>CM069144.1:23102073-23228757 GCA_035221665.1 Okamejei kenojei
ACAAAAATTCAATCTTAAAGGTAGATTTGAAAGGTAGAGAATTACTAGATGCTGAAATAACAGTAAAATAAATTGAAGTCTATCAGAACGTAAAAAGAACGTAAGGCCCCGGTCCACGAAGGTATAGGCTCTGAATTCTATAAAAAATTGTTTGATGATTGCTCCACTTTTACAGACACTGTATGAACATATCTATACCCAACAGAAACTACCAGAAATGCTAAATGATGAAATCTATAATAAACACTTAAACCAAAAGATAGATACAGGACCTGAAATCCATGTTTCATATAGAGCTAAGCTCTCCAAAATACTGATCACAGAAAATTAACTAAAATCCTAGCACAAAGATTAAGCACAGTGTTAATAAAATTAATACAAGCAACCCGACTAAACAAATTTATACCAAAACGCTACTCTCCACATATCACTGAACGATTATCAATATTATATATATAACTCAAAGAGAAAGTACAAATAACGAATATCTTAGCAATTGTATTGTTAGATGCTGAGAAAGCAATACGAACCAGGTGGAATGGCCATATTTTATTTCAGTCATGAACCAATTTCAATTTGGGCAAAATTGTACATTGTTAAAAATTTATATACAACAACCAAACAGCTAGAATATCGACAAATCAAATGTTATCAGCTAAATTTAATTTATCTAGAGGCTGAAGACAAGGTAGTCCGTATCCCCGTTATTCTGTCGCACCTCGCAATAGAGTCACTAGCAGAAAGTGTTAGCTATCCCATCCTGAAATATATGGTATAATACTTAAAGAAACTGAAATAAAATTTCCTAATATGCAGAAGATTGTATTATCTACATATACAAAACCTGAATTTTAGTATCCCACAACTTATTAAAATTTACTAACTCAATTTGGCCTCGTTATCAGGATACAGATCAATTAATTGGAATAACAGTAGAAATCATGCAATAGTGTGAAAGTAATCACGTAAATTAACAATTTCCCTATCATAATAGTAATTGAAAAATGTAAATATCTGGAATATATGTAAAAGGCATATACATCTTTATTTAAACTTAACCTTATTGAAACAAATTACATAAGAATATTTTATATTGGAAAACATTCCCTATCTCAATGTTTTTACAGAATTAAAGCAAATAAAAATTATTTTTCTCCCGCATTATTGCGTACCTCTTTCACTGATAAATCTCCTCAAAAGACTTTTTTTTAAAAAGAGATAGTATTTAGTCACTATTATTATCTGGATTATAAAAAATCACGAGAATAACAAAAGAGTAACTTAGTAAATCAACAATAAATGGAGGTTTTAGCCCTACCCGAATTATATGCTCTAATTTCTGGTCATTAACAATAAAAATATTAATTTTTGGTTGGAAGAACTGGACCAACAACCAGATTGGTTAAAAAATGGAAAAGGAAGACGGTTTTAACCTTTTGAAATTTGGGTTCGATCTTTATTTGCTATTACTAAAATTAACAAAAAACACTATAGTGAAACCCATAATATCAAGTGGAATACCATTTGGAAACAATTAAACAAACACATCTGAACAATTGGATAATTTATCACTACTTCTCCCATTGTAAACAACCGTACCTTTAAACCCTCAACAATGGAAAAAGGTGTTTTACAATGTGAAAAAAGCAACGAATTAATAAAGATTGGGTCATCCTTTATATGGAAAGGTACATTCCTCTCATCTTCCGGAGTTATCAATAAAATTTTTATGACTTTTCACTCAAAAGACTCCTTTAGATACCTACAACAAAGAGACAATGCTAAATCAAATGCACATGACTAAAGAAATAAGGGAATTCTTGGATGAATGTTTGAACAAACACCCTAATCACAGAAAAATTGATATCTAAATTTTATAAAAGCCTAAATAGATAACGTATGGCCCCCCGATGGAAATATATAGGCAATCAATGGAAAATGGACCATAGGCCAACAAATAAGGGAAAGATAACTTATGAGGACGAAAGCTTACAACATATACATCACTGTCGTAAATGCTAGACAATCTTGTAATACAATTTTAAAGTAATCCAATAGATTGCACTATTTCAAAACAAAATTAAATAGAATTTTTCCAAGTAATATCCCCCTAGTTGTGAAAAATTACCACACTTAGAGGCTATCCAAACGCACCACATTTGTAGGTTGTATAAAAATTAATAATTTATTGGACGGAAATATTTAATGAATACATTTCGGGAAATGTCCAACATCCCATTGGACCCCGATTCAAAACATAATATATTTTAGGAAATATTAGAAACAAACTAAAATATTAGCAACAAGCCAAAGAAAAATTATTGCCAATACTTAATAATTGGGAAAAAAATTATATTAAAATTTTGGGAAGGCCCTATAACCCACACAATAAAAATAGTGGATTATGAAATGTCGGAGAGCCTATATTTGGAAAAGATTAAGATTGTGGTCATTAATGGAATCAAACAGAAATATTTACATAGAATATGGTCTCCATTCATTTGACACTATTTGAAGGGGAAAACACGGTTCGGCACGAGAACCTGACTGAAACCGAATCAATGATTAGATGAAGAATTACATTTTTATAATTCACAGGACAGTATCTCCAATGGATAAATAATTAGCTGATTATTTCCATTCCTCTTTTAATTTTTGGATTCTTTTATCTCCCTCACTATTATTTCTATCTATATAAAATAAAAAAAAAACATACAATTACAGAGTATTATACAATTGATAATAAAAACAAATAATTAATAACGTATGACTACTACAAACAAAATGTTTTTTATTATAACCATATACCATATAAACAATTTACAGCACGGAAACAGGCCTCCGCCCTTCCAGTCCTGCCGACCATATTGTTTTTTCCCCTAGTCCCATCTACCTGCACTCAGACCATACCCCCCATCCTTCCCGTCCTATACCTACCACTTTTACTTTTAAATTTAAAAATCGATCTGCCAGCCACCACTTCTGCTGGAAGTTCCATTCACACAGCCACCACCCTCTGAGTAAAGAAGTTCCCCCTCACAACGTTACCACCCTAAACTTCCGTCCATTAATTCTCGCAACGTCATGCCCTCTTGTTTGAATCTTCCCTACCCTTAATGGGAAAAAGCTTAATCCACGTCCAACTCTGTCTATCCCTTTTCATCATTTTAAAGACCTCAATCAAGTCCCCCCTTAACCTTCTAGGCGCACCAAAGAATAAAGACCTAAACATGTTCAACCTTTATCCTGTAACATCGTTGCTGGATCCAGGCAACATTTCTAGTAAATTCTCCCTGCTGTAACTCTCTCTATTTTTGTTTGACATCCTTCCTATAATTAGCGACCAAAAATTGTTACACCATACTCCAGAATTAGTCTCACCAATGCCTTGTATCAATTTTAACATTACTATCCCCTGCTCCTATATTCAATGCTCTGATTTATAAAGGCCAGCACAACCTAAAGGCTTTCTTTACCATCCCCAACTACATGTGATTCCACCTTTCATGGAACTATGCACAAGTTATTCTAGATCTCTCTGTTCCACAACATTCCTCACTTCCCTACCATTTACCATGTATTACTTCTAATAAAAAAAATGACAAATAAAAAAAAAACATGCAACCTGAATACACACAGAAAAGTGAGCTCGAACCGAGAGCGTCAACCTATTCCTTCTCTCCAACATGCTGCCTGTCCCGCTGATTACTCCAGCTTTTTGTGTCCTGTCACGAACACATAATTCAGCTTTCCCCCACACCCTCTCCCCCAGAATGGTTTCTTTCTCAAAAAAATAATTTACAAATGCAAAAAGCGACCCCAAAGTAGATACAGACTGAAGATATGTTTTTTATCAAGATTAAAGCCCTGCATGGCTCACATATAATTTCTGATCATGCCAGAAGCACTCTTCAGATTGCCATTGCTGAGATCCACAGCTCCTCTTAAGCAGTGTGACCAGTTTTGGAATACCACTGGGTGGCAGTAAAGATGCTCTACCACTTTTAAAGATGAAAGTCCTCCATGTAGTAACTATTTTGTTCCATGAACTTGTTGTTTGCGCAACATCCCCTCTCGTCTCCCCCTTTCTCCCCCTCTCTCCCCACTCTCCTCCCCTTCTCTCCCCCACCATCCCTCTGTCCCCCCTCTCCCCTTCCCTCCCCCTCTCTTTCCCACAGCTCTTAAACTATAAAGGATAAGTTAATGATGTGGTGTGTTGTGGCAACAGCTTTGAATAATTTTTTGATGACATTTACAAAGGGCTTATAATTTTCAGAATGGTAAGACGTTAATTTGATGCCGAGAAATGAGGTCTTCTTTTTCTGACTTTCTGCCTCATAGAATTGGTTTGTAGGTGGAGATCTGGATGGGGAGGGACAGGGAAGTGCCAAGATGATAGATAGGGTACAATGAGAGGGAAAAGAGTTTGAGTGGCAATTTTTTCCTTTTCCACGCAGTGAGTGTGGATAATGAAATGAGCAGCCGTAGAGTAGTTGAGGCAGTACTATCTCTCGCAATCATTGAGCGAATAGGTACATGGATGGAAAGGTTTAGGAGGCATATGGTCCCAGAACGTGGGCGGGTGGAACTAGCTTAGTTGGTCACATCTGGCCGTCATGGACAAGTTGAGCTGAAAGTGCCTGTTTCCGTGCTCTATGATTTTCACATACGATGGCTGCATCATTGGGGCCAGGTGGGGCTTTTCCCACCTGAGAAAGATTCCTGACTGTCCTAACACTATCTATGCTTTCTGATTATTTTATAGACTTCTTTCTCTATCAATTATCTCCTCAACGCTGACGTTCCAGAGAAAACAATGCAAGTCTATCCAACCGACTCCCTGGTAGCTCAAATCACCACCTCATAAGACCTGCAGCGGGCCAGGTGTGGGCCGGAGCGTGAAGCCATGTAACAATTTCATCAGGGGCCATACCCGTGGTAAAGGCAATGCCCTCGTTAAACAAGAGTGCCACTGGTAGATTTTACATCTTAGATTATGCAGAGCGCGCGATAACACACATCTCAAATTCCAAACGCTCTCCTCTTTACATGGGGAGAGCGGTTCGAGACACTTACACATACTCATCATACTACATATGGCCTATTGCGCGCGCGCGATCAAACCCATCTCCAGAGGGGCACAAGGGTGGTAAGTGAGAGTTGTAATGGGTTGCAACGCATAAAGGGCTTTGAACAAGGCAGGAAAATCCAGGACGGCAGCGTGCGAGTGAGCTTCCATGGGACATTGTGAGAGAGCGTGCTCGCATTTGCGTAGAGTACATCGCGTTTCAGGACACCCTGAAATACAGGGAGAGTTGTGCATGGGAATTTACCAAATCTCTGCTGGGATAAGAGTTTTGAGCTACAGAGAGAGGTTGGATAGTCTGTCCGGTTGATTTGCACAATGATCTTCATCAGTTGATGAGAGAATTGATAGAAGTCATTAAAAATAATCAGTAGGCATTAGATAGAGTGCGTAGACAGTCAGTAATCATTCTCTGTGTTTTTACCGGGGGTGGAAATGTTGCCAAGGGGGGGGCGACTGATAGGACATTGGGAGGAAGTGGGTGAGAAGTGATTGTAACGGAAGATGGAGAGATTGCGGGGAGGGGGCAAGTTTGTTGTGTTTACAAAGAAAGTTGATGGGAAAGCGCTGGAAACGCATGTTGTGGTTACTGCCGAGGGGGTTAATGGGGGGGGCGGGTGGTGTGCGGGGATACGATAGGAGTGTGAGTGTTAAGATGCAGTGGCATAGGCACATGGAATTGTGGCAGAGTGTATATGGAAGGAGTACATATTGATTATGAATTCCTGTAACAGGTAATAGATTACAATTATTAACTTGGCACCATGAGAGTGGACAAAACGAGTCTCTTGAGGCGCGCGCTGTGTTCCTTACTTGTGCTGCTTCTGTCTCTGCTCTATTCTCTCTCTCATCTTCTCGAACAAACCTGACTGATGTCACATTTCTGATGCACTAACACTTTTCGTACAATTAATCTCTAAACCAATCTGCAGGGGTTAGAAAAGTCCCCAACTATGTTTAAACAAATGGAAATTGGCAACAATTAATAAGATTAAAAAAACATAAACAAAATGCATAACATAAGGAGGCATTCAGAAACAACACAGCTGGACAGTTAAAATACAGATCCTTTCACAAGTTATAGAAGTAGAATAAGCCCATCGAGTCTTCTCCGCCATTCAATCATGGCTGATCTCTGCCTCCAAACCTCATTTTGGCTGCCTTCTTCTACTCCCAACCCTAGACACCCATTCTAATCAAGGAATTTGTCTATCTCTGCCCTTAAAAATATCAACTGACTTGGGCCTCCACAGCCCTCTGTTGACCATGAGTTTTCCACGGATTAACTGCCACACTTACTAAATAAGTTCCTCCTCACCTTCTTTCTAAAATAGTGCCCTGTAATTCTGAGGCTATGAACTCTGTCCTAGACTCTCCCACCAGTGGAAACATCCTTTCCAACATCCAGTTTATCTATGCCTTTCTTATTCTTTAAATTTCAATGAAGGTCCCCCCCACAAACCTTCAAAACTCCTGCGAGAGGAAGGCCCAGTGCTGTCAAATGCTCATCATATGCTAAACCCACAATTCTGTCCTGGAAACATTCTTGTAGAAATCTCCTCTGGTCCCTCCTCCTGAGCCAGCACATCCTTCCTCAGATATATGGCCTCAAACATGCTCCTAGTAATACACCAAATGGTGGGCCTGACCAGCGTCTTTAAATCATTCTAATCCTGTTATCTTGTCCTGATGTCCTGCAGCCCTGCTTCAAGTACACCTCCATTACTTTTTAAAACTGTGAGAGTTTTTTGTCGATCATTTTCCTTGCTTGAGGAGGATGAGGTTTGTGTCACAGTGAAGGGAACATCTCTTCGTTGTGAGACTGCAGCTCTTCCACCCAGCTGCGCTACTGTGCAATCATTGCTGATAGCAATTTTAGAGAAGGTCAATGCATCCGCAAATGTACAAGTGAAGGTGTATGTAATTAGAGCTCATGGTAGGGAAGTAGGGTTTTAACATGGATAGAAAATTGGGTGCAGCAGGAAGCAGAAGAGTAGGAGTGAACTGGCCCCTTTTCAGAAATGGCAGGCAGAGTGGCGAGTGGAGTGTCCGCAAGGGGCCCCCCCCCCCTCTGTGATGTGAGAGTGGCCGCAGACTGTTTACACATATATATTAATGGATTTTGGAAGAGAATTAGAGCAACACTAGCAAGTTTGCGTGAGGACCAACAAAGCTGGCTGGGTGGACAGTGTGAACTGTGAAGAGGATGTTAGGAAAGGTTGCAGGGTGACCTGGAAACAGTTGAGCGAGTGGGCAGATGCGTGGCAGATGCAGTATAATACTAGATTAAGTGTGAGATTACCACATTTGTGGCAAAAACAAGGGGGCAGATTATTATCTCAATGGGGTTAGCTAGGTTAAGGGGGAGGTAGCAGCAGCGAGAACCTGGGGTGTCCTTGTACAACCTGTCACTGGAAAGTTGGGTGTTCAGGTACAGCAGCAGTGAACGAAACACAATGAATGTTGGCCTACATAACAAAGGATTTCAGTATAATGAGTAGAGAGGTTTCTTCTCCTGTTGTATAGGGCTCTGGTAGAGTACCACATCTTGAGTAATTGCAGTACAGCTTTGGTCTCCTAAATTGACGAAGGACATCCTTGTTATTGAGAGGGCAGAGCGCGAAGGTTCACGAGATTGATCCCTGGGATGGCAGGACTGTCATATTAGAACAGATTGAAAAGACATAGAGCTTGATATTTACTTTAACTATAACTTAGGAGTTTTAGAATAAGGATGACAGATGGGATGCTTTATAGAACAAACAATAAAATTATAAGATAGGAGGGAGACCTTAGGACGAAGGTTAAGGATGCGAGGACACACACAAATATTCTTCCCTCCCAATGTTGGGTGGGGAGTCCACTCCCCCGGACAAAAAGAAGAACACCGGGGACCAGGGTGGGGTGGGGAGCAGGGGAAGGGGGCAGGGGGGGGGGGTGAGGGTGTGGTTGGACGGTGGTGCGGGCTCGGCGGATGGGGTCACAAACCGGGGGAGTGGGGGGGGGGGGGGGGGAGGGCCCTGGGGGGGGGGTGGGGGGGGTGTGGGGGGGGGGGGGGGGGGGGGGGTGGGGGGTGGGGGGGGAGTGGGGGAGGGGGGGGACAAGTCCTGGAGGGGGGGAAGTCTAGGGGGGGGGGGGGGAAGTAGGAGGGGGAATTTGGGGGAGGAGAGGGGGGGGAGGGAATAGGGGTAGGGAAAGGGCAGAGTGGTGTGTGGGGTGAGTGGGGGGGGTGCGCATAGGGGGGGGTAGCGGGGGGGAAGGGGGAGGGATACGGGGAGGGGCGGATGTGGGGATAGTGGGTTGGGAGAGAAGCGGAAAAAACACCGGGGGAAGGGTGGGGTAGGTGTGGAGGGAGGGCAGTGAAGGGTGAGGAGAAAGAGCGTGTTGAGAAAAATTCGCAGGGGTGGGGGCGGCGGGGGTGGGGGGGGGGGGTTGCAGGTCGCGAGGGGGGGGGCGTGGGGGGGGGGGGGGGGGGAGGGGGGGTCATTGGGGGGGGGGGGGGGGGGGGCGGGGGGGGGGGGGGGGGGGAGGGGGGGGGGGGGGTGGGGTGGCCGCGGAGTGGGGGGGTGGGGGGTGGTGTGGGGGGGGGGGGGGCGGTGGGGGGGAGGGGGGGGGGGGGGGTGGGGGGGGGGGGGGGGTGGGGGGGGGTGTGGGGGGGGGGGGGGGGGGGGGGGAGGGGGTGGAGGGGTTGGGTTGGGTCGTTGGGGTGGGGGGGGGGGTGGGGGGGGGGGGGGGGGTGGGGGGGGGGTGGGGGTGGGTGGTGGGGGGGGTTGGGTTGGGGGGGGTGGGGGGGGGCTGCCGGGCCGGGGGGGGGCGGGATCGGGGGGGGGCGGGGGGGGGGGGGCGGCGGGGGGGTGGTGGTGTGTGGGGTTGGGGGGGGGGGGGGTTGTGGTGGTGGTGGGGGGGGGCGGGGGGGGGGGGGGGGGTTGGGTGGGGTGTGTGGGTTGGGTTGGGGGGGGGGGGAGGGGCCGGTGGTGGTTGTGGGGGGGTTGGTGGTTTTGTGGGTGGGGGTGGGATTGAAAGTTGTAAAGTTTGGTGGGATAAAGTGGGGGGGGGGGGGGTGTGTGGTGGAGGTGGCCCTGGGGCGGGGGGGTGGGGTGTGGTGGTTTTTGGGGTAAGGTTGTTGTGAGGAGTCGTGATGACTTGGCTAATGAAGGAAAAAAGGATGTTGAGGGGGTTAATGAGGGGGGGCAGGGTGTGCCTGACTCTTTCCATTTGCGATGATGGATGAACATGTTCCGTAGATGGTTCAAAGCTAGGAACAACTACCCTAAATATTACATCCCCCTACCACCATATCCCACTCCCACCCCCGCATAACCAACCCTCTCGACGCCGGCCCGACACTTCCCGTGCCCTCAAGCAACCAAGGCAAAAGTTGTGTGATCCGAGCAACAGGATTTAAAACAACTGTGCACGGCTAACTAGTAACGTATTAGACTTACCGAGAAGTTCTCTTAATGAACATATACATCTAGAGGATGCAGCTGGTCATTCGGCTGACTCGGTGTGATTACATTTTCCAAAAAATAGGGATAATGTAGGGGAGTGGGCAGTGAGGGCAACTATCAATTGAGGTACGCAATGTATTTCAACGGGTTAGAAATCTTGATTGGGGACAATCAAACCATTATCACATATGGCTTCAAAGGCCGAATGGCCTCCTCCCTGGCACCAATTTTCTATGTTCTATGTAATAATCGTAAAGAGGACCATAAACGAAAGGAAGAATGAAACGAATACTGAAAATGTGGGAAATACAGATTAAAGCAAACAGCTAATGGTGTCGATGGCATGGTGTAGAGTGTGCGTGCGCGTGTGGACGGAGAGGTTGTGCGGTCCTACTGAGGCCACACACACTCACAACACCGAGGCCAACACGTCCCTGTCATGGGGGTGTGTGGGGGGGGGGGGGTGGGGGGGCGGTGCGGGGGAGGGAGGGGGGGGCGGGGGAGGGGGGGGGGGATACGAAGAGTGGCTCCCTCCCATCAACACCTAACACCTACCCACAACTTTGCAGCACACACAATATATACAACAAACGCCAGCCAACCGTGCGTCGCGACGCAGACGAAGTCAGGCCTATGGGGGGTGGGTGTTCCTTAGGGTTCGGAGTCCTGATCTTAGTGTGTATGATAGGTATGGTGGTGGTTTGATGTGGTGTAGTATCTTAAGGGAAGGACTGGGTGGGCGGGAGCATGGTACTGATTGTGATGAGGTGTGACAATGAGTACAGAAGATACTCTGTACACGCATTAGTTTGACGTCACGTATGTTCCCCCGTGATCAAAAGCGTGGGCTTTCACTGAGATCCTTTGCTTTCCATCCCCCACTCCAAAGACGTACAGGTTGTAGTTATTTCGCTTGGTATAAGTGTAGATTTGGCCTAGTGTGTGTAGGAATGGTGTGATAGGATGTGCTAATGTTCAGGATTTTTTGTCGCTAAACCTGTGGAAGGAGAGATTAGTCTATGGTTATCCTGATAAATTTCAGTGTACTAAAAAGAAAACTGTAGCGAAGTAGTACCATCAAGGAACAGGAGAGGGCAATATTGCACCCAGTCTGAAGATAGGGTCTCGACCCGAAAAGACACCTATTCCTTTTCCTCCAGAGAGGTGTTACTTGACCTGCTGAGATACTACAGCTTATCTGTTGTCAGTATCTTCACGTTACCTATTTGGGCAGGGTAAAATACCAGAAATCATCGAATGATAAATTCATACAGGTGTGATTAAAGTGACAATGCTGTCCCCTCCACATTTATGCTGACCACTATCTGTAATAATCTCATCTTCCCGACCCTTGCCTGTAGACTATCTCTCTGCCTATCTATAGTGCACTGGAGAATTCAGCCTTAGCTTGCTCAGATGAGCCCAGGTTCGATCCTGACAACGGGTAGCTGCTCTGTGCGGAGTTTGTAATGGTCTGCCCTGTGACCTGCATGGTTTTCTCCCGGGTGCCTCTGGTCTCTCCTTCCACACCCCAAAGATTACAGGTTTTTATAGTTTAATTGACTTAGGTACAATTATAAATTGTCCCTAGTTTTATGTACGGATATTGTTAATGTCGGGGATCTCTAGGTTGGCAACAGAACACCCGGTGGGCAGAAGGGCCTATTTCCGCGCTTTATACTCTAATTAAAACTAAAACAACAGTTTTTGAGGGATAGTAACCCTCCTGGTCTAAATGGTCTTATAACTCTCACCAAAGTAATTTCACCAATTTCACTTTAGGGCAACTTCTAGTTTAACTTCTGGTTAAGTGGCAGACTGCCATAAGGGTTCCATAAACCCAACTATATTCCCATCAATGGCTGAGCATATTGATGTTTGAATACAGCAAAGAGAGGCCAGTTCAGAACTTGAGAGAGCGGCGAGTATGAGCATGGGCATTGAAACAGCTAAATCTGACAAAAGAACAGAACATGCTAGGATATACCCTTACATATAGGCAGTGTAGAGAGGAACAGTGGTTAACACTCTGATAACACAAATGCCTGCTGTTTTTTAATTTTATTTGACGTATCAAGAACATATGGTTTGCTACAGGATTGGAGGTAGCGTAACAGGAATAACATCCTAAATTAAACCACAAAAATCCTCAGATAGGGCAAAGGTCGGTCAATTTATGGAACTCACATTGTTAACCGGTTGAGAGGAGGAAAGAAAATGTGAAAATGAGCCAACAACATTTGTCATGTTTGGCACTTATGGTCATTTTGGGACCTTACAGAACATGCTGTTAGTAATAATAAGAAATAACTATGCCCATAGCTAGACCTTGAAAATGTTGCATATACAGAAGTAAGCTGAATGGAAGCAGACAAAAGATTGTTAGAAAAGGTTTTCAATACACTCAGTGAACGTTGCACTTCGCTTTGGGAAAATTAACTTCTAGTTACAGAAGTTTAAGAAAATTTCTATTGCCATTAGACTTTAGCAAAATGTCTCTCAGACCTTATTCTCCACTAGAAGATTACATATTCAATTAGAAATACATCTACTTTCTCTTATTGTTGTGCACATTGCTCTGTTTAGGGAACCAACTGTATAGTCTTGAAAATTGATATTGACCAAAGCAATATTAATGATGGCAGGTATACGGGAAGGAATGATATCCAGATGACAGTCACACAGAATGGACGGCAATTTTTGGGACCATTTAACACACGGCATGACGGTGTCACTGAATCACGATAACTCTGTCAGAAACCTGAGGCACAGAAGGAAACTGCATGACAGATTGTGCAATGAAACGAGTGTGGGAAGAACGGCATCAAGGGTATATTGAGCGTGTACTTGTGAGACAACAACTCCATCTCCCTCCATTCACTGCACCTGAAACTGCATTACTCCCCTTTTCTCCCGTTATCCTGCCCCAACCCACCCCTGTGAGAAAGACAAGAAGGATTTAAGATGGGCATTCACACAGAGGTGGTAGAGTAGCTCTATAGACCAGCGTTTCTCAACCGGGGTCCCCGAATGCTAGTATCCATGAGAGGTCGTTAGGGTTTTCCGAGATCAAATAGTGATAAAGAGGGCTAATCATATATAAATGCTTTTTAGAGTCCATTTTTGGTGTTTAATTTCATATCGTAATTTTTTTATTATACACATGTACGGCATATTCCTTGGGAAAATTCTGTGGATATGAGACAATGCGCGCGAGCGCCGAGAACACACACAGGAAGGGCGCGCGCGTTCTTCAACCTGTTATATCCATTTTAAAATATAATAATCATAGGAATATATTTTAGTCGACATCTATACGACGCCATGTGAAACGGCCCTATAGTAGTCCAGTGGACAGGAGTGTACGTGACGATTCATGTATCATCAAGTGACTCACTCGAGTAACTGATGCATGCACGGTCTCCATCAGTCCTGTCTGTCCTTCCTGTGTGCAGGTACAGTCCCTCATTTTATTGGGGGCCATCCCTGAGACATGAAAATTATTTCAAGGGTTCTGCAAGGGTAAAAAGGTTGAGAAATGCTGCTATAGACATATCCATTTGTGCGGAAAGGACAAAAGTAAGGAGGGACTTTGAATTTAGGATAGAGAAATGTGGTGTCCCTGATATCTACCATGGTCATCAAAGTGCCCAGTAGGCTGAATAATAGTGACTCGCCAACTGAAAGGCCCTGCCTCCATGACCAAGTTCTGATTCCACATTTCCTTCTAATTTCACAGAGACAAAATTTTCCTGCATTTTTGTGGATTTAAAACTAGCACACAAAAACCTCTTCAAAGTGGTCCAGTGTTTGGAATGTTCTGCTAGTAGTCAGAGACAATGCAGGGAAACCATGACAAGGTAAAAACTCATTCTGGTGATGAGATAGTTTTTAAAAAAAAAAGTCCCCCCCTTTTAACATGGAAATAATGTGTTCAGATGATCAATGGTCCCATGTGGACCTCAGTGGACTGAAAGGCCCATTTTTTCCACACTGTATCTTTCATCCAATAATTTTTTCCACAGCCATTTGTACTTGTACTCCTGACATGAATTCACCAAACTTGTATTTTACACACCTTTGTATTCCTCATGTCCTTTCCTTCCTGCATCTAGTTGTTAACAAGGAGCAAAGAGGTCAATTCGCAGTTGTACAGGGCACTAGTGGGACCACACCTGGAGTACTGTGCAGTTTGTCATCCAAATTTGAGGAAGGACATGCTTGCTATTGAGGAAGTGCAGCGTAGGTTCACGAGGTTAATTCCGCGGATGCCGGGACTGTCATATATTACAAGAATGAGCAACTGGGCTTGTACACCACTTGGAATTAGAAGATGAAGGGAATCTTATTGAAGCATATAAGATATTAAGGGTATTGGACACGCTAGTCGGCCAGGAAACATGTTCCTGATGTTGGGGATGGCCAGAACCAAGGCAACAGTTGGCCATTTAAAATGGATATTAGGAAAAACTTTTTCACAACAGCAGAGTTGTGAATCTGTGGCATTCTCTGCCTCAGATGCAGTGGAGGCCAATATCTCTGGAATGCTTTCAACAGAGAGTGGGATCAAAGCTCTTTAAAGATTGCGGAGTCAAGGTCTATGGGGAAGAATGCAGGAACGGGGTAATGATTGAGGATGAATTCATCCATGATCACATGGAATGGCTGTGCTGGCTCAAAGGCGCAATGGCCTACCCCCTGCATCAAGTGGTGCTATTGTCTATTGTCTAACATATGGTAACAGTTTTTTCTCTCTGGTACTATCCCCCCCCCCTAACACTCTTACTCCGTTAAGCGATCTTAACTCCCTTTACTAATTCTATATTTTGCGTGCCCATTTCCCTGCCCATTAATCTTGGTCTTTCCAACAACCATACTCATAGGACTTCCCTGTGAGGATCAACATAGTCCTGGTCCTCTTAAAGTCAACCCATCCCTTTTTGCTCAACAACGTGCCACAAATTCCGAAATAATCAGAAAATTCACTCCCAAACATGCCGCAAGTCAGTCTTTAAATTGTCCCTTTTCTTATTTCTAACTTACATTGGACATAGCATTGCTAGTGATTTTTGCAGAGACTACAATATTTTATTTCCCTCTTAGTCCTGCAGTCTAACAGAGAAAGATTCACTGAGACATTGCATCACAAAATCATATATCACGGAAAAAATGGAAATAGCCTTCATCGTATCATCCACTATGATCCTGAAACATCCCATTTTATGTTCCTCACGTTCACATTAATTCCCACAATTTCCCACAGTCCACAACACATGAGAGGCAATTCTTACACTACCCCAATGAATCTATCAACATAACACTTTGGAGACTGAGTTCCATTATTTCCTGATCAGAATGCATTACTTTTGCATAATCAAGTTCAGGTTTCTTACCAACAGAAAATGGAGCTACTATTTTTTTAAATATTTGACTTTGGCCCAATTGAATAGTTTGGCTGAAAATGAACTGTGCACACTTAGTATGTTACATGAAAATAAGTGTAACAGGCAGTTTAATTTAATAATTCATCTTTATTATTTTAATGCACAAGGCAGGGACATCCAAGTTAAAATAATCTGCAGAGGCTAGTGGATTTGCAGTTAAGTAAGCATAAACATGGGTGAGATCTGTTGTTGATGGTTGTGCAAAATGAGCAATTCAAAATGATACAACCCATTATACATCTTTTCGTATAAAAAAAGGTGATAATGTAAAAAACCTAATATCACTGTTGATGGACTTTTGCAGAGGTCCTTGATTCACTCAAATGGAGTTTGCTCAACACAACACCTTCTGGCTGCAATGGCTCTGCTCATTAATTGTTTGGTGCCCATTTTATGATGGGAACACTTATTTTCAGTAGAGCTAAGATTGATATGGTTCAGGTTCCAACACATATTCTTCATGAAAATCTCATACTTTTAAAGTTAGTAATTAGGCCTGCTTATAGTGCATTTTATTAGCAATGACATTCAAATATGTGGGGTGATTTTAATAGACGTGGGTGCCCCCCCCCCCCCACAAAATCATGAGAGGAAGTTGATTGGGTAGACAACACAAAATCTTTTGCCCCATATTATGGGAATCGAGAACCAAGAAGAGATAGTTAAAGGTGAGGGGGAAAGACGATTTAATAGGAACCTGAGGGGTAACGTTTTCAGACAAAGGGTGTGTGGGAGTATAAAATGAAACTGCCGGAGGAGGGGTATTAAAAAGTTGGAGGCTGGTACTATAAAAATGTTTAAGAAACAGTCGGACAGGTATAAATCGATTGGATATGGATCAACACTAGCAGGTGGGACTAGTTTAGATGGAACATGTTAGCTGGTGTAGGCAGGTTGGGCTGAAGGGGGCCTGTTTCCGCACTATATGACTCGATGACTCTATAACGCAAGATAATCAGGCTGACAGTGGGCCCTGAGACACAGCCATGTGTTCGCTTTGGTAAAGTGCATTTAATTTTTTTCCACTTTGAATAATCCATCCTCTTCACATCTTACATCATCGCTACAAAGGCATTCCCTAGTGCACATTTTACAGCTCTGTTCATTGATTATCATGTCACACTTTTGGGGTTTCTGTGTGCCTTCAATAGGTTGTTTTCCATTCTGACCCGCTGCTTCTTCTCTGCACCTGTATGGAGAAGAAAGGGTGTAGACAGTCCAACTTGTTCAACCTTCCACCTCACCTTCTTTGTTCTTGGTATTACGAACAGGACATCTTATTTCTGAACATTTCAGCCCACATACCCACCGCAAAAAACATTATCACTTCCCCGATCAGCCTCTTTGCAGTCATGCACAACCTTAAGTTGTGCAGCTGTTTGAAACCCACAGTCAGAAATAAAAATCTTAAATAGACTTCTGTTATAGTCTTATCATTAACAACACATGCAACTCTCAACCAATACCTTAATTTTAATAGTGCATAAAACAGGTAAATGGGAAGAACGACTTGTGGGATTTATCCCTGCTTTCCACAACCCTCCCGTAACAACTTTTGTTCTTCCCTTCCTGTAGATACCCACCAACAGTTTCCATTGGTACTATGAAGAAACATTTTTGTAACTTCCTAAAGACCATTTTTCCATGAGGGCTCTTATTGTTTCTATCTCCTGTTTCTTTCCCTTGTTGGGGCTGCTTTTGTTGACATTTTGCATGCAGCACTTGCCAGTATGTACTTAACACATGGAAATTGAAAACTACTGAACCATATCCCGATATCTTCCTATTCCGCATAGTTTTAGTGCTAAAATCCCAGTTTTGTGACTGAGGCCAGTTATACTCCCAACACGATTGGTTCCATGAACACAATGAATAAGCAACTCCTTTTATTATCTGTCTATGCTATGAAGGTGAATAAATATTATTGGTGGCAGAAGACCACACTACATTGAAAATTGAAATTGACGCGAGATTCATTGAAAATAGATTGCCATAGAGTCAAACAGCTTTAGAGAAATAATCCTCATGGCCAAGTCATCCATGCCCACCAAGATAGCCCATCAAAGCCAGTCTCATTTAATCGTGTTTGATTCATATTGCTCTAAACCTTTCCTATCCATGTCATATCCCTGTCATAGAAATGAATGGATTCATGGAGACTGACCAAGTAAAGAAAAACATATTCAGCCAGAGGTTGGTGAATCTGTGGAATTCATTCCCACAGTGCCTTGGAGGCCAGTTATTGGGTATATTTAAAGCAAAGTTTGGTAGGTTGATTAGTAAGGGTGTTAAAGGTTAGTGAGAGAAGGCAGGAGAATGGGGTTGAGAGGGGAAAAAAAACATCCATGATCGAATGGCAGAGCAGACTCAATGGGCTGAATGAACGAGTTATGCTCCCACCACTCATGTCTTATGAAAAAATGTTTCCCATGCCCCAACTGTTGTCTGTGTATTTTTTAGTATATTCTTCCAAGATGACTTATTTGACTTTATTGTGGGTGACAATTGATAGCACATTAAGCCAGTGCACAAATCAATTAATGGTTGGGTTGGCAAGAGAGATACTGTATGGTTTTGCCATGTTTTTTTACTTTTTTACCTTAAGGATATGTGTGCATAATGAAGCACAGATGTAGCAATACAAGACCAGGGCTATTTAAACCTCATAATCATGCATCTTAAAATGCCAACTAAACGGAATCCTTACTTTTCAACCTTTTCTCACTACATTCTAAGAATGCCATCAGTAAAGCATGACAAAATAGAGATTGCTTTGAGAGATTACATAATAGCAATCATCTCATCAGCATAAGGTATCTCGACCTTTTTTTTGATGTTTTATTGGCCCACTGACCTTTTGACTTCTCTATATCTCTATGTTTATCACTGTAGGGTTATTGGTAACGCGATCATAGCTTGGAACTGTAAGCAACACAGCATGGTCCACAACAGCTACAATCACTCCAAGACCGCAAGAAATTTCAGAGGATTGTGGACGCAGTCCTGACCATCACACAAACTAACCTCCTTTCCATTGATCATTTACACCTCGGCAAGGCCAGCACAGCTAATCAAGGAAATGAGTTTGTACCCTGGCCCACACCCTCTCTTCCCTCTCCGATCATGTAAAACACAAGGTATAGAAGTGCGAAAACGCACACCTCCAAGTTCAGGAACAGTTTCTTCCAGCTTATTAGAGCAGTCCTGAGCTTCTATCTACCTTATTGGAGAAACACAGACTATCTTTGATCAGACTTTACTGGACTTTCTTGACTAAATGTTATTCACGTTATTCCCTTTATTATTCATGTGTCTGCACACTGTCGTTGGCTTGATTTGTAATCATGTATGCCTTTCCCGCTGAGAAAGAGGGGGCTGGTTAGCACACACAACAGGCTTTTCACTGTATTGTATAGTTTTATATGACAATAAACATTGTAGAGTAAATGACTAAACTCAACTCAACAGTGATCCCCATAGTTTTGATGGGAAAACATTAACGTACTAATTTACAAGGAAATCTTGTCTCCTATAAAGGTGTTTTTGAGGAAAGATTTGGTTTAGGTAAATGCCAATGGTCACAGTTGGGGCATTGATCATGATGGGGGAGGGGCCAGGCGGGGGGGGGGGATTTTGACATGGATTTTGATTAGTTTGGCCTCCACTGGGGGTTGAGAACATTTGATAAGCAATAGGCCATAAGTTAACTGCAATGGTTTAGGAGGTTGTAATTATTCCTTACTCATACATTCTGCTTCAATCTTCTTTGAGAAGTGGCATTGATTAAGTTCTCAACTAAGGGCTTCCCTGCCAAAATCCCTATCTGCCAACAGTCAAGTGGTTGGTGGTCGCCTGGGCCTTTGTATTTAGCTACTGACAATTGGGAAGGGTCAACAACACAATATTTTTATTTCTTAACTTTAAAAGCTCAGGCCATTTATAGAAACCGGTCCCTTTGAAAACAAGGGGGGGGGGGGGGGGGGGAGACCATGCTTATCCATGAACACAGTCTGAGTGCAGGTAGATGGGACTAGGGGAAAACAAATGGTCGGCATGGACTGGAAGGGCCGAGAGGGCCTGTTTCCGTGCTGTAATTGTTATATGGTTATATGGTTATATGGTTAAACTGTGACCCCTTGTTCTGGACTTCCCCAACATCGGGAACAATCTTCCTGCATCTAGCCTGTCCAACCCCTTAAGAATTTTGTACGTTTCTATAAGATCCCCCCTCAATCTTCTAAATTCTAGCGAGCACAAGCCGAGCCTATCCAGTCTTTCTTCATATGAAAGTCCTGCCATCCCAGGAATCAGTCTGGTGAACCTTCTCTGTACCCCCTCTATGACAAGAATGTATTTCCTCAGATTAGGAGACCAAAACTGTACGCAATACTCCAGATGTGGTCTCACCAAGACCCTGTACAACTGCAGTAGAACCTCCCTGCTCTTCTACACAAATCCTTTTGCTATGAATGCTAACATACCATTCGCTTTCTTTACTGCCTGCTGCACCTGCATGCCAACTTTCAATGACTGGTGTACCATGACACCCAGGTCTCGTTGCATCACCCCTTTTCCTAATCGGCCACCATTCAAATAATAGTCTAGTTCTTGTTTTTGCCACCAAAGTGCATAATCTCACATTTATCCACATTATACTGCATCTGCCATGCATTTGCCCACTCACCCAACCTATCCAAGTCACCTTGCAGCCTCCTAGCATCCTCCTCACAGTTAACACTGCCCCCCAGCTTCGTGTCATCCTCAAACGTGGAGATGTTGCATTCAATTCCCTCATCCAGATCATTAATATATATTGTAAATAGCTGGGGTCTCAGCACTGAGCCTTGCGGTACCCCACTATCCACAGCCTGCCATTCTGAAAATGACCCATTTATTTCTACTCTTTGCTTCCTGTCTGCCAGCCTGTTCTCTATCCACATCAATACTGAACCCCCAATACAGTGTCCTCTAAGTTTGCATACTAATCTCGTATGTGGGACCTTGTTGAAAGCCTTCTGGAAATCCAGAAGTCTTATTTGACAAACAAGAATTTGTTGATAGAATATGGTCTTCATTTATTGATTTTTTGAAGGGGTAAATTGGTTCAGTACGGGAATCTGACTGGAACTCGAGCTCAGGATTAGATGAATAGTTATGTTTTATAACTTACGGACCTATCTCCAAAGTTGTATTATTGATAAATAATAAATTGATAAATTCCAAATATAACACATCCACTAGTTCTCCCTTATCCACTCTACTAGTTACATCCTCGAAAAATTCTATAAGATTCGTCAGAAATAATTTACCTTTCATAAATCCATGCTGACTTTGTCCAATGATTTCACCACTTTCCAAATGTGCTGCTATCCCATCTTTAATAACTGACTCTAACATTTTCCCCACTACCGATGTTAGACTAACTGGTCTGTAATTCCCTGTTTTCTCTCCCCCCCCCCCCTTTTTAAAAAGTGTGGTTACATTAGCTATCCTCCAATCCTCAGTAACTACTCCAGAATCTAAGCAGTTTTGAAAAATTATCACTAATGCATCCACTATTTCTGTGGCTACTTCCTTGGGTAATCTGGAGACTATCTTGGATACTCTGCAGACTATCTGGCCCTGGGGATTTAGCGTCCTTTAATCCATTCAATCTCCCCCCCCCCCCCCCCCCCCCCCCCCCCCCCCCCCCCCCCCCCCCCCCCCCCCCCCCCCCACCCCCCCCCCCCCACCCCCCCCCCCCCCCCCCCCCCCCCCCCCCCCCCCCCCCCCCCCCCCCCCCCCCCCCCCCCCCCCACCCCCGAACGTACTGCCATCGACTCACTCCATAACATTCAGACTGGGTTATCAAACCCGCCAACAAGGGAGGTGCCATGGTAGTCTGGTGCATCGATCTCTACAAAGCTGAGGCCACGCGCCAACTCTCGGACACTTCCTCCTACTTACCCCTGGACCATGACCCCACTGACGAGCACCAGGCCACCATCTCGAGCACTATCACTGAATTCATCAACTCCGGCTCCCTGCGCCCCCGAGCCTCCAGCCTCATCGTTCCCCAGCCCCGCACGGCCCGATTTTACCTTCTCCCCAAAATCCGCAAACCTGACTGCCCCGGCAGACCCATTGTCTCGGCCTGTTCGTGCCCCACCAAACTCATTTCCACATACCTTGACTCCATCCTATCCCCCTTGGTTAAATCCCTCCCTACCTATGTTCAAGACACCTCAGACGCTCTCCGTCGTCTCTGCGCATTCCATTCTCCAGGCCTCCATCCTCTCATCTTCACCATGGACGTCCAGTCACTCTACACCTCCATCCCCCACCAGGATGGTCTCAAAGCCTTCCGGTTCTTCTTCAACCAAAGGAGCAACCCATACTCGTCCACTGACACTCTCTTCCGCCTTGCGGAGTTGGTCCTTACCCTCAATAACTTCTCTTTTGACTCCTCCCATTTCCTCCAAATACAAGGCATAGCAATGGGCACACGCATGGGCCCCAGCTACGCCTGCCTCTTTGTTGGGTACGTCGAACAATCCTTGTTCGCGGCGTACCAGGGCCCCATCCCCGACCTCTACCTCTGTTACATCGACGACTGCTTTGGTGTCACCTCCTGCACCCACACACAACTGACTGACTCTCATCCGTTTCACCACCAACTTCCATCCGGTATTCAAATACACCTGGACCATTTCCGACACTTCCCTACCATTCCTTGACCTCACCATCTCTATTGCAGGTGATACACTCCTGACCGACACCCACTGACTCCCACGACTACCTGGACTACTCTTCCTTCCACCCTGCTTCCTGTAAGGAATCCTCTATTCCCAATTCCTCCGTCTACGCTGCATCTGCTCCCAGGATGAGGTGTTCCACACCAGGGCATCACAAATGTCCTCATTCTTCAGAGAACGGGGATTACCCTCCCCCATTATAGTTGAGGCTCACACCAGGGTCTCCTCCGTACCCCGCAACACTGCCCTCTCTCCCCATCCCCCCACTCGCAACAAGGGCAGAGTCCCCCTGGTCCTCACCTTTCACCCCACCAGCCGGCACATACAACACATAGTCCTCCGCCAGTTTCGCCACCTCCAACGTGACCCCACCACTCGCCACATCTTCCATCTCCCCCCCGTCTGCCTTCTGCAAAGACCGCTCCCTTCGCCAACTCCCTTGTAAATTCTTCCCTCCCCCCCCCACTCCACCCCTTCCCCGGGCACTTTCCCTTGCAACCGCAAGAGATGCTACACTTTTCCCTTTACCTCTCCCCTCCACTCCTTTCAAGGACCCAAGCAGTCCTTCCAGGTCTGACAGAGGTTCACCTGCTCCTCCTCCAACCTCATCTATTGCATCCGCTGCTCTAGATGCCCGCTGATCTATATCGGTGATACCAAGCGGAGGCTTCAACTCCCCCTCCCATTCCATGTCCGACCTCTCTGTCCTGGGCCTCCTCCACGGCCAGAGTGTGCAACACCGCAAATTGGAGGAACAGCACCTCATACTCCGCTTGATGAGTCTGAATTCTCTCAATTTGGTTAACCCTTGCTGTCTCCTCCCCTTCCTATCTCTCCCTTAGCCCTCGGGCTCCTCCTCCTCCTTTTTCCTTTCTTCCCCCCCGCCTCCCCCCACCCCCCATCAGTCCAAAGAAGGGTTTCGGCCCAAAACATTGCCTATCTCCTTCGCTCCATAGAAGCTGCTGCACCCGCTGAGTTTCTCCAGCATTTTGTGTACCCTGGATTTCACTCATCTCATTTGACCCCCGGTCCCCTGCTATATCCGGCAGATTATTTATGTCTTCCTTAGTGAAGACAGAACCAAAGTAGTTATTCAATTGGTCTGCCATGCCCTTGTTCCCCATGATCAATTCACCTGTTTCTGACTGCAAGGGACCTACATTAGTTTTAACTAATCTTTTTCTCTTCACATATCTATAAAACCTTTTGCAGTCAGTTTTTATGTTCCGTGCCAGTTTTCTTTCATAGTCTATTTTCCCTTTCCTAATTAAGCCCTTTGTCCTCCTCTGCTGGACTCTGAATTTCTCCCAGTCCTCTGGTAGGCTGTTTTTTCTGGCGAATTTGTATGCTTCATCTTTTGTTTTGATACTATCCCTGATTTCCCTTGTTAGCCACAGATGCGCTACCTTCCCTGATTTATTCTTTTGCCAAACTGGGATGAACAATTGTTGTAGTTCTTCCATGCAGTCTTTAAATGCTTTCCATTGCATATCCACCGTCAACCCTTTAAGAATCAATTGCCAGTCTATCTTGGCCAATTCACTTCTCATACCCTTAAAGTTACCTTTCTTTAAGTTCAGAACCGTTCTTTCTGAATTAACTGACACAAAGCCTTCAGCGTTGTTTTTACAACACTCTTACCCCTTATACAATTATTTTGAAAAGTGGCCCTTTTTGAGTTTTGCCCTGGATTTGTCTGCCTGCCACTTTTACTTTTCACCTTGCTACCTATTGCTTCTACCCTCATTTTACACCCCTCTGTCTCTCTGCTCATGCTCCCATCCCCCTGCCACATTAGTTTAAATCCTCCCCGACAGCACTAGCAAACACCCCCCCAAGGACATTGGTTCCATTCCAGCCCAGGTGCAGACTGTCCTGTTTGTACTGGTCCCACCTCCCCCAGAACTGGTTCCAATGCCCTTTGAACACTTTGTATACTTCTCATGTGGAGTATAGTAGTCAGATTTTTGAAAGTGCACACACACAGATAGTTTGTAATGTGTGAATTACTGAATGAGAGCCTACTGAAAGCCAATTTGCCACCAGAAACTGAATGCACAAGGACCCAGGGAAGAGCAATGTAAACTGATACTTGAGTGGCTATCTATATCTTCCACTCATTCCCAATGTGAGGAAACCTTGCCTGCATCTTCTGGAGAGACATAGATACATACCGTGTATAGAGCACTGAAATCCATTCCAGGTCACAGCAACTATAAGTGGATATCATTCTTCAAGGAAGAAATAAAAGATGTCATCTTGTATGGACAAGATCTTTTTTTTAAATGTTTTTTAATTTTTTTGATTTTTTTAAAATTAGAAGTAAATACAAAATAAAAAACATTTTGTTTGTTATAGTCATACATTATTAATATTATTTATATTAACAATTGTATCGTAATTGCACTTCTTTATATTTTTTCAATTTTTATATAGATAGAAAATAGTAGAAAAAAAAGAGAGAAATAAAAACATTTAAAAATAAGTGAATGGAGTATTCGACTGATTATGCATCCTTGGAGCTATATCCGTGGATTATAAAATATAATTCTTCATCTATTCCTTAATTCAGGTTTCAGTCAGGTTCTCGTGCCGAACCAATTTGTCCCTTCAAATATTCAATAAATGGAGACCATATTCTTATAAATAGTTCTTGTTTGTCCATTAAGACATATCTTAATCTTTCCAAAGGTAGGCTCTCCGACATTTCCATTGTCCACATTTTAATTGTGGGGGTTATAGGGCCTTTATTTTTAATATTAATTTTAATATTAATTTTTTTCCCAATTATTAAACTTATCAATGAAAGTTCTTTGGTTCATTGTGAATAATTGATTTGGTTCTAGTATTCCTAATATTATTAATTTTGAATCAGGGACCAAATTGGTATTGACAACTGCCGAAATTATCTTAAAAATTTCGGTCCAAAAATTAGTAATTTTTATACAGCTTACAAATGTGTGCGTAAGATTAGCCTCTAAGTGTTGACATTTATCACAAATAGGGGATACACTAGGAAACATTCTGTTTAATTTAGTTTTTGAATAGTGCAATCTATGTAAAACTTTAAATTGTATTAAAGAATGTCTAGCATTTAACGAACAGTGGTGTATATGTTGTAAGCTTTCATCCCATATTTCTGGCCCTATTATTTGGCCTAGTTCATTTTCCCATGATTGCCTATATATTTCCGTCATGGGTGCATCATTATCCAATAAAATATTATAAATATAAGATATCAATTGTTCCGTGTTCGGGTGCTTATTCAAACATTCATCAAGAGTTTCTCTCTTTCTATTTCTGTAATCCTGTGTATTTGACTTAGCATAGTCTCTGATTTGTAAATATCTAAAGTAGTCTTTTGAGTGAAGCCCATAAATTTGTTGTAATTCCTGAAATGAAATAAAGGAATTCTTCCTATAGAGATCACCCATCTTAATAATTCCATGATTTTTCCATTGTAAAAAACTTTTATCCATCATTGAGGGTTTAAATGTAGCATTATTTACAATGGGAAGTGCTAATGGTAAACAATCTAATTTTAGCGTCTTCTTTAATTGTTTCCAAATACGTATTCCACTGTCTATCATTGGGTTTTCTTTATAGATTTTTTTGCTTAATTTAGTTTTAGCAAATAGTATCGATCCAATTTCAAAGGGTAAACAATCTTCCTTTTCCATTTTTAACCAATCTGGTTGTTTGTCCAGTTCTTCTAACCAAAAATTCATATTTTTAATATTAACTGCCCAATAATAAAACATAAAATTTGGTAATGCTAAACCTCCATTTATTTTTGATTTACATGTGTTTTTTATTTATTCTGTGGTTCTTATAATCCCAGATAAAGTTGGTGACTATAGAGTCAACCTTCTTAAAACAATCTTTTGAGAGGTATATCGGGATTAATTGAAAAAGGTACAGTAATTGCGGGAGAAAGATCATTTTTATCGCATTAATTCTACCCAACATCGAAATAGGTAATGTTTTCCAGTATAAAATATTCTTATGTAATTTGTTCAATAAAGGCGGAAAATTAGATTTAAACAAAGAAATATATCTCTTTGTTACATAGATTCCAAGATATTTAAGTTTTTCATTTACTATTTTAAAAGGGAATTGTATATGTGGATTACTTTCCATTATTGGCATAATTTCACCTTTATTCCAATTAATTCTGTATCCTGAAAACAAACCATATTGAGTTATTAAATTTAATAAGTTAGATATACTAACTTCAGGTTTTGTGATGTAAATTAATACATCATCTGCGTATAAGGAGATTTTATTTTCAGTATCTTTAGTTTTATACCCATATATTTCTGGATTTAACCTCACGCTTTGTGCTAATGATTCTATTACAAGTGTAAATAATAGCGGGGATAACGGACATCCTTGTCTACAGCCCCGAGATAAACTAAATTTTAGTTGATAACATGTGATTTGTTAATATTCTAGCCATTGGATTAGTATATAATAATTTTACCCATGTGTTAAATTTCTCGCCCAGTTGAAAAGTTTCCATAACCGAAAATAAATAGGGCCATGCCACCTGGTCAAAGGCTTTATCAGCATCTAATGAAATAATTGCTAGGTCTTTATTATTACTTCTTTTTGAGTATATAATATTGAATAATCTTCTCAGGTTATATGAGGAATATCATTTTGGTATAAATCCTGTTTGATCCGGGTGTATTAGTTATTAATCACTGTACTTAATCTTTGTGCTAGTATTTTAGTTAATATTTTTTGGTCAGTATTTAGAAGAGCTATAGCTCTATATGATCCTAGGTCATCCAGATCTTTATCTATTTTTGGTATAAGTGTTATAATAGACTCGTTTAGCATTTCTGGTAATTTCTGTTCGGTATAAATATGTTCATACAGTGTCTTTAAACGCGGGACAATCAGATCATAGAATATTTTATATAATTCCGAGCCAATGTCATCTGGTCCCGGGGATTTACCATTTTTTAGTGATTCTTCAATTTCTTTTACTGTTATTTCAGCGTTTAATAATTCTCTATCTTTCAAATCTGACCTTTTAAGATTACATTTTTGTAAGAAAGCTTCTGTCCCTGTCCGGTGATCTATTGTTTTGGCAGAATAAAGGTTTTGATAATATTGCAGAAATCTCTTGTTAATGTCCTTAGGTTGTACTAGTGGTTCTCCTTTGACTGATTTAATCCTATAAATTGTTTTTTCCCCATCCAGTTTCCGAAGTTGACGAGCAGGTAATTATTGAGGTTTATCTCCAAATTCAAAGTGTATTTGTTTAGTATATTGATAAAATTTTACAACTTGGTCTGAATATATTTTATTTAATTTATATTTCAATGCTGCAATTTTATTGTGTTTCATCATGGTTGGTGTAGCTGCATTCTCTATGTCTAATTGTTTAATTTCCCTTTCTAATGCCTGTTGTATCATCCGATTCTCTTTATTATGAAATGCTTGGGAGGAGATCATGGCTCCATGAGTAAATGCTTTAAATGTTTCCCATAGTAAGGAGGCGGATGTTTCAGTATTATCATTTATTTCAAAGAACGTATTAAACTGTTTAGTAAGATATTCCTGGGATGCTTTTTCCTTTAAAATTTGTGGGTTAAGTCTCCATTGTGCCTATTGCTCCGTCTTACCATTTGTTTTAATCATAAATGTTAAAGGGGCATGGTCCGAAATTATAATATTGTGGTGTTTTGAATTATAAGTAAATGGAATAAGCTTTGAGTCCACCAAAAAATGATCTATTCTTGAGTATGTTTTATGTACCGGTGAATAAAATGAATATTCTCGTCCAGTTGGATTTTCTATTCTCCAAACATCTTTGATACTACTAGTATCTATATATGCATTTAATATATCACTGGAATGCGGTTTTATTTTCCGTCGTCTTGATGATCTATCTAAATAGGGATCTAATGTACAATTCAGGTCTCCTCCAATTATTAAATTATGTTTTGCTAATTCCGAAATTGTATTAAATATTTTCTTAAAAAACAAAGGCTATCAAAATTTGGTCCATAAATATTAATAAGTCAATTTTTGTGCATATAATTCACCTATTAATATAATGTATCTACCATCACTTTCCGTTAAAGTTGATGTATGTAAAAGGTATCCCTTTACGGATTAATATTGCCACACCTCTGGATTTGTGTGTAAATGAAGAGTGATACGCTTTATCAATCCATTTAGCTTTCAATCTATGCTCTGCGTCCTTTTTTAGGTGTGTTTCTTGGAGAAATATTACATCTGTTTTAAGT
Source organism: Okamejei kenojei (assembly GCA_035221665.1). Taxonomy (NCBI): domain Eukaryota; kingdom Metazoa; phylum Chordata; class Chondrichthyes; order Rajiformes; family Rajidae; genus Okamejei; species Okamejei kenojei. The sequence continues at coordinate 23,130,052 of CM069144.1, forward strand.
GCTTTTAAGTGTGCTAATACTTTACCTCTCTTAATTGGTTCGTCAATAGCCTTAACATTCGAGCTACAAAACGTTATTCCATCACCCCCGATCTTCATTTTTGAGTCTTGCATCTTTGGTTTAGGGAGGTCTATAATAGAGCAAATGGTTCAGTTCTAAAAACCCAACATTAATCCAGAACTTCAAATAGATGAATTTTAATTCCCGTTGAACTTTCTCACGTTTATGTCTTCTTTGATATAGCTTATTACTCCATTCAAACTTAAAATTATAATAGAATATTATATTTTAAAAAAGGGATAGATTAGAAGGTTAGTAAAGTGCAAAAAGAAAGAAGAAACTACATCAATTAGTAGTGTAGTTAGTGATAGCCATACTAGCATGGCTAACCATCTACCGACTTCCGTAGTCGATGTAAAAAAAAACTTAGCTAGCTCCATGTTTCCTTTAGATTGATATTCCATAAAAATATTTTACCAGGGGTAGGTTTTAGCTTCCAAAGTGTTCAAATTCCATTAATCAAATATAAAAATATATATATATATATATATATATATATATATATATATATATATATATATATATATATATATATATAAAACGTATGAAGAAGAGAAAAAAAAATTCTAAGTAATTCAGTTGTAATTAATTAGTAATCATTAGTACCACACCGTAATATTAGTATTTGTAAGTTATTTATATTAATAGTGTTATAGTAGTAACTATGAGTATAATACTCCGTATATAAATATAACGTCCATAAGAAAGGCCTCATTCAGCATCTTTCTCCAGTTTCAATTGTCCTTAGTTATAACAGGTCCTTAGTTGCATCCAATCTTACAAAGTTACATTGTCAAAATAGAGAGAGTACAGAGGAGATTTACTAGAATGTTGCCAGGGTTCCAGTAACTATGTTACAGAGAAAGGTTGAACAAGTTAGGTCTTTATTCTTTGGAGCGCAGAAGGTTAAGGGGGGACTTGATTGAGGTCTTTAAAATGATGAAAGGGATAGACAGAGTTGACGTGGATAAGTTTTTCCCATTGAGGGTAGGGAAGATTCAAACAAGAGGGCATGACATGAGAATTAAGGGACAGAAGTTTAGGGGTAACGTGAGGGGGAACTTCTTTACTCAGAGGGTGGTGGCTGTGTGGAATGAGCTTCCAGCAGAAGTGGTGGAGGCAGGATCGATTTTAACATTTAACAGTAAAGTGGATAGGTATATGGACGTGAAGGGAATGGAGGGGTATGGTCTGAGTGCAGGTAGATGGGACTAGGGGAAAACAAAATGGTCGGCACGGACTGGAAGGGCTGAGAGGGCCTGTTTCCGTGCTGTAATTGTTATATGGTTATATGGTTACATTGTTCATTGGCATAGTTCATTTTGTAGGTAGTAGTCAGTCAGCAGGCTGATTCTTAATCTTCTGGGCATAATCCAATGCCTCCGCAGGGTTGGTGAAGGTATGTTCTTTCTTATTATAGGTAACTCTTAGAATAGCCGGGTATGTCAGACCATACTTCAGATTTTTCACATCCTTCAGTATTCTTTTTGCATCTTTAAACAATGCTCTCTTCCTGGAGACCTCCGCAGGATAGTCTCGGTAAATGCTGATCTTATCTCCCTCGTTTGTGAGATTTCTGCAGCGGGCAATTATTTTCACCATCTCCTCCAGTACATGGTCATATTGCACCTTTATTATCATTTGTCTTGGAGATGCATCTGGCCGTGAGTGGCGTCTCATCACTCTGTGTGCTCGAGCTAGCAGAGGCTTTTGATCCAGGTTTAGGGCTTTTCGCAATAAATCTGCAGCAAATTCGCGAGGGTCTCCTTTCCCCTCTCTCCCTTCCTGAATTGCAACGATTCTTAAGTTCTGATGCCTCTGACGTCCCAGTTCAGTACATTTTTCAGTTATTTTGCTCAGTAGCTCTGATAAGTGTTGGTTTTCTCTGATAAGTTGTTTTGTTGTTTCAGCACTTGTTGCAGCAATCTCCTCCAGAGTGGTTATGGCTACAGTCTGTTGATTCAGTGATTCTTCAACAGGCTCCAGCTTTTCTTTAAGGCTAGTCTCCATTGATTGTAATTTAATATCCATCTCCGTACGCAACCCTGTAATATGCTCGCTCAGAATTTCCTCTGATTCCTTCTTCCATCTTTCCGATAATTCAAGGACAGTGGAGTTAATTTCTTCCTTCATTTTCTTAATTTCCACTTTAAGCTTCTTAAACTCCTCCTTGAAAATTTGAAATTATTCTTTAACATCGTTAACTTTAGTTCTTCCTTTAGTTCTTTAATTTCCTGAGATAGAAAAATCCGAAGTTCTTCCATCTCAGTTTTTTTTAGCCTTTGGTTTCTTGGAAACATCTTCCTGGGACGATGTTTTACTTGAGCCCGAGGCTTCAGTCGGGCCTTGTTCTTCTGGTGCCGTTTTCTGCTTAGCAGCCCGTTTCGGTAACTGTTTGAGGGGGGGTTTACTGCATAGACATACCGAGTCGCGCGCCTGATGACATCACTCACGCATTGCAGGCAGCCAGTGAAGAAACAGCAGGTAAGTCCGTTTTATCCCTGTTTTAGATTTTTCTTTTCATGGAGCTAGCTGACGCTGGTCTTCAACCCTCCATAGTGCCACCAGAAGTCTCATATGGACAAGATCTTGTATCTTGTACCTATTGTAAGGTATAGAACAGGGACAATCTATAGATCTAGGGACAATCTAGAGTCCTCTGGTGGTAGATTATTATTGTTTATTTTCAATTATCTTAGATGGTACGGCGTGGAGATGTTAAATAAAATAGGCAATTCTGCATGTAGTCAGCATGTAAGTCAGCAATATTAGAGAGAGATGCAGTCCCTTACAAGAATTACCTATGTCTTATCATAACTCTTACATCTACTCAATAACAAGGAGGTAAACATTGCACAAAACAACATAGTAAACAATTCACTTATTTCTTTACTCCAAGGTGCGTACTTCTGGTAATTTTTTAATACATTATCTTTTAGAATTTTCCCAAAATAATGCTCTTACTTTGTGGTGCAATGCAGTTAGCACCTTGCAACAAATTGTACTGCAATGTGAATGGTATCTTTTTATTGAGATAGATGACCAATGGTCATATGATCACAATGGTAAGTAGAATTGATTAACCATCTTCTGATTGAATGGACAAATAGATTATTGCCGACGCAAAGAAGTATAGATGTTGGTTTGGAAGAAAATAATTTCACTGTGGGTTTGCACTGCGCACATAGAAACATAGAAACACAGAAAAATAGGTGCAGTAGTAGGCCAGTCGGCTCTTCGAGCATGCACCGCCATTCAATATGATCATGGCTGATCATCCAACTCAGTATCCCGTACCTGCCTTCTCTCTATGCCCCCTGATCCCTTTAGCCACAAGAGCCACATCCAACTCCCTGTTGAATATAGCCAATGAACTGGCTTCAACGACCTTCTGTGGCAGAGAATTCCAGAGACTCACCACTTTCTGTGTAAAGAATGTTTTCCTCATCTCGGTCCTAAACGAATTCCTCCTTATCCTTAGACTGTGACCCCTTGTTCTGGACTCCCCCAACATCGGGAACAATCTTCCTGCATCTAGCCTGTCCAACCACTTAAGAATTTTGTAAGTTTCTGTAAGATCCCCCCTCAATCTTCTAAATTCCAATGAGTACAAGCCGAGTCTATCCAATCTTTCTTCATATGAAAGTCCCGACATCCCAGGAATCAGTCTGGTGAACCTTCTCTGAACCCCCTCTATGGCAAGAACGTCTTTCCTCAGATTTGGAGACCAAAACTGTATGCAATACTCCAGGTGTGGTCTCACCAAAGCCCTGTACAACTGCAGTAGGACCTCCCTGCTCCTATGCTCAAATCCTTTCGCTATGAATGCTAACATACCATTTGCTTTCTTCACTGCCTGCTGCACCTGCATGCCTACTTTCAATGACTGGTGTACCATGACACCCGCGTCTCGTTGCATCTCCCCTTTTCCGAATCTGCCACCATTCAGATAATAGTCTACTCATGTTTTTACCACCAAAGTGGATAACTTCACATTTATCCACATTATACTGCACCTGCCATGCATCTGCCCATTCATTCAGCCTATCCAAATCACCCTGCAGCCTCCTAGCATCCTCCTCACACATAACTATACCCCCCAGCCTGGTGTCATCTGCAAATTTGGAGATGTTGCATTCAATTCCCTCATCCAAATCATTAATATATATTGTAAATAGCTCTGGTCCCAGCACTGAGCCTTGCAGTACCCAACTACTCACTGCCTGCCATTCTGAAAAGGACCCGTTTACTCCTACCCTTTGCTTCCTGTCTGCCAGCCAGTTCTCTATCCACATCATTATTGAACCACCAATACCATGTGCTTTAAGTTTATATACTAATCTCTTATGTGGGACCTTGTCGAAAGCCTTCTGAAAGTCCAGATATAACACATCCAATGGTTCTCCCATATCCACTCTACTAGTTATATCCTCGAAAAATTCTATAAGATTCCTCAGGCATGATTTATCTTTTGTAAATCCATGCTGACTTTGTCCAATAATTTCACCACTTTCCAAATGCGCTGCTATCCCATCTTTAATAACTGACTCTAGCAGTTTCCCCACTACCGATGTTAGACTAACTGGTTTGTAATTCCCCGCTTTCTCTCTCCTTCCTTTTTTTAAAAAGTGGGGTTACATTAGCTATCCTCCAATCCTCAGGAACTACTCCAGAATCTAAGCAGTTTTGAAAAATTATTACTAATGCATCCACTATTTCTGTGGCTACCTCCTTGAACACTCTGGGATGCAGACTATCTGGCCCTGGGGACTTGTCGGCCTTTAATCCATTCAATTTACCCAACACTACTTCCCGGCTAACCTGGATTTCACTCCGTTCCGCCATCTTATTTGACCACCGGTCCACTGCTATTTCCGGCAGATTATTTATGTCTTCCTTAGTGAAGACTGAACCAAAGTGGTTATTCAATTGGTCTGCCATGTCCTTGTTCCCCATGATCAATTCACCTGCTTCTGACTGCAAGGGACCAACATTTGTTCTAACTAGTCTCTTTCTCTTCACATACCTATAAAAACCTTTGCAGTCAATTTTTATGTTTCCTTTCGTAATCTATTTTCCCTTTCCTAATTAAGCCCTTTGTCCTCCTCTGCTGGATTCTGAATTTCTCCCAGTCCTCTGGTAAGCTGCTTTTTTTGGCCAATTTGTATGCCTCATCTTTAGTTTTTATACTATCCCTGATTTCCCTCGTTATCCACGGATGCACCACCTTCCCTGATTTATTCTTTTGCCAAACTGGTATGAGCAATTTTTGTACTTCATCCATGCAGTCTTTAAATACCTTCCATTGCACATCCACTGTCAACCCTTTAAGACTCACCTGCCAGTCTATCTTGGAGAATTCATGGCTCATACCTTCAAAGTTACCTTTGTTTAAGTTCAGAACCCTTGTTTCTGACTTAATTATGTCACTCTCCATCCTAATGAAGAACTCAATCGTATTATGGTCACTCTTGCCCAAGGGGCCACGCACAACAAGACTGCTAACTAACCCTTCCTCATTACTCAATACCCAGTCTAGAATAGCCTGCTCTCTCGTTTGTTCCTCCACATGCTGGTTTAGAAAACTATCCCGCATACATTCCAAGAAATCGCCTTCCTCGGCACCCCTGTCAATTTGATTCACCCAATCTATATGCAGATTGAAGTCACCCATTATAACTGTGTTACCCTTGTTGCACACTCTTCTAATTTCCTGTTTGATGCCATCCCCAACTCCAATAATGCTGTTAGGTGGCCTGTACACAACTCCCACTAGCGTTTTCTGCCCCTTAGAGTTTCGCAGCTCTACCCATATCGATTCCACATCCTCCATGCTAATGTCCTTCCTTTCTATTGCATTAATCTCCTCTCTCACCAGCAACGCTACCCAACTTCCTTTTCCTTTCCGTCTATCCCTCCTGAATATTGTATATCCCTGGATGTTCAGCTTCCAGCCTTGGTCACCCTGGAGCCATGTCTCCGTGATCCCAACTATAGCATAGTCATTAATAGCTATCTGCACCTTCAGCTCATCCACCTTATTACGAATGCTCTTCGCATTGAGACACAAAGCCTTCAGGCTTGTTTTTACAACACGTTTACCCTTTATACAATTATGTTGACAAGTGGCCCCTTTTGATTTGTTTCCTGGATTTGTCTGCTAGCCACTATTAATTTTCACCTTGCTACCACTTGCTTCTATTGTCATTTTATACCCCTCTTTCTCTCTGCTCACACCTTTAAGACACCCACCACCTTTTATTCTCTGTTTATTATTTTTTTCTTCTTCCCCCCGTACATGTTGGGTCTGAGTGCTTCCCTTCTCTGCCTCCTGCCTCAGACACCATCTCCTAGCTATCTCTATTTGAGTCCCTCTCCCCAACCTATCTAGTTCAAAGTCACCCCCAGTAGCCTTTGCAAATTTCCCGCCAAGATACTGGTCCCCCTTGGGTTCAAGTGCAACCCGTCCTTTTTATACAGGTCGCTCCTTACCCGAAAAAGGTTCCAATGATCCAGAAACTTGAATCCCTGCCCTCTGCACCAGTCCTTCAGCCACGCGCTTATCCTCCACCTTGCTCCATTCCTACTCTCACTGTCGCATGGCACAGGAAGTAGTCCTGAGATTGTTATCTTTGTGGTCCTTTTCCATAGCTCTCTTCCTAACTCCCTAAATTCTCGTTTTTGGACCTCTTCTCTTTTTTTACCTATGTCATTGGTACCAATATGTACCACAACCTCAGGCTCCTCTCCGTCCCTTTTCAGGATATCTTGGACACGTTCAGACACATCCTGGACCCTGGCACCAGAGAGGCAAACTACCATCCGGGTTTCTGGACTGTGTCCACAGAATCGACAATCTGACCCCCTAACTATGGAGTCCCCTATTACTAATGCCTTCCTCTTCTTTTCCTTATGCTTCTGAGCATCAGGGCCAGTCTCTGAACTGGAGGCCCGATCGCTGTTGCTACCCTCAGGTAGGCTGTCCATCCCAACAGCACTCAAACTGGAGTACCTATTTTCAAGGTGTACAATCACAGGGGTACTCTCTAGCCCCTGCCACTGCCCCTTGCCCTTCCTAACTGTGACCCACATGTCTGCCTCCTGTGGTCTGGGAGTGACTACCTCCCGGTAGCTCCTCTCTATGACCTCCTCACTCTCCCTGACCAGATGGAGGTCATCGAGCTGCTGCTCCAGGTTCCTAACACACTCCTTTAGGAGCCCCATCTCGACAGACCTGGCACAGATGTGGATGTCTGGAGGGCTATCAGATTCCTTGACCTCCCACATATGACATCCACAACAGTACAGTGCCCTGGCCTTCAAACTCCCCCCTTACACAGGATACAATATCAACACAATACAAAGTACACTACAAACTGCTTAAATTTGACTGCCAATCAGCTGCTTACCCTAGTCCACTTCCCACCAATCAGCAGCTTCCTCAAAAAAACCACTTCTCCAAATTGAATGTTATGGATTTCGGTAAAAACAAGCCCCGCGCTGGATTTTTAAGCTTACCGGTCAGGTGTCACTCCTCACCCTCCTTCTATTCCAACGGCTCCTGTGGGCCTCTGAAAAAACAAGCCCCGTGCTGGATTTTTAAGCTTACCGGTGGGGTGTCGCTCCTCCCCCTCCTTCTCTTCCAACGGCTCCTGTGAGCCTCTGAAAAAACAAACCCTGCGCTGGATTTTTAATCTTACCGGTCGGGTGTCGCTCCTCCCCCTCCTTCTCTCCCAACGGCTCCTGTGGGCCTCTTTTATTGCCACATTGCACATGTGGCAATAAAAACACCATTGAGCCTTTGATTTACAAGGAAAAGGTTGGAGTAACTCAGCTTGGGACCCTTCTTTAGACAGATGTTGCTGTCTGAATTGCCTAATCCCGTTCTCGTATTTACTTACTCGTAGATACCTGAGCAATGACCGGTAGTCAAGGTCTGTTTAATTTTTCAGGGGTGGTAGGTACATCAGTACCTTTTGTCGAGCAGAAATGCCTTGTGATTATCATTTGCTTATTAAATAAAGGTGTTTCAGAATGATGAATGGCGTAGACATTGATCTTGCCCTTCATAGAAAATAAAATTGGAATAAGTAAACTGGTAGAGTGAGATTTAAAAATGTTAGTATCTATATCTGCTGCAACCAACACCACCCTGAGCCACCTGGCGATAGTCTGCACAGTCACCCGGTGATGTGCTTGCTTGTGGCTGATAAGGAGCCCCTGCTCCATCTTCCGGATGCTGCATGTAGTCTTGGTGTAATGGCAGAGATGGGTGGCTATGCAGAGGGTGGCATCAGAGGGGTACGCCCGGAATTCCAACTGCAGCCCAGTAGACCCCGGTCTATGCTGCTTCAGTAGTTCTTCTACAAAGAAGGTTACCGTTCCAGGGGTCGAGACCATTCTGTCGAGTCGAAGTTTCAGCAAGGTCTGTACCCGTTGTGCTGTTGTCAGTGCCATCAACATCACCACTTTGAGGGTGAGTTTATCAAGCGGTAACCCTGTCATGGGGGACCAGCTTCTCAGTAGGGTCAATACTATCCCTACAACCCAGTTGATGTTGTATCTGGGTCGTGGAGGGTTGGTGTTAAACACTCCCCTCATAAATTAAGATACCAATGGGTGTGAGCCCACACCTATGTTGAGGTATGCGGACAGCGCACTCCTGGCGCTGTTGATGGCACTGTAGCTGAGACCCTCCTCGTAATGAAGGTCCGCGAGGAATTCCAGGACGTCAGGGATTGTGGCAGAGTTGTAGTTCGTATTTGTACGAGAGCAGTAGGCCTCCCACTTCCTGATCTGGGTGAGGTACTGCTTTCTGGTAGATACCCTGCACGACGCTGTGATGAGGTCCATGGCCCTGGGTGATATGCCAGCCTCCAATAGTGGCCACCTTAGAACCTGCAAGCCAACAGGTTTAAGTGACCATGGCACGGATGACTATCCCCCATAATGGGGATTGTAATCAAATTGGGGTTTTTTGCAATTTGTACCCACGGATTTTTTAACATGTGGAGGACCACCGGGTACCATGGTTGTGTAGGCCAGTCGGGTATGATCAATATGCCTGTAGCAGAATCCAGTTGAACTTTCTGCAATACCCAACTGATGAGGCAGAATGGAGGAAATGCGTAGCAGAACCATTTCCTCCAATGGAGTGAAAAAGCATCCATTGCTACTGCCCCGGGGTCTGGTTCCCAAGACACATACAGTGGCTTGCAAAAATATTCATACCCCTTGAACTTTTCCACATTTTGTCACGTTACAACCACAAACGTAAATGTATTTTATTGGGATTGTATGTGATAGACCAATACAAAGTGGTGCATAATTATGAAGTGGAAGGAAAATGATACATGGTTTTCAAATTTTGTTACAGATAAAAAACTGAAAAGTGTGGCATGCAAAAGTATTCAGCCCCCCTGAGTCAATACTTTGTAGAACCATCTTTCACTGCAATTACAGGTGCAAGTCTTTTGGGGTATGTCTCTACCAGCTTTGCACATCTAGAGTCTGAAATTTTTGCCCATTCTTCTTTGCAAAATAGCTCAAGCTCAGTCAGATTGGATGGAGAGCGTCTGTGAACAGCAATTTTCAAGTCTTGCCAGAGATTCTCAATTGGATTTAGGTCTGGACTTTGACTGGGCCATTCTAACACATGAATATGCTTTGATATAAACCATTCCATTGTAGCTCTGGCTGTATGTTTAGGGTCGTTGTCATGCTGGAAGGTGAACCTCCGCCCCAGTCTCAAGTCTTTTGCAGACTCTAACAGGTTTTCTTCCAAATTTGCCCTGTATTTGGCTCCATCCATCTTCCCATCAACTCTGACCAACTTCCCTGTTCCTGCTGAAGAAAAGCATCCCCACAGCATGATGCTGCCACCACCATGTTTCACAGTGGGGGTGATGTGCAGTGCCCAAGGAACATTGTTTGTTCAGTAATGTTCTCTAACAAACCTCTGAGGCCTTCACAGAACAGCTGTATTTATACTGAGATTAGATTACACACAAGTGGACTCTATTTACTAATTAGGTGACTTCTGAAGGCAATTGATTGCACTGAATTTTATTTGGGGGTATCAAAGTAAAGGGCGCTGAATATCTTTGCACGCCACACTTTTCAGTTTTTTATTTGTAAAAAAATTTGAAAACCATGTATAATTTTCCTTCCACTTCACAATTATGTGCCACGTTCTGTTGGTCTATCACATATAAAATCCCAATAAAATACATTTACATTTGTGGTTCTAACGTGACAACATGTGGAAAAGTTCAAGAGGTATGAATACTTTTGCAAGCCACTGTACGTTAGTATCTGATGGTTCAACTAGATGCAAAAAGGTTGATATCTGGTGTACCAAATTTAGCTATAATTTCAGCAAATATTTGGGGGTTCAACATCCACTCGATGTTATCATTGAATACTTGTGACCTGGTGTCCGCCACTGTATTGAGCTTCCCCGGGAGGTAGGTCGCTGATATCCAAATATTTCTTTCAATGCACCAGAGCCAAATTGTGTTTGCCAATTCGTCACAAGATACTGACCTGATACCACCCATATGATTTATGTAAGCCACCACCGTGGTATTATCTATTTGGAGGCGGACATGCATATGATGTAAATTTGTGCAGTATGCCCGCAGCCCATGGAAAGCTCCCAGCATCTCCAAGTAGTTTATTCCTTGTGTTTGAAGGAGGGTGGACTCGTGAGGATCCCATCTGCCACCACAACTGGACGTGGTGTCAGTTGCACCCCAGCCTTGGCCGCTTGTGTCGGTCTGTAACACAACTGACAGGTTGCTAATAATGATGGGCTTGTAACACTCACTAATATTGTTAACCCACCATTGTAGCTCAATTTTAGCCATGATCGGCAGCCGCATAGGTCTGTCAAAATGTCCAGCATTGGATTTTAATGCTGAAATTTTTGCTCTTTGCAAATTTTGATAATGTAATGGTCCGAATTGCGCAGCTGGAAATGTAGCCACGAGTTTCCCAATTACCTTAGCAGCATGTCTGATGATCGGCACCCTGGCGCAAGCAAGGGTGTTGCATGCCTCTTTTATGGCTGATGCTTTGTCAGCTGGGATAGTGACTATCATTTGGTTGGTGTCAATAGTGAATCCCAGATAGTCCAAGACTTGAGATGGGGTGAATTTGGATTTGTCTGGATGGGTAACAAACCCTAATGCCTCGAATAGAGATTTAGCAGCTGTGACTGCCAGCTTCGCCAATTCAAGGGTTTGCCCCACTATTAATATATCGTCCAATAATTTTGACGATATAATTTTGTTGTGTGAGGGTGGCCAATATAGGTTTGACAATTTTGGTAAATAGCCTAGGGGCTGTTATAAGTCCATTGGGTAAGGCTTTGTATTGCCATAATTGACCCCTCCAGACAAATTTTAAGAATTTCCTATGATATTCTACGATGGGGACTACGTAGTATGCATCTTTTAAATCGATGCAGGCCATAAAGTACCCCTGGGAAATCAGCTGTTTAGCCGTTTTGAACGTTTCCATTTTGAAATGGGTATATTGTACAAACGTATTCAGGTGGGTTAGGTCAATGACGATCCGACATCCATCATCTTTTTTAGTTTTTGTAAAGATGTTGGACATGAACACAAGGGGTTCATGTGTTGTTTTTTCTATCACCCCTTTGGCTGCCAGCTTTTCTGCATGTCCTTCCTCTATCTCTTTTTGAGAGAGCGCAAACTTGCGATGAGGGACATGCTGTGTAGGGGGAAATATCTCATTAATAAACTCATAACCCATAAATTACATAACCCAGAATAATTTGTAGAATAAAGGGATCTGAGGTTATCGCACCCCATGCATCCCAAAATGCCCGCAACCGTCCCCCTACTTATGAGGTTACAATTGCTACTTTCTTGAAAGAACCAGACCCCCTTACCTCCATGGTTAACGGCGGGGCCTGGTGTATTATGGTTTTGGGGGCCGTTGTGTTGCTGGATATGGTTGCTGCCGCATTTTCAATGCGGGTTTCTGCTGGCCCTGCCCTGAAAAAGGCTTCTGCTGTTGGGGAGCAGGTGGCGGATAGATTCTCTGTGCCCTATCCAGCTGACGAGGTTTAGAGGTAGGGTTAGGCTGTGGTCGACGGTATGTCTGTACCCTGACTGGTGGTGGCTTCATCAGGCTGACGGTTTTTGCCTCCTCATCTAGTTCTTTGACCTGTCTGGGCAGGTCCTCCCCAAACAGCTGTCATGGTGGTGGAGTGGTGGAGGCGCGACACAACCCTGCGAATTATGGGCTGGATGAAGATCTTACGAAAGCAGTTGATTTCGAACTGCGTGTTGCAGAGGAGGGCAAGAGCATCCTGCTGCTCATCAGTGACATTATCTCCATCTAGGGTCCTGGCGAATGCCGTGATACCCGACGTCAGGATCTTGAGGATTTTCTGGAGGCGTACCTCCTGTGCTCTGATGGTGGAACTCATGTTCCCCCAGATTTGTGTGTTGACCGTGGGGACGTTCAGGTTGACACTGTTGTCCGGAGCTTTGTACTTCTCCATGGCCTCTGCAAGTACTTGATCTTGAAGCTGGTGAGTGGCCAAGAAGTTAATGCTCCCCGCCAGTTTGGGATGCAGCGGTTTCCCTGAACGTGCTGGTGTGGCAAATTTTGCAACCACGTCCAGCAGGTCTGCTGCTGGCTCTGGAGCAGTGGGCTCTTCCATCACGGGCTCTTCATCAAAGTCAGCCATCTGCTGGCTTCTAGCACTGCCGGCTGATGAAGGTGAGATGCTAGGTGGCCTCATGATCTGGCTCCTAGATCGCTGAAACCCACACTCCTGTCGGTCCAGGTCTCCACCATGAGCTCCATCCTGGCCATGCGACCACCGCCGCTAAACGCGGACGACAAGTCGACTTCCCTAGGTTCTTCGAATACGCTGGGGCTTCCACCAGCGGACCGCACCTCGTCGAGGTGATGACAAGGGTCTGCTGGCAGGTCGTCGATGGCAGCCGCTCCAGCGGGGCCGTACGACTCCCGCGCGGACGTACCGCTAGTCCGCCATGTGCGGACTGTGGCGGTCCCCCTGCCTGATACGAAGGCAGCGGAGATGAGTCGGCGCTGGCCCCCGGTGCCTGGCTCCCTGATGTCCACGCAGGATTACCGCCACTTCTGACCACCAGGGTCTGCGGTGGTGCATGGCCGCTAGCTGCCTCAGCGAGGCTGCCCGACCGAACTCTGCTGCCACCGGCCTGCGCTCCGGCAGCCTGTCCCGGTGGGATGTCGGTAGCTCCTGCTCCTGCAGGGCTGCCTGACTCTCCAGCAGCTTTGCCGCCGGCCTGCACTCTGGCAGGCTTCCCCCGGCTGCTTGTCGATGCCTGCCGCGGCTGCAGGGCTCCATTTCGGCATGGCTTTTCCCGGGCATGCCCTCGTGGGACCTGTAAAATATGGGAAGTTGCCATCACCGGTGTGCAAGGCACGTTAGCTCGTATCTGCTTGCTACTACCCCTGGCTTTGGGTGATGGCAGCATGAAGTCAGGGTCGGATATACTATGCTCCTGTGCGGACGTCCATTCTGGAGAAGAGTCGGGCGCTGCTGACTCTGTAGGGCCCAACTTCCGCACCTTTTTCTCCCAGCCGTGGTAGGGTGCTGCCGGCGTTTCGAGCAGCTCCGGGAATGTTGCCCGCTGACTTCCTAGGGTCCCGCGGCGCTTGGAAAGCTTGGCTTTCCCTCTTCCCCCATGCTTGAATCTGTAGGTAGAAGCAAAACTCCCAACTACAACCAGCTCAAGGTTAGTTTACTTACCTTCAGCGTCCTTGTTGAAGGAGCTGTTGGGGAAGCGCACTCCCCACCCAGCTTGTCGACAGTAAATGCGAGCGACGATATGTCGCGCATGCGTGCTGGCGGGGTCTTCACGAACTCACTCACGTGACTCCGAAGTAAAATCCCAATAAAATACATTTACGTTTGTGGTTGTAAAATGACAAAATGTGGAAAAGTTCAAGGGGTATGAAAACTTTTGCAAGCCACTGTATATATCTCCTAATTTCTTTTCTTTCTATTTTCTCTTTTTCTTTCAATCGCCTTAGCTTCTTATCTCTGCTTTCTGACTCTCTCGCTATCTGTTTCTACTCGCTTGTCTATCTATCTCAACACCTTTTATTTCCCTTTTTCTTTCACTGTTCTTTTATTATTAAATTAAAAATAAGAAGTTGTACAAGAATGGTAATGTGTATGTATGTATTAGGTATTTAGGTACCACACCACTGTACTTCTAACAAAAATAAAAAAAATTAAAAAAAGAAATTGTTGGATACAGTTAGCAGGTTGAGCAGCATCTGTAGAAAGAGAAGCAAAGTTAATGTTTCAGGTCAAAGTCTCTTCATTTATATTAAACATTCACTCTTTGCCTCCAAGAATGTGTTCCTTCTCCTGAAAGAGAAAGAGAGAAGAGGGAGGTATATTACAGGACCTGTCCCACTTGGCCATCATTTGCATGTAATTTGCGCAACATTATTTACACATCACGACGCACGATGCGCGTGTCGTAACATGCACGTGATGCGTGCATGGTGCGCATTACACACGCATGGTACGTGATGACATAGGCAGTGATGCGTGGCGCCTCACAGGATTTTGTGACGTACAAAATCTTCGCGTGCCATCTGCGTGACACGCAAATGACGGCCAAGTGGGACAGGCCCTTATTAAGTACTTCAGTGCCTTTGTGTGATGTGCCTGCCAAACAGCAAGAAATGTGCGATAGATAAGAAATCCAGGTGTGAAGTTTAGAATTTTTGCTATATATTTACAGTACGATGGCGTAAAGGATTGTTAGATAAGAGTACAGACTGTTAAAGAGATATGATGTGGGTGTGAACCATGGTGCATTGTTGAAGGCTAGTGGTGTAGCTGTTGGGAGGTACGACTTGATATTCCTTTTACTAATCCCGACCTCATATGTGAGACCAGTAAACATCCTGCAGCACTGCATCTATGTCCTGGGGTCTTCATGCTTGCTGTTGACTTTGTGCTGCATCTCTCTCTTTGGCTTCCTGGGACCCCATGAGATCTCTCATTCCCATGACCTCAATGACCCAACTATTCTGATCTATGTAAAAAAACAAAATGGGCGTGCTCATCTTGTATTCCACCTGATTTTTCCACCTAGAGAATGCAAAAGTTACATAAAATTAGAGAAATCAATATTCACAGTACTGAGTTGTAAGCTGCCCAAGCAAAACATGAGGTGCCGCTCCTCCAATTTGTACTTGGCTTCACTCAGACAGCGGAGGAGGCCCAGAACAGAACATTTCTCTCTCCCCTGACACTCAGTCTGAAGAAGGGGCTCGACCAAAACGGTCACCTATTCCTTTTCTCCAAAGATGCAGCCTGACCTGCTGAGTTACTCCAGTATTTTGTGCATATCTTTGGAGAATTACTTTCACCTCTTGAGAGTACGAAGGCATGTGTTTCAATTAGGACAAGCTATCTTCAACTGGTGCGAGCTACACAGGAAATTGATCATCATAAAAAAGACCTGTGGCAATAAACAAGAAAAACAATGAATGCTGGCTGCTTGCTATAATCACGATATTGAGGTCCTAACATGATTTACTTTGTTGATTCTGCACTGGGTCAAATGGCATGGATTAATCAAACAAACAATAAATAATAAAATTAGTTTATAAGGAATATTTGGACATACAGGCCTGCTGTAACTCGTATTATCCAGCATGGGTGATCATGGATTGCATATCTAATGGGAATAGATTGGGCAGATGCACAGAATCTCTTGCCCAGAGTAGGGGAATCGAGGACCAGAGGACATAGGTTCAAGGTGAAGGGAAAAAGATTTAATAGGAATCCAAGGGATAACTTTTTCACACGAAGGGTGGTGGATGTATGGAACAAGCTGCCAGAGGAGGTAGTTGAGGCTGGGACTATCCCATCGTTTAAGAAACAGTTAGACAGGTACATGAATATGACAGGTTTGGAGGGATATGGACCAAGCGCAGGCAAGTGGGACTAGTTTTAGCTGGGACATTGTTGGTCGGTGTGGGCAAGTTGGGCCGAAGGGCCTGTTTCCACACTGTATCACTCAATGACACCATGACTCTGTGTAACTTGAAGCATAACTCCAGATTCAGGGATAGTTTTTTCTCAGTTGTTATCAGGCAACTGACCCGTCCTCTCATCAGCTAGAGTGTGGTCCTGACTTCCTCATTGGAGACTATCCTTAATCGAGCTTTATTGGGTTTTAGCTTGCATTAGATAACATTAGTTAAATGCTGTCCCCTTTATTTTTTATCTGTACGCTGTGGATGGCATGATTGTAATCACACGTAGTCTTTTCTTTGACTCGAAGGTGTGCAAACAAAAGCTTTTCACTAAACCCCTGTGCACATAATAAACTAAACTAAATTAAACTAAAAATAACTACAAACCACAGTGCATGGTATCTTGATAAGTCGAGTTTGTGGGATTGATTGACTAGTCCATGAACAATGTATGTTCCTATAAGTATGTTGTCTGTTCATATTGGCCATATTCCCTCTCCAGTCTCAGCCCTGAACCTGACCTTGTCTTGACCTGAAATGTCAACAATTACATCCTGTTAATTCAAACAATCCCCATAATTGCTGCTCAAACTGTTGAATTCTCCAGCATCTGCTATCTAATATATTTTAGAGATACAGGGCGGGAAACAAGCCCTTCGGCCCACCAAGTCCATGCCGACCAGCGATACCCGCACAATAACACTTTCCCATACACACACCAGGTTCAATTTACAATTTACAATTTTATCGAAGTAAATTAACTTACAAACCTGTACATCTTTGAATTGTGCCAAATTTCATTTCACTGCACATCCCGTATTGTGTATGTGATGAATAAACTGACTTGACTTGACTTGACTTGAAACTGGAGCACCCAGAGAAAACTTTACACAGTCACGGGAATAACGTAAAAACTCCGTAGATGCAGCATCTGTAGTCAGGATCGAACCCGGGTCTCTGGCGCTGTAAGGCAGCAACTCTACTGCTGTTCCACAGTACCACCTGAACCACCAGTCATTTCTGTCTCAATCATCATGACAATATGTACCTTTCAGAGTGTCTTTCCATCTCTTTCCCACATTCTCTGAAAGCTAAAATTGACTTGTTTCCTCTATTTTTCATAAAGGTCCTGAGGTGTTGACACATTTAATGGAGGAAAAATCCAAATGTACTGTCAGAGCATTCCCAAACGCCGGACGCTGACCCACTGCGTGTGGAGGTATTAGATCTGAGACCTAAAATTGATCAGAGGTCAAAGTCGCTTACAGGAATATCTTAAAGTTAGATTGAGAAATAGGCATTTGGAGAAAATTCAGGATTTTAAGGTAATATCCTGTAGGTTTATGAGAATAATCCCAGGAATGATTGGGTTAACATATGATGAGCATTTGATGGTACTGGGCCAGGACTAGCTGGAAGTTAGAAGGATGAGGAGGGACCCCGTTGAAACTTACTGAATAGTGAAAGGCCAGGATAGAGTGGAAGTGAAGAGGATGTTTCCACTCCCGGGAGAGTTTCGGACCAGAGGTCATAGTCTCTGAATAAACAAATGTACGATTAGAGAGGGGATAAGGAGGAAGTTCTTTACTTAGAGGGTGGTGTATCTGTGGAATTCATTGCCACTGATGGCTGTGGAGGCTAAATCAATGGATATTTTTTTAATGACGAGATTGACAAATTTTTGATTAGTACAGGTGTCAAAGCTTATGGGAAGAAGGGCTGAGAGAAGAAAATACATCAGCCATGATTGAATGGCGGCGTAGACTTGATGGGCCAAATGGCCTAATTCTGCTCCTATAGCTTATGAACTTATGACCAGATTACCTGAAGATGGAGTGGTGCGAATCAAGGATATGCCAGAGCTCATAATTGGAGGAATGCGCAGCGCACAGTTCATCCTTGTGATCTGAGTTGTTTGACTCTGCATTTGGGAAAGACAATTGGCCTTCTAACCTATGTTATAACTTTCACCTACACTCCACCTACATTAGTTCCCATCTATATTTACTAGGGAAGTGAGTGAAGATGTTAGTGTGAGTGATTAAAAAATGCTGACAGGTCTTGATTTTTAAGGTTTGTATGCGCACCAATTTTTTTTCCTGAAATGCAAAAGAAAAAAATATCTTGGGCAGAAACAACGGTGTGCAAAAAGCTAGTGAAATTTTTCATTTTGCATCATTCCCCGCTGAAATGTGCTATGTGAGAATGTCTACCCTTATGTTTTCACTTCCTGACATAACCAGAATCATATTACTGATGTGACTTATCTTTCAAATCAGCATTTCCTTCCTGTAATATTTCTACCAGCAAAGTTCACCAATCAACTCCAGTTAAAACGATAGTAATTCATAACAAACAATAAAACACAGCAGTTAATAGTGAAGAGTGTCCAAAGAAGTAGAACTTCAGTGTAATTACAAAGCTGAATTTTCCTTTTGTTTCAAAATATACCTTCTGATGCATTTGGAGAACCGTGAATGTTATTTCCAGTTTTGCATCAAATCCACACTCTTGCAGAAGTTGCCAAACTATGCTCCAAAGTGACAAAGTTTCTTCTATTTGTCTTTGATGGCAATGTTCAACATCATGATCTTGTACATGGGTCCACCTTGAAGCTGATACAGTGCATAGGAGTAATGCTGCACCCTTACAGCACACAGACTCGGATTTGATCTTTACCAAGGGTGCTGTCTATAAAGAGTTAGTACGTTCTCCCTGTGACCACGCGGGTTTTCTCCGAGTGCTCCGGTATCCTCCCACATTTCAAGGACATACAGGTTTGTAGGTTAATTGTCCTCTGTAATTTGTAAAATGTTCCTAATGCGTAGGATAGTGCTGGTGTACGAGATGATCACTGATCGGCATGGACTCGGTGGGCCAAAGGGCCTGTTTCCACGTCGTATCTCCAAAGCCTCCTCTAATTTACCTTCAATTGTGGCATGTAGACAAAACTACTGGAGAAACTCAGCGGGGTGAGGCAGCATCTATGGAGCGAAGGAAAAGGCGACGTTACTGATGTAAGGGAGGGGGGGGGGGGGCTGGAAGAAAAAAGGAAGAGGCGGAGACAGTGGGTTGAGGGAGAGCTGGGAAGGGGAGGAGAAAGCAGGGACTACCTGAAATTGGAGAAGTCAATGTTCATACCGCTAGGGTGTAAACTGCCCAAGAGAAATATGAGGTGCTGCTCCTCCAATTTATGGTGGGCTTCACTCTGGCCACGGAGGAGGCCCATCAATTGTGACATTTACTATCCTACTTTCGCATGCAGTGTAGTGGTACTATCCCCTTTTTCACTCCATTGCTAAACTTCCTGCATTTGGACCTATTAATTGGACAACTTCCTTTTATTACCCCTACCACTTTCAGATCCATTTTCCACCCTGCACCTTCATATGTGAGGTTTAGACCTGAGAGACTGTTTTGCTTTTTGCGTTGCGTCATTAAAACACTTCACTGCAACATGATTATATGAAGACCAGGGATATTCCTTTCAGTCTCCCATGCTTGGTGACCATTCTGGCTTTCGCACGAGGAGAAATTAAGCAGAAGGAGCCTGTCCTTTTGAGTTTGGAGGGATGAGGAAGGATATCACTGAAATGTTTCCCATGGCCCTGGTATCCAGATTCAGGGGTCTCAAAATATGGGTTGGCCATTTAGGACGGAGATAAGAAAGAAAAGTCATTAACACAGAGAAGAGATCTTTGGAATTCATTACAAATTAAACTATGGACACTCAGTTACTCTGAAGAAGCGTCTTGACCCGAAATATCACTCATTCCTTCTCACTAGAGATGCTGCCTGTGCTGCTGAGTTGCTCCAGCATTTTATGTCTATCTCAGTTAATCAAGGTAGAAATTGAAACCATTTTAGATAATAATGAAATCAATGGATATAGGTTTTGAGCAGAAAGTGGCTCTAAGCTGAAAGATAAGTCGTGCACTTATTGAATTACAGAGCAGTGACAGGAAGCCTTCTGTTTTATCACTTTATGTTTCCATGTTACTTTGTTCCCAAGTCTGCTTCATCTGAATCACTTTCCAGTGCATAGCAGAAAACTTTCCCCCAATATTTGTAGATGCTGGATGAAAATATCTCTGGATTAATCCGTCCTTTAAACAACTTACTAAAAGATTTACAGACTTAAAGAAGGACCGAGCACAAGGGCGGACCTTAGTTTGGATTTTGGAAACAACGCCAAAAACATAGTGCCATTTGCATGTCTAAATAAAATATGCAAAAATAATTTAACTGTCCTTACATCCACTGATCCCTCTGTGTGCCTCCTCAATTCAAAACGATAGTCCAACACATTCTGTTGCCAGGGTTACCTCATATCCAAACCCAAGCAATGTGAGCATTCCTTCTACTGTTCCTATATTTCACCTCCTCCTATCAAATTCCAAAAGATGTCCCCCTTTTCTAACTACTGCTTGACATCGGCAATACTCGATAAGAAGAAGATCAAATAATTAAGTTTTTCTATCTAGATTCTTAACCCATGATATAATGTGTGTTGAAACCACATTAATCCATGCTGAGGGAGATCTGTTCAAGAAATTTCTTTCCTTTCTTGGGCCCGAAATTAAATTTAGCCTGAATGATATCAATGGATTGACATTAAATAGGTTTGGACAATGTAAGGGTCTCGAGCCGAAACATCACCCATTCCTTACTCTCTGGAGATGCTGCCTGTCCCGCTGAGTTACTCCAGTATTTTGTGTCTAGCTTTTGTGTCTAGCAATGTAAGCCAGTTCCATGCAGATAGTGGAAACAAGAGCCATCTTTTCATTTGAACAAACAAAGTTTGGTCTGCAACTAAGAGAGTTGGTCAATGTTCCAGCATTAATAGATAAATCAGGAAGGACAATCTCTAGTGGTCAATGAATCAGCAACCAGAGATTTTATATTTAAAATGTCACCAAGTAGGGACAGTACAATGGCACAGCACTAGAGTTGCTGCCCTACTGCGCCAGCAATCTGGGTTCCAACCCTGACCATGGTTGCTGTCTGTACAGCGTTTGTACATTCTCTCTGTGACCACATGAGTTTTCTCCATGTGCTCCCGTTTCCTTACACATTCCAAAGACATGCAGGTTTGTAGGTTAATTGGCTTCTGTAAATTGTCGCCAGCATGCAGGATATAGCTAGTGTACGTGTGATCACTTGTCAGCATGGACTCATTGGGCTGAAAGGCCTATTTCCATGCTGTATTACTTCAAAAAAAATGTGCAAAGAGAATTTAGCAAAATAATTCTGTCCATGAGAATGTGCATTGTCTTCTAAAAATTGTGGCACAGTCACTTTCCACATTAATTTTACACAAAAATAATTATCTTAAAACATGTAAAGGATAAGCAGGGGATTGAAACCAATTAGTAGCTATCATATTGATCAAACATGATGGACTGAAGCACTTATATCTGCATTATAATATCCTATGATTCACTGATTCTAAACCTTAATTGATCATTCCACTCAAAGATATTTGCTTATGGAAATGAAAATAAAGGATTTGCATTTAAAGTTCCTCTGAAATTGGGATGGAAAGAAAGATCTTCAATTAATATATAGTTACACTATTACCCCCTGTAAGAGCCGTTGACGATAAAAAATGGTTGGGGCAGTGGGGAATTTTACATTCCAAAATATCCTTTGATACCATAAGCTCAATGACAGACCTACAATGTCATAAATATTAAGTCCGTGTTTTTCTTTTAGAAAACATTTCAAATCGGGGTTCATGAGAGTAGAAACCACTCGTGCGTGGTTTTTTTTGTTTGATATCTGATATCAGCAAAACTTCCCGATGCTATATTTCCTGTTAATAAGATGAAGCAAACTGGTAGATGTTGCAATGAATTCACATGAAGAACCAAAAGCCCCTATCTACATTGTGGTTACTTAGATTTCAAGAAGTCCAAGGTATTGAGCTGGTCACTATTATTCTGTGAAAGACCAAGATGTTTAATTGATATAATGGAAAGAAATACTCTGCTTTTCTGAGATCGGACAGGAAAGAGGTAATTTTATTGATCATGGGCAATTGTTAACTATCTATACTATTACTAAAACTCTCATCTTGTTCTCTTCCGGTTTGCGCTGTTTTAAAATTTGCGCAAAAACTTACCATATATCGCTAGGGTTTTTTTGCCACCTTACTCATCTTTCTCCTCTGCTCCAAGCGCACCAAGTTTTGTTCCGATCGGCGAAATATTTCAAAAGTTATTGGTCTGTTATTCGCCGGGATAGCAACGCCCCTTCCGGCACCCGCTGTCAATCACCGGCACCAAGAATAAAGCTGAAGGAGCGGAGTGTGAGCATGTGTGTTCGCAGGCGGAAGCTGGCTGTGTTCACGGGCGGGGGCTGGCTGTGTTCAGGGCGGGGGCTGGCTGTGTTCACGGGCGAGGGATGGCTGTGTTCGCATACGGGGCGGGGCTGTGTTCGCGACGGGGGCTGTGAGCAGGACAGGCGCTAGGGACGGGAGCCGCTGCGTGTGTCCGGAGCCAGGTCCTGGAGCCGGTCAGTGCAGTCGGAGCTGGGGCTGGGAACAGGTGAGCCCACCCTCCCTCCTCTCACTCCCCTCCCTCCCTTACCCCTCTCCCCATCATCCACCCCTCCTCCGCGCACCCACGCTCCCCACACCACCCCCCTCTCCCACACACAAATCCTCCTCCACATAACCCCCTCCCCCACACACACCCCCTCCCCAGTACACATCCCCTCCCACACACACACCCTCCCCCCCACACGCCCCTTGCTCCCACACCACCCCCTCACCCACATAACCCCCTCCCCCACACACACATCCTCTGCCACACATGCCCCTCCCCCACACCCCCCCTTCCCCCACACCCCCATTCACCCACACACCCCCTCCTCCCCCACACACCACACCTCCCACACACACACACCCCTTCCCCCACACCCCCCCCCCTTCCCCACACACCACACCTCCCCCACACACCCCCTCCCCACACATCACACCTCCCCCACCATCCCCCCTTCCCCCACACACCACACCTCCCCACTTACCCCCCTTCCCCCACACACCCTCCTCCCCCACACACCACACCTCCCCCACACACCACAACTCCCCCACACCGCCCCCGTTCCCCACACACTCCCACTCCCACTCCCCCACACACCCCCCCACCAGCCCCCAACTGGCTACCCTCCAGTCCACAGAAAACTGATCCAGAGTTCAGAGAACATTGGAAAATGATCACCAATGCATTCACAATTTTCTAGGGCCACCTCCTTGAGTACTCAGGGATGCAGACCAACAAGTCCTGGGGATTTATCTGCCTTGTCCCAACAGTTTACCTAACACCATTTCCTGACTAATGTGGATTCCCTTCAGTTCCTCACTCCCACTAGATCCTTGGTCCTCTCATATTTCTGGGAGATTATTTGTGTCTTCCTTAGTGAAGATAGAACCAAAGTACTTGTTTAACAGTTCTGCCATTTCCGTGTTTCCCATTGTAAATTCGCCTGTCTCTGACTGTAAGGGACCTACATTTGTTTTCACTTATCTTTTCCTTTTTACATATCAGAAGAAGCTTTTACAGTCAGTTTTTATATTTCCCACAAGCCTTCTTCATGCTCTTACCCCCCCCCCCCCCCACCTCCTAATTAACCCCTTGGCAGCTTCATTATTCCATTGTAGCACATGCTAACATGAGCTAACTTCACAATGAATTGAGGATACAGTTCAATCGATACCCACACTATGGTCTGCAAGACAAAACTGGTCTTTGTCAATTCTTGGATTGTGTCTTTGATATTCTACAGTATTAGAGGCACATGTCAGTGCATGTGCTGGTGCAAACGCTTCCCCTGAGATCTACATTTGTGGAGATTTATGAGGCAGGGAGTTGGTAAAATGATCACGTGGAGCAGATCAGAGATGCAATTGCATGGGGCAAGGACTGAGGCTGATGAATACCCGAGGCTGGGTACAAGAAAGTGGAGAACAGGTTTAGGCAGGAAAAATTGGATGGTGGTTGCTTGAACAGATATTAGGTCGTATTGGGCAAATTATGGAGGGTGAGACCGAGGACTTTAGTAGCAATTTGGGAAGGGGGCTACAGATGATGGGGAGATGGAAAGTTAATGAAGACAGTTAGCTGAAGGTGAATAGATGGGTTAGATTTCTCCTCAAAAGCCAGATAGGCTTGAGGCTTTTAACAAATACTGAAGCAGGCCTCCTCCAGTTAGGACTATCCTCACCATTTTTTTATGAGCTTCTTACCATCGTGGAATTTCATGCCAGTGACACCAAATATGGGTTGTGCTCCATTAGACTTGACTGCACAACACCAACAAGCTTGCGTGTCACGGGCATGGAGGAGCCAGAAGCAAAGTCAGATTATGGCCTTCCAACCCAACATGAAAATGGTTCCCCAAGCCCAAAGGCTCGGGCAGCCCCAGTGGATGTCCTTCACTTTAGGAATTGTATTGTATTGTAATTAATTTATTAGCCAAGTGTGTAAAAACATAGAAGGAATGTGATTTGCCATACAGTCATACCAAAAAAGCACCAACACACACAACTACATAAAAATTAACATAAACATCCACCACAGCGCACTGTGATGGAAGGCTATAACGTATTATCTTCTTCCCTCCTTTTCTCCCGCGGTCGGAGCAGTCGAACCATCCACAGTTGGGGCGATTGGAGCTCCTGCAGCTGGCGATCGAATCTCCCGCATCGGAGCGATCGAAGCTCCTGCGGTTGGAGCTCCCGAAGTCGATCCCTAACCCAGTGACCACCAGCTCCACGATGTTAAGTCCGCAGGCTCCCATGGTTGGAGCAAAGGGATCGCCAGCTCCATGATGTTAGGCCACAGTGCGGACGGCGATACAATATGGAAAAAAAGTAGTTGTTTTGAAGTGCAGAATGGTTTTGAAGTGCACGATGTTGCTAATAGTGACACACGACCTGGGCTCCAATGAGCACAATGAGCAGGTGCTGGCTTACACCGAAAATAGACGCAAAATGCTGGAGTAACTCAGCGGATCAGGCAACATCTCTAGATGTGCACACATTCTCCACTGGGGATGTGCACACATTCTCGTTGTCCGGGCACGACATGAGGAGGGCTCTGACACGTGTGAACATGAGGAAAGCTGTAGGCCCAGATGGTATATATGGGCAAGTACTTAAGTCTTGTGCTACTCAGCTAACGCCAGTGCTCACCACAATATTCAACCTCTCCCTGGCGAAGTCCGTGGTCCCTGCCTGCTTCAAAAGATCCACCGTTGTACCAGTGCCAAAGAATGCCTCTCCAGCCTGCTTGAATTACTACTGACCGGTGGCCCTCACCTCAGGTGGTCATGAAATGCTTCGAGAGGCTGATCAAGAACCACATCTGCGCCTTCCCCCCTCGCAACATGGACCCGCTACAGATCACATACCGTCCGAACAGATCCACGGATGATGCGGTCTCCCAGGTTCTGCACACTGCTCTCTCTCACCTTGACAGCCAGAAGTGGGGCTACGTGAGGATGCTGTTCATTGACATCAGTTCAGCCTTCAATATGATAGTCCCCACCAGACTTGCTGAGAAGCTGCTGGACTGGGGCTTAACAATCCCCTGTGTGTCTGGGTCCTGGACTTTCTCACCGCCAGGCCCAAGGTAGTCAAGATGGAAGACATACATCAAACACCCTCACACTGAACACAGGATCCCCCAAGGGCTGTGTCCTCAGCCCCCTACTGTACTCCCTGTACTCACAAGACTGTGTGGCCAGGTTCAGCTCCAACTCCATAATCAAGTTTGCTGATGACACTGTGGTGGTGGGACTGATCTTCGATAACAATGAGAAGGCCTACCGAGAGGAGGTGGCTGATCTGGCACTCTGGTATCAGGACAACAGCCTCCTCTTGAATGTCATAAAAACTAGGGAGCTGATTGTGGACTTTAGAAGGGCTCAACATCCGAGGACATACACGTCACTGGAGATAAATGGGACTACTGTGGACAGGGTGAGCTGCTTTAAATAACTGGGAGTCCACATCACAGAGGATCTGACATGGACAACACAAGCTGCCGCACTGGTGAGTAAGGCAAGGCAGCGCCTTTACCACCTCAGGCAGCTGAGGACATTCAGAGTCTCTCTTTGGATCCTCCAGTGCTTCTACTCTGGGGCTGTAGAAAGCATCTTGTCCGGCAA
Organism: Okamejei kenojei; assembly: GCA_035221665.1. Classification (NCBI taxonomy): domain Eukaryota; kingdom Metazoa; phylum Chordata; class Chondrichthyes; order Rajiformes; family Rajidae; genus Okamejei; species Okamejei kenojei. The sequence goes on from CM069144.1 coordinate 23,156,317, forward strand.
CATCACAATCTGGTTTGGGAACTGCTCTGGCCAGGACAGGAAGGCTCTGCAGAGAGCAGTGCGTTTGGCCGAATACACTATGGGAACTACACTCACCCCCCTGCAGGACCTATACACCAGGAGGTGCAGATCCAGAGCCAGCAACATTATGGGGAACCCCTATCACCCCATTCCAGCTGCTATGGTCAGGCAACGTCTCTGCTGTCATGCCATGAAAACAGAGAGGATGAGAAGGATTTTCTTCCCACAGGCCATTCAGGACTGTAAACTCTTATCTCACCAGGGACTAACTTACTGTACTCATTTACTGTTGTGTTGTGTCTTTTTTTTAATTGTTTTTATTTCTAACATATAAATACTGATTCAGTTCTATTCTGTTCTGTAGTTTTTGCCCAATCCGCAGGCGTTGCCACTTTCATTTCACTGCACATCTTGTATGTGTATGTGACAAATAAAGTTGACTTGAATTGGAGAAAGGGAATGGGTGACATTTCGGGTCGAGACCCTTCTTCAGATTGAGAGTCAGGGGAGAGGGAAACTGGAGATGTGAAGAGGTTCAAAGAACAAATGAAGGTATGCAAAAGGCCAAATCTAAGCCATCAACGATGAACAAAGAAAGGTGGAGCCCACAATGGTCCATTGCTGGCTGTGGAGAAGGTGAAACTAACGAGTGAAACAGTGAAATTAAGCAGGATGACAGTGAAACTAGTAAGACAACCAGAGAGGGGGGGGGGAGGGGGGTGATGGATGTAGGGCGAATGGATGCAAGGGTAACTTGAAGGTAGAGAAATCAATATTCATACTGTTGGTTTGTAAGCTGCCCAAGCGAAATATGAGATGCTGTTCCTCCAATTTGCATTTGGCCTCACTCTGACGGAGGTAGGCTGAATTGCATCTTCCGAATTTTATTTTGTAATGTTAATATTTTTGCCTAGAAGAAATGTATAAATATGTGTTGATTATATTTTTAATTGACCTGGGTTCAGAAGCTTTTTGTTCAATGGTCATTTTAAATGTCCAGAGCAACTCAGCGGGTCAGGCAGCATCTCTGGAGAAAAGGAATAGGTGAGGTTTCAGGTCAAGACCCTCCTTCAGACTGAGAGTCAGGGGAGAGGGAAACTAGAGGTATGAAAAGGTACAAAGAACAAATGAATGAATGCTATGATGCTGCCTCGCTCGATGTTACTCCAGCAGTTTGTGTCTATCTGGGTTTCCATTGATCTGGGTTCGATTCCAACTTCAGTTGCAGTATATGTGGAGTTTGCATGTTCACCTTACGCCCCTGCATGCTCTTGTTACTACCCACTCTAAATGACATGTCAGTCGGTATATTAATTGTGTACTATGAAATGCCCCAGTGGTTTTAGGTGAATTACAAGATCCAGTATCAGATGATGGGAATGTAAAGGGAAAAAATTGGGATAGGTTGATAAATGATTGTTTGATGGTCAGTGCAAACTCAGCAGGTTGAGGGACCTGTTTTCATCCTGTCTGACCCTTTGAATCTAGGTCTATGACATTCTTAAGGGCCTGTCCGATGGCGATTCTTTTCGGCGACAGCCAGCATCATTGGCTGACTTATCAGGTCACCGAAAAATTTGCGGCGTGACGCGTTATGACACGGCGTGATGACATATGATGCTCAGTGCTTTTTCAAGTGTCGCAACATTTTTTTGTCACCACTGGATTTTGAAATGCTCAAATTCTTTTGGCGGCACAGATATGATGCCGGCACTCGCCGAAAAAAATCGCCAAGCTGGACAGGCCCTTTACTGGGTGAGACTGCGCAAGGTTAGTTCCCGCAAATGCCCTTTGCAGTCAGGAGAACATATTAATTTGGCGCAAGAAATAATGTTACCCTCTCCCTGAGGTACAATACTCAGTGCCTCACTTATACTCCTACAACTCACTGAAACCTGAGAAATGCCCCTCAGAGGAACTGAATAAGAGAATGATCAAATAAGGCCCGAGAGCTAGAATGTAATTGACTTTGATGCAAGGAAGCTTGGAAAATTCAGGTGACTACGGTATGATGTGTTAAAACTTTCACCCACGGTCATAATGATTCATTTGTTGGTGACCGCTAGGAACTGTACACCAACTTTCACCATGGTAACGTCACAGAAAATATGATTGCTACAGGCAGGCACCAAGCAGTTAAAGACACACATCCCGCTGAATGCAAATGCTTTGTGCAGTCACAATACAGCACAGGAAACCGTTTCTAAAAATGTACTATGGACTACAGTTGCTGTGTCTAATGTGGGTAAAAAAAAAACTAACGTTTCTCAGTAAGAGGCACAATGCTGCCCACAAACAAAAGGAAATGCATGCTAACTGCTCCAAAGTGCACATGGCTATTTGACCTGTGAGAAACCACCTTTCTCTCATAGAAGGTTAATTGTTGTCTTTCATGGAAAGATAGCGGCCTAATAATTTGATTGTGTTGCCATGAGAAACCTGTGGCAGATTGCTGCTGTGATGCTCCCATCCGAAACATTTGTGCCCACTTCAATATAACAATGCATTGTTGAAACAGTGGCAAATACATTACTGTGCAGAGATGACAGTGGAGCTCAGGATCAGATGAAAAGCCCACACTTTGGGATATAGTGCTTGCGATCCCCTCACATATAAAATCAATGTCAGTGATTACAATCCTTCCAGTAATAACTGCGGCATAGAATCTCACACTGTTCCTTGGACCATAAGATGTGCCTAGTAAGAATACGTCCATTGGCAAATAACTGAATTAAAAGGAAATTGGCCACAATTGTGTTGATTTGTGGTGCGGACGACCGATTGACGTTCTTCTGCTCCTATTTCCTACGATTACCCATCACTCAACTGACATTCATCTTTATCAAGCATCACTTCCTCCTTACATTCATACACCCCCTCCCCACTCACACTCAAATGGTTATCACTAATCCGACGCTATTACTAATACAGCCGGGCTTTCTCTGTGTTCTGTGATCCCACCATTACAGTTCCAACAGCCATCCTCCACCATTGGCGAGTGACCCTTTTAGGTGCTCAACAATAATTTATCGATAATATTTATTTTCCATTTAAAGGCATTGCACGTAATGTGATTGCAAATATCACATTCACACTCCACTGCTGAACACCAACGTCAAATTACACTTAATATTTCGAACAGATACATTTAATTTGTGTTATGTTACTTCATGTAGTTTATTTCATTTGGTGAAATCAATATACCCTATTGGTACAGGGAGAAATGAAATATGTCTGCATTATGCAGAAAGACTGTATAATGTCAGCTCATATTCCTTGAAGCTAAAAGGTGAAAGGATTTCTAACTGAAGTGTTCATGGTCATCAATGGAGATGACGGAGATAGATTATTTCCTTTGGTGGAGTGTGTGGATAGACAACACATAAATACGTGCAGAAACAAGGAACTGCTGTTGCTGGTTTACAAAAATAAATAACAGTTGCCAGAGTAACTCAGCAGGTCATACAGCATCACTGGAGAACATGGATAGGTGACGTTTCAGGTTGGGATCCGACCCCAAACATCACCTATCCACATAAAAAGTGTGACAGGGTGCTCATGAGTGATATCAGATAGTCACACGCTGAACATTTGAAATCACCATTGAACAAAAAGGTGTGAGCCCAGGTCAATTAAAAAAAAATCAATACATATTTATAACTTTCTGCTGGGCAAAATATTAACATTACAAAATCAAAGCAGAAAGATGGAGTTAAGATGCAGTTCAGCCCAAATCTAATTGAACAGGCTTGAGTGGCTGAATGGATTATTGATAATGTGCATATTTCAAAATGACAAAGAGCAACTACATTGCTTATGGGCCTGTACCACAGGCGATTTTTTTGGGCGACTACTGGTGACTGCTGCAAAATTTTGAACATGTCGAAAATTTTTCGGCGACAGTGGTAACCATTTTGCTGTAGTAGGTTGTCGTAGGTTGTAGTAGGTGCTGTCGTAGGTTGTCGTCAGGTGTCGTTAGTGAATTGCATTAAAACTAGTCCCTGGCAGTCGCCTAAAGAGTCGCCTAAGTGGGACAGGCCCATAACACGCTGCCCATGTAACAAACTATAGCCATTTGTGTGATTTCTAATAAATCAATGGAAAAATTATATCACTATTAAGGATAACACTCCCGTCTACACATATCAATGAAAAAAAAACAGGTCCAGGTGACAAGTAGAGGAGAATTGGGATTCAAAAGTTGATTTTTTTTCTTTAGTTAGCATTGCTCTGACTGTTCCAGGGTTTCTGGCAGAAAGAAAGACACATTTTCTGTGCTTATGTGTGATAAAAGTAAAAAATGCTGGAGAAACTCAGCGGGTGAGGCAGAATCTATGGAGCGAAGGAATAGGTGACGTTTCGGGTCGAGACCCTTCTTCAGACTGATAAAAGTCAGATCTAATTTAATGCTTTAGTGTTAGCCAGCAAGAAATGGGACAAATTATAATGAGTCTAAGTCTCACCACCCCTCCCAACCCCATTTCCCACCACCAACTCATCTCTGTAAATGTCAGGGACAGATGTTTTCTGCTCTTGTTAATGTATGGTGTATTTTGTATCAATCACCCATTCTCACAGGTAGGTGCTGTCAATGGAGGTTTGATGAGCGTTGTTTTGTAGAGAGTGCACACTGCAGCCATTGCAACCACTAATGGTATTGATGGATGGCAGCAAGGTGTGAAACTGGTGCTAATTAGGCAGGTTGGGCGGCACGGCAGCACAGCGGTAGAGTTGCTGGTAGCGCCGGAGACCCGAGTTCGATCCCGACTACGGGTGCTCTCTGTACGGAGTTTGTTCGTTCTCCCCGTAATCTGAGTGAGTTTTCTCCGAAATCTTCGGTTTCCTCCAACACTCCAAAGATGTACAGGTATGTCGGTAAATTGGTTTGGTATAAATGTAAATTGTCCCTAGTGTATGTAGGATGGTGTTAATGTGTGGGGATTCCTGGTCAGTGCAGCCTGAATGGGCCAAAGGGCCTGTTTCCGCGCTGTGTCTCTAAACTAAACTAAATTAAACTAAAAAGTTGCTTTGTCCTTCATGATGCCGAGCTCTTTGAGTGATGGGAGTACCACATTCTTCCTGATGAATGTCCCATTTATGTTCTTGCAACTCACGCTGCACTTCACTCACCCATTTACTAAGCAACACAAGTCAAACTTTAAGTGATGCAAACAAAATTGGAAGCATTTCTTCCCCAGCTCTTATTAAAGCCATGACATAAATTAGTCTTTTGTTATAGATCAGAACAGAAAATGTGTTGTTTTTGTATGTTCAGAAAGCTCGGAAAGGTCTAAACATTGCCTAATGCAGACAAATCATCCACAGCTCTCGTCACAGTAAGACCCTGTGCTGTGGTTTAAATAAGAAAGAATTCCAAATCAGGAGACAACAGTATAAAGAATCCCACCATAATTTCATCCCCATTAGCTACCTTCACTGCGGCACAACATTGACATAACATCTTCATTTGACAGCAAGATGCGGGAGGGCCCCGACCACGGGTGAACAACAAAGAGGGGGATGACTGAACTTTGGTGCCTTCCCTCACAGTGGGAAACTTTGATTCCGCTGTGTGGGGAGGTTTATGTTAAAGTCTATCTTTTTTATTCGCATGGCTGTATGGTGACCACAAATTTTACTGTACGAATTGGTGCATGTGACAATTAATGTCTCTTGAATCTTGAATCTTGAATCTTGAATCTCAAACCTTCAGTTATAAGGAGAAATCGGATATGCTGGCTACAAAGTGCTGGAGTAACTCAATGGCTCAGGACACTTCTTCTAACCAATTTTAGTAGTGAGAAAAAAACTGGAAGTGGAAAAAAGCAGGCAAATCAGGATGGTCCAGAGATGAAATTAGGCATGGAGGTTCTCTGCTACGCAAATTGTTCCTCCTCTTCCTCCATTAAAGATTTGTGAACTTGCTGCACAGTTTGCAACTATGTATCCTTCTTGGACTCACATCTGTCCATATTCAACAATCTGCCTATCAAGGAACCTCCTCGCCTGAGGTCTTCTGTTGCCGGCCCTAATTTGTCCTGGTTTAATTTTGCTTCCAGATTTTTTATCCACTTTCCCTACTGCAAACAGTCAATGCCACTATAGAACATTCCTTTGTCTCTTGTACAAAACTTCATACATTTTGGAATGAAATCTTTGGAACTTTTACAAAACTATTCAACACAAAATTGAACCCCAATACAGAACTGATTATCTTTGCATCAATGGAAGAGGGACATAAATTAACTACGTTCCAAGAAACTCTCTTTAATTATGGTCTAATGACAGCAAAAAAAGCATCCTTAAATTCTGGAAAAACGCAATCACGCCAACGTTCAAAATGCGGATTTCAAATATGTCGGAAACACTACATCTTGAAGAAATGAGATTCCTCCTACTAGGCAAAGTAGACCAATTCTTAAAGATTTGGTCTCCTTTTATCAACTTCTTACAAGCATATGGTGCAACATAACATAACCTTAGAAATTAAATGGTTCAGAACCGGGTGACGGATGGGTAAAGATACTAAATAGGTATATCTCTTCTAATTTCTTTTCTTTCGAATTTCTCTTTTTCTTTCAATCTCATTAGCTTCTTATCTCTGCTCTCTGTCTCTTTTGCTATCTGTTTCTACTCACTCGCTTGTCTATTTATCTCGACACCCTTTATTTCCCTTTTCTTTTCACTGCTCTTATATTATTAAATTAAAAGTAAGAAGTTGTACAAGAATAGTAATGTGTATGTATGTATTAGGTACTTAGGTACCACACTACTGTACTTCTAACAAAAGAAATAAAAACATAAAAAAATAAAATTAACGAAATAAAAGAGAAGAAGTACAACATAGCAAAGATGATCGGGAAGCAAAATAATTGGGTAATGTTCAAAGAGCAACAGAAGATAACTAAAAAAGCAATACGGGGAGAAAATATGAGGTACGAAGGTAAGCTAGCCAAGAATATAAAGGAGGATAGTAAAAGCCCCCTTGGGTATGTGAAGAGGATAAAAATAGTTCAGCCCAAAGTTGGACCCTTGAAGACTGAAAAAGGTGAATTTATTATGGGGACAAGGAAATGGCAGATAAGTTGAAGAGGTACTTTGGATCCATCTTCACTAATGAGGACACAAACAATCTTCCTGATGCACTAGCCAGGGGATCTGGGGTGATGGAGCAATGGAAGGAAATCCACATTAAGCAGGAAATGGTGTTGGGTAGACTGATGGGACTGAAGGCTGATAAATCCCCAGGGACTGATGGTCTGCATCCCAGGGTACTCAAGGAAGTGGCTCTGGAAATCGTAAACGCTTTGGTGATAATTTTCCAATGTTCTATAGATTCAGGATCGGTTCCTGTGGATTGGAGGTAGGTAATGTGATCCCACTTTTTAAGAAAGGCGGGAGGGAGAAAACAGGGAATTATAGACCAGTTAGCCTGACATCAGTGGTGGGGAAGATGCTGGAGTCAATTATAAAAGATGAAATAGGGCACATTTGGGTAGCAGTGACAGGATCGGTCCGAGTCAGCATGGATTTACGAAGGGGAAATCAAGCTTGACTAATCTTCTGGAATTTTTTGAAGATGTAACTAGGAAAATGGACAGGGGAGAGCCAATGGATGTGGTGTACCTGCACTTTCAGAAAGCATTTGATAAGGTCCAATATAGGAGATTAGTGGGCCAAATGAAGGCACAAGGTATTGGAGGTAGAGTGCTGACATGGATAGAAAATTGGTTGGCAGACAGGAAACAAAGAGTAGGGTTTAATGGGTCCCTTTCAGAATGGCAGGCAGTGACTAGTGGGGTATCGCAAGGCTCGGTGCTGGTACCGCAGCTATTTACAACATAAATCACTGATTTAGATGAAGGGATTCAAAGTAACATTAGCAAATTTGCAGATGATACAAAACTGGGTGGCAGTGTGAATGCAGGGTGTTGTGGACAGGTTGGGTGAGTGGGCAAATGCATGGCAGGTGCAGTTTAATGTAGATAATTGTGAAGTTATCCACTTTGGTAGCAAATACAGAAAGGCAAATTATTATCTAAATGGTGTCAAGTTGGGAAAAGGGGAAGTACAATGAGATCTGGGGGTCCTTGTTCATCAGTCAATTAAAGTAAACATGCAGGTACAGCAGGCAGTGAAGAAAGGGAATGGCATGTTGGCCCTTATAACATGAGGAGTTGAGTATAGGAGCAAAGAGTTCTTTCTGCAGTTGTATAGGGCCCTAGTGAGACCACACCAGGAGTATTTTGTGCAGTTTTAATTTGAGGACATTCTTGCTATTGAGGGAGTGCGGCGTAGGTTTACAATTCCCGGGATGGCGGGACTGTCATATGCTGAGAGAATGGAGTGGCTGGGCTTGCATACTCTGGAGTTTAGATGGATGAGAGGGGATTTAATTGAAACATATAAGATTATTAAGGGTTTGGACACTTTAGAGGCTGGAAACATGATCCCGATGTTGGAGGAGTCTAGAACCAGGGGCCACAGTTAAAAAATAAGGGGTAAGCCATTTAGAATGGAGATGAGGAAATACATTTTCACACAAAGAATTCTGAGTCGGTGGAATTCTCTGCCTCAGAGGGCGGTGGGGGCCGGTTCGCTGGATACTTTCAAGAGAGAGCTAGATAGGGCTCTTAAAGTTAGCAGAGTCAGGGCATATGGGAAGAAGGCTGGAATGGGGTACTGATTGGGGATGATTAGCCATGATCACATTGAATGGCGGTGCTGGCTCGAAGGGCCGAATGGCCTACTCCTGCACTTATTGTCTCTTGTCTATTGCTATCAACTGAATGTAGATAAATAGGATTAATGTGGATAGGTACAACGGAAGGCATGGACATGATGGGCCAACGGGCCTGTTTCTATGCTGCGCAACTCTATGACTTCCTCGCCATAATGTTAAGGACTTGCAGAGTGTCTATAGTGACAGGTAGTGACACTGCTACTGATCAACTTCGTGACCTCTTTTACACAAACCACAAACCAAACAAATCAAAATTGGCGGTGTCATAGAGGCATAATTAATAGAGTTTGCCTGACAGTGCCAGAGGTCATGTTCAATCATTACCTCGAAAGTTGTCTCTAACTTTGTGTGTTTCCTCCGAGTGCTCTGTTTTCCTCCTGCATGCCAAAGATGTACAGTTTAGGAGGTTAAATGGGCACTGTATGTGGCCCCGAGTGTGTAGGTGAGTGGGTAGAATCTGTGAGGGAGTTGATGGTAATGTAGTAAATGTGGATTTAAATAGGATTAATATTAACGAGTGACTGACGGTTGGCAAGGAATCAATGGGCCAAAAGGGCTGTTTCTATGCTGTATCCCTCTATTTTTACATAATACAGTACAATTAAGATCTCAACCAGATATAGTTTTTGAATAAGCCTTTGCACTCCATTACTACCTCTCTTTCACATATCTTTGCCTATCTCAATTGTCCTGCACCGTGTGTTCCCCCAGTGACTGCGGCCAAGCTGGTGCATAGTTGTTCCTGCATGGTGAAAGAGGTTGGACTGGCTTTGAAGCCAACAACTTCCTGGCTTCGCGCAAGAACAGTCCAGGATGGTTGACCAAAGGGGCTCAGGGAGGGATGATCACATGCACAGCAATGGGTCCAAACACTGTGGGCCACAGAGCTCCTGATAACCAGCAGAAGCAGAGATCAGGCCAGGATGGATGTTGTCAGTGGAAGTTGTGTTTGCATGACAAGTCTTAGCTTCCAAATCCGCAATCTTATGTTGAGCAGTTTGATTCCTCGCACGATAATCGTTGTGACATTGACCAGCTGATATTACAAGCCTACCAATTCAGATCCCAGTGAGTCCAGTTAGGAGTGGAACAGTGGCACAGCATTAAAGCTGCTGCCTCACAGTAACCCTTTGGTGGCAAAAACAGGAAAGTAGTCTATTATTTGAATGGTGGCCGATTTGGAAAAGGGGAGATGCAACGAGACCTGGCTGTCATGGTGCACCAGTCAGTGAAAGTAGACATGTAGGTGCAGCAGGCAGTGAAGAAAGCGAATGGTATGTTAATATTCATAGCAAAAGGATTTGAGTATAGGAGCATGGAGGTTCTACTGCAGTTGTACAGGTTCTTGGTGAGACCACACCTGGAGTATTGCATACAGTTTTGGTCTCCTAATCTGAGGAAAGACATTCTTGCCATAGAGGGAGTACAGAGAAGGTTCACCAGACTGATTCCTGGGTTTTAAGGAGTTTCATATGAAGAAAAATTGGATAGACTCGGCATGTACTCGCTAGAATTTAGAAGATTGAGGGGAGATCTTATAGAAACTTACAAAATTCTTAAGGGGTTGGACAGGCTAGATGCAGGAAGATTGTTCCCGATGTTGGGGAAGTCCAGAACAAGGGATCACAGTTTAAGGATAAGGGGGAAGTCTTTTAGGACCGAGATGAGAAAAACATTTTTCACACAGAGATTGGTGAATCTCTGGAATTCTCTGCCACAGCAGGTAGTTGAGGCCAGTTAATTGGCTATATTTATGAGGGAGTTAGATATGACCCTTGTGACTAAGGGGATCAGGGGGTATGGAGAGAAGGCAGGTATGGGATACTGAATTGGATGATCAGCCATGATCATATTGAATGGCAGTGCAGGCTCGAAGGGCCGAATGGCTTACTCCTGCACCTATTTTCTATGTTTCTATGTTTCTATGACCCGTGTTTGATCTAACTGCGGTTGCTGTGTGTATGGAGTTTGTACGTTCATCCTGTGACCATGTGGGTTTTCTCCGGGTGCTCCGGTTTCCTCCCACACTCCAACGACATGCAGGTTTGTAGTTTATTTTGCATCTGTAAAATTGCCCCTGATACGAGATGTAGGATACAAAAGTGGCAAAGATGGAACTAGCGTATGGGTGATTGATGATTGGCGTGAGCCAAAGGGCCTGTTTCCACACTATATCTCTAAATTAATTAAATTAAACTAAACACATGCTCGTTTTAAGGTTAATTAGTTTCGGTAAGTTGTAAAATAGTCCCTTGTATGTAGGATAATGCTAGTGTACAGGGTAATTGTTGGTCGGCATGGACTCGGTGGGCTGAAGGGCCTGTTTCAGCGCTGTGTCTCTGAAGTCTAAAGTAAAGAGTCATATACATTAATATGTATAACCAAGAGGCTGATGGATCATGTTTAGCTGATGCACGGTATACATGAAATTATTTTGCCAAAAAATAAAAAACACTGCAATCGGGGTTGCATATGCACTCTAATAATTTTATTAGGTGCCCATGAGCTGTGTATGTGAGCAGTTCCAGAACAGACTATCAAGGGTTCTTCATCTACCACTATTTTAGCACCCAGACTGAGGAGCTACCAAGAACATCTCAAACAATGATGGAGACCAGGATTTAAGTGTTAAAGGAAAGGCCGCATCATGCTCAGCCATGTCCATTCAGAGGTGCTCATTAGCATTACAGTAGCTTCGTCTATTACAAAGCCACAGACTCTAACAGTTATCTGGACAACACCTTCTCCCACCCTGCCTCTTGCAAAGATGTTATCTCCTACTCTCAATTTCTCTATCTCCGCCACATCTGCTCCAAGATGAGGCTTTCTATTCTAAGACATTCTAGCTATCCTCTTTCTTTAGTAAACATGGTTTCCTCATTTTTGTCATCGATGGTTCCCTTATCCAAATCTCTGTCTCTCATAATTCTGCTCTCATCCCCCCTCCACCCAGATTCAACAAGGGTAGAGTTCCCTTTGTCCACACGTTTCACCCCACCAGTCTCTGTATCCAACACATAAAAATTATCTGATATTTCCATCACCTCCAACATGATCACACACCACATCTTCCTATCTCCACCCCTTACTGCCATCTGTAGGGACTACTCTCTCCTCAACTCCTTGGTTCACTCATCCCTTCCCACCCAAACCAACCTTACCCCAGGTACTTTCCCCTGCAACCGCATGAGATGTAACACCTGTCCCTATGCCTCCTCTCTCATCTCCTTCCATGGAACCCAGCAGTCCTTCCAGATGAGACAGAGGTTCACGTGTGCCTCCTCTAGCCTCATCTACTGTATCCCATGTTCCCAAGGTGGCCTCTTGTACAACAGCGAGACCAAGTGCAGACTCGCCAATGGTTTTGCTGAACACTTGCGCTCAGTCCGCCAAGGCCTACTGAATATCCCAATTGCCCACCATTTTAAATCCTGAGTGGAGATCTGTGTGGATTGGAGTTTCACACTGATCTGTGCTGGTGCCTCTGTTGTTTATGATATATGTATTATGGTATTGGGGATGATGACGGGTTCAGCATTCACCACACCGACACTCACAGTAGGGTGAGCGCCTGTGTTATGCTTATTTACGGAGACAAGAAAGTCCAGGACGGCATGGTGGCGTTTCCATCATCGACAGGGCATATGTGAGGTGGGAGGGCGATCTCAGATTTGTCCCAGTAGCTCAATCCTGATCGCAAAGAAGGAAGTATGGCAATCTCAGCTTCCCTCTGCTGTTCACGCTTGCCTTGAGAGGAGGCGCGGGCAGTCTCTGGGTAATCCGGTGGTTCAGTCTTTGCCTCAGCATGTCTGTGTTGCTGGGTGCATTCCCTCATTGAGCATGGGCAAGAAGAGGCACTGACGTCTCAGGCTTGACATGACCTCAGTGTTCTTTATTGTCTGAATTGTTGCTATGTTATTTATTATGATTATGTGTTCTGTTGTGCCGCAGCAAGTAAGAATTTCATTGTTCTATCTGGGACATATGACAATAAAACACTTGACTTGACTCTCTTGATGTTTGAAGGATTCCCTCTTTGATTTCCATAACATGTGAAGTAGGTGGTGATGAGAAACAGACATCCAGAAATGATCATTTCTTCTCAGCTCCATCTCCCTCACTCTGACTGAGAGGTGTGGAAGATATTAACAATCCCAGTCAGGCTCAAACCAGATATGTCAGTACTAACTGGTCATTAAATGCAGGGCCCTTCCTGTTCTGAGTGTTGTAAGCATCACATTACGTATTCACACGCCAGGGGAGTTTTGACTAGAAGTTTTTGTAAATGAGAACCACAGTAAATGTGTTCTCGGTTTTTTTTCCTGAGTTAATCATCTTACAGAGAAACTATTATTATACTTCACTCATCCTGCGGCACTATGAACTATGTATTAGATTTTTTTTAACGGAAGTTTCCATTGGTGATTAAACACTCACAATTGATTTGTGAGTTTCAGTATTATAAAACGTACAACATAGAACTTAGGACAGTACTGCACAGGGAAAGGCACTTTGCCCCCACAGTGCCTGCACTGAACACGATGCCATGAAATAAATGTCTTGTGTCTGCACGTGATCCATAACCCTCCTTTCCCTGCATATCTATGTGCCTATCCAAAATCCTTTTAAATGTCACTATCTTATTTGCCTCCACCACCAGCCTTAGCAGCGCATTCCAGGCACCCACCACTCTCTACGTAAAAAACTGGCTCCACACATCTTATTTACATTTTCCTCCTCTCACCAAGCTATGCCCTCTAGTCTTTAATCTTTCCACCCTGGGGAAAAAGGTCCTGACTGTTCATCCTATCTATGCTTTCATGATTTTATAGACTTCCATCAGGTCTACCACCAGCCTCCGACACTCCAGGGAAAACATTCCAAGTTTGCCCAACTTCTCCTTATATCTAAAACCCTCTATCCCATGCATCCCTCTGGTAAAACTCTTCTGCACCCTCACCAAAGCCTGTACAATGGGGCAACAATGCTCCAAATAGCAGCCTAACTAAAGTCCGATGAAGCTGCAACATAACTTCCTGTACTCAGTGCCCCAACCGATGAAGGCGAGCATACCATATGTCTTCTTTATCACAATATTTACTTGTGTTGCCACTTCCAGGGAGCTGTGGACGCGGACCCCAAAATCCCACTGTATATCACCGTTATTAAGATTCTTGCCATCAAGTATATAATAATATATTTTCCCCAAACATTTTATGTCCCAAAGTGCAACACCATCACAATGCCACCCAATTCATGGGGATTTTACTAGTTCTACAAGACATTAAGACCTCTGGAGCATGGGAAATGTTAATGAGTTATGTGCCCCATGAAATTAAAAATAAAGTGTTTCTTTCAATATTGGTGGAGGCAGATACGATAGTGGCATTTAAGAGACTTTTGGTAGGCATTTGCATATGCAGGGAATGGGGCATATGGACTAGATAGATTCCATGTAGGCAGATAAAATTCCACAAATTCACAACTCTGGGTGAAAAGGTTTTTCCTCATCTCAGTTCTAAATTACCTACCCCTTATTCTTAAACTGTGGCCTCTGGTTCTGGACGCCCCCAACATCAGAAACATATTTCCTACATCTAGTGTGTCCAATCCCTTAATAATTTGATAAGTTTCTATAAGATCCCCTCTGATCCTTCTAAATTCCAGTGAATACAAGCCCAGTTGCTCCATTCTTTAATCATATGACAGTCCCACCATCCAGGGAATTAACATCATGAACCTAAACTGCACTCCCTCAATAGCAAGAATGTCCTTCCTCAAATTTGGAGAACAAAACTGCACACAATGCTCCAAGTGTGGTCTCACCAGGGCCCCATACAACATCAGAAGGACCTCTTTGCTCCTATACTCAACTCCTCTCATTATGAAGGCCAACATGCCATTAGCATGATCACATTGAATGGTGGGTGCTGGCTCATGGGGTCGAATGGCCCACTGCACCTATTTTCTATTGTCTATTGTCTATTGTCTATTGCCTGCTGTACCTGCATGCTTATTTTCAGTAACTGATGTACAAGGACACCCAGGTCTCGTTGTACTTCCCCTTTTCCTAACCTGACACCATTCAAATAATAATCTGCCTTCCTGTTCTTGCCACCAAAGTGGATTATAGTAAGATTAAACCCCCCTTCTACACTTGACTCAACCTTTCGACAGTGGGGTTTGAATGGTCTTATGTCCATTAAGGATTTATTTATACACTAACAACATATTTGATAGTTTCGACTACCTACACAAAAAACATGGCCTCCCACATAATAATTTCTTTAAATATCTTCACGTTCGCCACTTTGTCATGAAACAATTTCCTTCTTTTCCTGATCTCCCTCCTGTCACAGTGTTGGATAAACTCACTCTTACCTTTGCAAATAAAGGACTGATCTCTGCTGTATATTCTCAATTGATGCATTTAGGAGATCAAAACCTGAACAAAGTTAAAGCTAGGTGGGAGGATGACCTTGGTATGAATCTGTCTGAGGAATGCTGGACAGAAGCGCTGAAAAAAGTCCACTCCTCGTCATCATGTGCTAGATTGGGGCTCATACAATTTAAAGTTTTACACAGGGTTCATTTAAGCAAAGCCAGGTTTGCTAACATATATCCAGGGACGGACACTGGCTGTGACAGGTGCTCGTTCTCTCCAGCCAATCTAGCTCATGCATTCTGGTCTTGCCCCAAACTTGTTAATTACTGGGCAGTGGTTTTTAAAACCATCAGTGAAGTCCTTGGGATGACAATGAGACCTTGCCCGCTTGTAGCTGTATTTGGTGTAGCAGATAAAACCTTGGGTTTAAATACAACCCAGTCTGATATCATTACATTTACATCACTTTTGGCCCGTAGGAGAATCTTGCTGGTCTGGAAATCTAACACTCCTCCATCTGCCGCTGCTTGGCTGGAAGACGTCATGTTTTTTTTAAGGTTAGAAAAGATTAAATTCACATTAAGGGGGTCTGTGAAAAAGTTTTATTTGAAATGGGAACCCTTTTTATCATACTTTGAGGGTCTAAAGAAACTACCTGTTGACTGAGGGCACTTGACATTAAGTGGGGATCTGCCTTTATTCTGTTTTGTTACTTTATTATTGTTAAAAAGTGCATTTGATTTTGTGATATATTTGGATTGTGAAAAAATAAGCTGCCAAGGGGCGTTTAGGGAGGGTGGGTTAGGATTATTTTGTTTATATTATTATTATTATTATTATTATTATTATTATATATAAAAAACAAAATGGAGGAAAATGTAATGTTATACATCAGATGTACTGTGAATTTTTTTTCCCCTCCAATAAAAAACTATTAATTTAAAAATAGTAAGATTAAATGAGAACTTACCAGTTTGAAGTTTGATCTTGATTTTATGAGGAGTTACATTGGTGATTACGCGAAGAAGGCCCGCCAGACCGCATGCGCAGCAAATTTCAAAGCAGCGGTATGAAATCACAAATAAACAACACCGAAGTAAACAATAAGATCAGTGACTCGAGAACTACCAGATGATCTTTTATGAGAGAGGGTTGGGCGTGGTGGGATTGTAATCACCAATGTAACTCCTCATAAAATCAAGATCAAACTTCAAACTGGTAAGTTCTCATTTAATCTTACTATTTGAGTCACATGATTCCGTGAAGAGTTCAAAGCTTTGTGATTTCATGCCGCAGATTACAATCTCAGCATCCCACTGCATTTGATTGACTCGAAAGAGAAATAAATGCATTAGTAATAACATTGTATTCAATGTAATGATAGGGTTTATTTAACAATGTAAACAAACAACAGTACCCCTAAAATTTAGGTACTTAAAATGTCATTGGCAAACAGCCCTGGATTGACAATTGGCCGATGATAAAATTCTGAAACATCAGCTCATTTGCCCATCTGACGGCCACTAAAATTTGGACGAAGGACACATCCCTCCCTTTGGCTGCCAACATAGCTGCTGCCCTAGTATAATGAGATGTAAACACACTGTCTAAATTATATACTGACGTTGATGCTGACCTGGTGGAATGAGACATACAATCGTCAATGTTAATACCTGTTGCAGCCACCTTGAAATAGTCTGAACCGACCTTCTCTTGTGTAATTGTTTATTAACTAATACACAGTGCTGAATCCTTCTGAATACTTCTAAGGATTCTGGTGGCCTTGATAACATAAAAATGAGACTGTAGGGTATTCGAAATGATCTTAAAAATCATGCCAGCCCTGGTCTGCTCTGCTAGTGTAGACCAGAATGTAAAATGTAATGGCATGAACAGCCAATTCCATCCTGTCCAGCCACAGCGTTTGCAATGTTTTGCCGTCGTTGTGCTGATATTAGAGTCATGACTAAGTATGTAGCAGGAACCCCTTGGTGAAGTAATGTTTACACATTTACAATAACCAACTGCATAATCTTGTGATGTGAGTACTTGTATCAAGATCTTTTTAACAACTTGATATCTGGGTTGGACCCGACAATGTCACTTAAAATGAACTGGAAATGTCAGTAATTTGTATCGTATCAAATGTATCATTAATATTTAACAAACATTTCTGATCCCCTCAATAGAGATGTACAGCTTTTTTGGATGCTATCCATGCATACTGCAGTAAACACCCTCATGGCTAAATGTGACAACCTGAGGCATGTCAATCCATTGAAAATGTGTAAGTCAATAATCGTTTTACTGTGCAAAGACCAGACTCCTGAACCACAGTTTAAAACATCAAGTTCTTGCTTTTTGGCATAACTGTATACCGTTGATCTGGATGAGGGAATTGAAGGCAATATCTCCAAGTTTGCGGATGACACTAAGCTGGGGGGCAGTGTTCGCTGTGAGGAGGATGCTAGGAGACTGCAAGGTGACTTGGATAGGCTGGGTGAGTGGGCAAATGTTTGGCAGATGCAGTATAATGTGGATAAATGTGAGGTTATCCACTTTGGTGGCAAAAAACAGGAAAGCAGACTATTATTTAAATGGTGGCCGATTAGGAAAAGGGGAGATGCAGCGAGACCTGGGTGTCATGGTACACCAGTCATTGAAAGTAGGCATGCAGGTGCAGCAGGCAGTGAAAAAAGCGAATGGTATGTTAGCTTTCATAGCAAAAGGATTTGAGTACAGGAGCAGGGAGGTTCTACTTCAGTTGTACAGGGTCTTGGTGAGACCACACCTGGAGTATTGCGTACAGTTTTGGTCTCCAATTCTGAGGAAGGACATTATTGCCATAGAGGGAGTGCAGAGAAGGTTCACCAGACTGATTCCTGTGATGTCAGGACTGTCTTATGAAGAAAGACTGGATAGACTCGGTTTATACTCTCTGGAATTTAGGAGATTGAGAGGGGATCTTATAGAAACTTACAAAATTCTTAAGGGGTTGGACAGGCTAGATGCAGGAAGATTGTTCCCGATGTTGGGGAAGTCCAGGACAAGGGGTCACAGCTTAAGGATAAGGGGAAATCCTTTAAGACCGAGATGAGAAAGACTTTTTTCACACAGAGAGTGGTGAATCTCTGGAACTCTCTGCCACAGAGGGTAGTTGAGGCCAGTTCATTGGCTATATTTAAGAGTGAGTTGGATGTGGCCCTTGTGGCTAGGGGGATCAGAGGGTATGGAGAGAAGGCAGGTACGGGATACTGAGTTGGATGATCAGCCATGATCATATTGAATGGCGGTGCAGGCTCGAAGGGCTGAATGGCCTACTCCTGCACCTAATTTCTATGTTTCTATGTTTCTATGTTGTGCCATAATGCCTGATGAAGCAGGCAACATAGACGCTTGGCCAGTCTGATAGTACGAATCCAAACGAGGTCTTGCTGACTGTTTTAAGACCTAGCTAATGAGGAAGACATGAGGAAGTCCATTCCTCCTATTGAAGCGAGAATGTATTTCTCCACATTGTTGTGTCACATATTTTTTGCAAACAGTGAAACATGCATAAACATGACGAACATTTGATGAAGTATTGAATCATGCTTTCATCATACTTTGAGATCCAACACTTATTCTGTGTTATCATCAATCTAAACTGGACGATACACCAGTGGCAAGGAGATTAATTACAGGATATTCTTCCTAATTACCATGAGTAACATATGTCACCATTGTAGAGTAGCAACTTAAATTTGCGCATGAAGAATATGTATATTCACTCAAAACCTTACTCAATGGTGCATTTAGTGTATATATTTAGTTGATACTAACAACTGAAGAATTGGTAACTCATGCAATCTCCACTACCTTTGAGTAGGTGATGGTATTTGGAACTTCTCATCTTAGAGTTCTAAACATCAGTTCATAATAACTGAATTCAACCGACCACACTACTGTAGTGACTTTCAAGTTCAATGAGTTATTGTCATGTTCAGCAATGCTGAATACTGTTACTTCATCATTGTGGCTGAAGTAGCCTCAGCTGACAATAGCACAAGGTTGTTAGCAACGATCTAATTGCTACTTACACAATATCAGTTCCTTGATTTGCTCAGCTGCAACACAGCTGCTATATTGCCAATTACTCTTAATGAAAATAACTCAGTTTTGTAACAGATTGCTATAACCCCAATCTCTTGCCACAAGGCGGAGACAAGGCTAATAATAATTAAAGGTAAATCTCAATGACCAACAAACAGTTTATCCCATACTGCAAAGCTTTACTGTTATAGTAGTTATATTGTCTTTGATAACCTTTGTAATGGGATTTGTATAACATGTATCTCTTACCTTATGAATCTGTTGAAGTCAGGAATAAGTTTTTACATTCGGAAAGTTCATATGCCCGATACTCTCCATTCTTCATAATGCCAAACCTGCCTTATTCCATGGGTGGTTTGCATGAGAACTTCTGCCCAATTTCCAAACCCTGGCCATAATCCAACTTACTTGGAATGCTCCGGCTGTGCCTCAACCAAATATTTTTACCCTTTGTGTGTTGTACAAACAAATGTAAATATTACAACTTGTGAACGGTGCACTACCCAAATTTTGGAAGTGCTAGACCCATTTAGATGAGCATGAATGGAAGGTGCATGGAATTTCTGAGCTATCATGCTGCCCCCAGCTCCAGTGAACCGCTACTGCCGATGAGCACCTGGGGTGCGTTCTGAACGATTACTTTTGCCCGTTGTTGGCAGAATTAATTCATCTGCCAGGCTTCTTCCCCTGTAGAATAGACCTACCTGAATAACCGATTCAGCGGCTGGCTCTCACATCCCCCTGTTGGCGTTGTTCACTGCCGGCACATATGTGCTTGAGTCTGTTCTATTGACATCTTTAGAGCCCGGAGTCATCTTGACCTTTTGCTCTTCCCTCCTCAGAAAGGGTGATTTGTAGGCAACTCTAACAGGCGCTGCCGCAGGCCGTAGGATACAAATACTGATACAAACCCATTGGCCTTAACCCAATAGAATATTTTACTGGGATGGCAACTTTATTGTCAGGAAAGGTACCTCTGACACGTGCCTTTCATCCCTTTGGGTATGCCCCACGACCATACCCTGAGACTCAGTGTCAGCAGGATACTGACCCATCTTGGTCTCTGCCTCCAAGATGGAGACCTTTGCAGCACTCTATACAACAGTTGCTGTATTTAGGATAGTCGTTTCAACGCACTATCCAGCCCCGGTGAGGAATTCATCCCCCGACTCCGTGGGCCTTGCTCTCTAGCCCAGGTGGAGAATCATCTCCTGACTCCTTGGGCGAACAGATATGTGTGAATATGAGCAACCCTGTCCCAGGCGTTGCTGGCGCCGCCTTTCATAAAGGCCGGCGCTTTTTGACATGAACAGCCCTGCATCAGGCGCTGTTGGCACGGCTCTCCCGTAGGCCAGCACTTCACACATAAAGCAGCCCTGTCAGGTGCTGCTGGCACGGCTCTCCCATAGGCCGGTAATATCACAAATGAAACAGCCCTGTATCAGGTGCTGCTGGCACGGCTCTCCCATAGGCCGGCACTTTCATATATGAAGCAGCCCTGTCAGGCACTGCTGGCGGGGCCTGTCCCATAGGCCCGTACATTTTACACATGAAGCAGCCCTGTCAGGCGCTGCTGGCATGGCCTGTCCCATAGGCCCACACATTTTACACATGAAGCAGCCCTGTCAGGCGCTGCTGGCGCGGCCTGTCCCATAGGCCCGCGCTATTGCTGTGTAAGCTCACTAAATCAACATTTAGTGTACAGCTTTACCTGTGAAGGGTAAAAATAAATCATAGCAACCTGTGCTTAAACAATTATAACATTGTCAGAACATATAACAATAACTTTTTACTTTACCATTAGCTTTTACTTAAAGAAAAAACACTATAAAATACATACTTTTTATTATAAGGAGAAACCCTTTATAGTCCGACTCACCTGAGTCCAAATAGGGCTGAATGAGTCCCGGTAATTTCTTGACTGGGGACCAACGTCTGTGAGCCACTGACCCCACTGTCAGTGGCTCCAGCATTGCTTCCTTGCCGTTCCAACGGCATCCCACAGGTTGGGAGCCGCTGACCCCCCTATCAGTGACTCTGCTTAAATGTCTTGCCGTTTTTACGGCATCCCTGCTGGCTGGGGAGCCGCTGACCCCCCTATCAGTGACTTTGCTTAAATTTCCTGCCGTTTTTATGGCATCCCTGCACTGCACTGTTAGCGGCTCCTTATCTCGCAACCCGATCAATTTTGCCAGTTTATCCGCATTTGTGGTCGGACTGGAATTTCCCCACAGTCCATAACTTGTCGGGCTGCGAAACTGGCAGGAAAAACCTCTGTAAAAAAGAGGCTCTTGCCTAAAAACCCCTGGTAAGTAAAATACCAAACTTATCTTTTAAATTTAACTTATCACCAGCAGGAGCTCTGTCCTGCCAGACTGGTGCTTGCGCCAATGCGGCTGACGTAATGCTGCGCATGCGGCCTGGTGGGCCTTCTTCACGGAATCACTCACGTGAAGTAAAACCTCACATTTATCCACATTATACTGCATCTGCCATGCAATTTTCCACTCACCCAACCTGTCCAAGTCACCCTGCATCCTCAGAGCATCCTCTTCACACTGCCACCCAGCTTTGTGTCATCTGTAAATTTGCTAATGTTACTTTTAATTCCTTCATCAAAATCATTAATGTGTATTGTAAACAGCCTTACGGCACCCCACTAGGGTCTGCCTGCTATTCTGAAAGGGACCCGTGAATCCCCACTCTTTGTTCACTGTCTGCCAACTAATTTTCTATCCATGTCAATACCCTACCCCCAATACCATGTGCTCTACTTTTGGCCATTGATCTCCTGTGTGGGTCCTTATCATAGGCTTTCTGAAAGTCCAGGTACACTACATCCACTGGCTCTCCCTTGTACATTTTACTTGTTACATCCTCATAAAATTCCAGAAGATTAGTCAAGCATGATTTCCCCTTCGTAAATCCATGCTGATACGGACTGATCCTTTTACTGCTATCCAAATGCGCCGCTATTACATCTTTAATAACCGACTCCAGCATCTCCCCCACCACTGATGACAGGGTAACTGGTCTATAATTCCCTGCATTCTCTCTCCCACCTTTTTTAAAAAGTGGAATAACATTAGCTACCCTCCAATCCACAGGAACTGCTCCAGAATCTATAGAACATTGGAAAATGATCACCAATGCATCCACAGTTTCTAGAGCCACCTCCTTGAGTACCCTGGGATGCAGACCATCATTCTGCATCCCTGGGGATTTATCAGCCTTCAGTTCCATCGGTCTACCCAACATCATTTCCTGACTAATGTGAATTTCCTTCAGTTCCTCCGTCACACTCAGTCCTCTGTCCCCTTGTACATCTGGGAGATTGTTTGTGTCTTCCTTAGTGAAGACAGTAACAAAGTACCTGTTCAATTTATCTGCCATTTCCTTATTACCCATAATAAATTCACCTGTTGCTGTCTTCAAGGGACCCACATTTGTCTTAGACAATTTTTTTACTCTTCACATACCTAAAGAAGTTTTTACTATCCTCCTTTATATTCTTGGCTAGCTTACCTTCGTACTTCATCTTTTCTCCCCATATTGCCTGTTTAGTTACCTTCTGTTGATCTTTAAAAGTTTCCCAATCCTCTGGCTTCCCACTCATCTTTGCTACGTTATACGTGTTCTCTTTTATTTTTATACTGTCCTTGACTTCCCTTGTCAGCCACGGCCACCTCTTACTCCCCTTAGAATCTTTCTTTGGGTGCTGTCTGGGAGTTTGTACGTTTTCCCTGTGACCGTGTGTATTTTTCTCCAGCTCCTCCGGTTTCCTCCCACTTTCCAAAGAACTGCAGTTGGTAGATTAATTGGCTTCTGTAAATTTCCGCTTTGTTGAGGATACAAAGGTGGGATAACATAGAACTAGTGTAAGGGTGATCAATGATCAGTGTGGACTCAGTGGGCCGAAGTGCTTGTTTCCACCTTGTATCTCTAAACTAAATGGAAAAGCAAAAGGGAGAAAGAAAATAAGAAAGGTCACTTCACACCCCTGCCCCACCTTCCCACCTCAGAAATTCCACCACAGTTTTCACAGTAGGTTTCTAAATAGACTCATTATGGTTTGGAATACAAGAGCAGAGAGTGTGATCAAGCAGAGAAGGGAAAATTACCTACTGAGACGATGGGCTGAGGTGTGATTTTGAGGTTGAATTTCTTATGGTTGGTGTCAGCTGCCTAGGTGGAGCTTTTAAGTAGCTATCGGCTGCTGGCCAGCTTCCTCCCACGACAAGGATTGAGTCATTAAGCTTGTTCGATGGGGCCTCGTGTGCTCCTTCCTCGACCACGGTTGAATCACGCCAACCTTTTCCACCACCTCTCGCACGTTCAACAGAAGATAGCATGAAGCTGCAATCCTGCACCTTCATTCTGCTATTAACTAAACAGTTACATTTCTGTCGGTGGAAAAAATATTCTATAAATATCTTCAATGTTCATTCCACATAGGTGAACCAGTATGCTTCACCAGACATAGCAGAAATGTCCATATCCATAATCACTGCTAAAAGTCAGCCTGTCAGGGACATTTTTGGGAGCTTTGAGGGTTAAGGTATTTGTTAGTGTATAATATTGTATCTGTACCTTCAAGATCAAACGACTCAAATTACACCATCTGGTACCCTCAGTTTAATTTCTAGTTTAGTTTAGAGTTACAGCCCGGTAACAGGCCCTTCAGCCCACCGAGTCCACACTGACCAGCGATCTCCGCACATTAACTACACACACTAGGGATAATTTATACATACACCAAGCCAATTAGCCTACATACCTGTACACAGGTAATGTAGGAACGAGGTTCACAGTGAGAGGATTGGGCAATGAGATAGAAGCAATGGCAAGCAAATGTAGCATCTGTCAAAGATGTAGGTTGTGGGTTTGTCCAAATCTCCTTGCAAACATGGCCTTGACCTACTAGACCTCTTTAGAGGGTTTGTGGATTTTCATGAACAAGGGAATAATAATGTTCTTGTTTTAGTAGACAACCACTTAATTTGGATTCAAGTGGTATACATGGGTACAAACTCAACAACAGAAAGAACAATAAAAACATTGCAAAGATAGATTGTCACGGATTGCTTAAAGAGCTTATCTCTGACAATGGCGTACAATTTTGTGCTGCATTGTTCCAAAATGTCATGATGGCTAAATGACATCACATATACCTTAGTCCCAATTTACCATCAGTTATCTAACGGCACTGCCAAAAGGTCAGTTAGGATACAAAAAAAGCCACATGTTCTTGAACAGAATTCAAAATTCTGTATTTCACAGCGGCTAGCTAGTTTCTTACTGAAATATCGCACAACTTCCCCAATCTACCACAGGGTAGACCAGTTGAACTTCTCATGAAAAGAAGGCTCAGAACAAGACTGAGTTTGATTCTACCTAACCTGTCTCCTAAAGTTGAACATAAATAATTAGCTCAGAATCGTCATTATGGCGGAAGTCAAAAGGAACAAAGGTTCAAAATACATGATCAGGTTTGTGATCTCAGTCCCCCTTATGAAGTAAAGAAACAGGAGGTGGGAACAGTAATTGCAGTGTATGGTACTTGGTTTAAATTGCAGGACATGTACTGTAGGAGGTGCGCACACAAACCATATGATCCCATTAATGGATGAACCAGTTCATGAACAAAACATAAACAAAGTAGATCCATCAGACGTTGCTATTATTCCAAGCTCAGATATATGATCTGATTCTCCAAAGGAAGTGGGGACGAATGCAAATGATCCAGAACTTGACTCTCGCTCAGTCACAAACTGACTCTCACTCAGAACCACAACCTGACTCACCCCCCAAAACCAGTCGGGTGGTCAGAAAGAGTGTGTAAATCAGTCATTAGATTAGATTTGTAACAGTAAAGACAATTGTTTCTTGTTTGGCTAATTTTCAAGTTATTTTCTTTTTTAAGGGGAAAGTATTGTAGTGTATAAAATGGCAATTGTGGTTTTAAGAAATGAGTGTACCAAAAGGTGTGATTTGAGTCATGTGATGTATTCGTATCTTATCAGTCTCCTGAATATGTGTGTGAGTATGCATGGTGTACTTTTGTGAAATAAAGAAGACCCACACTGGCAATTTCTTGTCCGAAATCTATGTCTGTTTCTGTCTACATACCACTACCATAATATCTTACAGTACATAAAGATATGTTTACAGACCTCCATAAATCAATTTTGCCTGCAAATCGGAAAAAAACACAAAACCACTCAATCTGGTAACCCTGCCTCCACAATATTGTAACAAATGGTGTTATCTGGGTGAAATAATATGAACATCTATTTATTGTCAACCCCCTTCCTAGTTGCAATGGTACAGAAAATGGATGTCCTCTGCCCAATGTCTGATTTTGATGGACTTGAAATATCAGTGGATATTATGGATCAATAGAGGTTTTTTGTTGCACGTAACAATAGGAGTCATGACTTTTCCATTTTTTGAGCAGTATATTAAATTTTACTGAGTTGGATGATCAGCCATGATCATATTGAATGGCGGTGCAGGCTCGAAGGGCCGAATGGCCTGCTCCTGCGCCTAATTTCTATGTTTCTATGTTTCATGACTCTGCTAAAACTAAATATTATAGGGGTTGAGGTGGATTGGTTTCAGACCCTAGAGTGCTACAGTGAGGAAACAGGCCCTTCGGCCCAACATCCACAACATGTCCCAGCGACACTGGTCCCACCTGCCTGTGCTTGGTCCATATCCCTCCAAACTTGTCCTATCCATGTACCAGTCTAACTCTTTCTTAAACGTTGAGATAGTCCCAGCCTCAACTGCGTCCTCTGGCAGCTTGTTCCATACACCCACCACCCCTTGTGTGAAAAATTTACCCTTCAGATTCCTATTAAATCTTTTCCCCTTCACCTTGAACCTCTGGTCCTCGATTCCCCTATCCTGGGCAAGAGATTCTGTGTATCTACCTGATCTATTCCTCTCCTGATTTTATACACCTCTATAAGATCACCCCTCATCCTCCAGCGCTCCAAGGAATAGAGACCCAGCCTACTCAACCTCTCTCTATAGCTCAGACCCTCTAGTCCTGGCAACATCCTCGTCAAATTTATCTGAACCCTTTCAAGCTTGACAATATCTTATAACATGATGCCCAGAATTGAACACAATATTCTAAATGCGGTCTCACCAATGTCATATACAACTGCAAGATGACCTCCCAACTTCTATATTCAGATACCTGAAATAGTTTTGATTATAGCTTCCCAGTCACACCACATTTGGGATTAAAAATTAAACCCAAACATTGAGTTAGAGACTTTCAGAGGAATTCTAATTTCCATGATTTATGCTCACCAAAAATCAAGCAGGACAGAAGATTATCAGATTGAATCCCAACGAAATGTCAAAGACAGGTGAGAAAGCACAGCAAACCTGCCTGGGCAAACAATTCAGACACCCCCTTGTTACAAACACCTGATTTATGGACACCTCATACATACAAATGAGCTCCAATCATTGTTATTAAATTGGACCAAAAACTGTTCATGTAACGTGTAATTGGTGTACATGTACAAGGCTTACATGTAGTTGATGGTTTTGTGGGGAGAATTGTGGATGGTACAAAGATAGTTTAGTTTAGAGAACAGGCCCTTCATCCATCGGGTGTGCGGTGGACAGTGATCCCCGCACACTGTCCTATACACAAGGGACAATTTACACTTATACCAAGTATACAACCCTTAACCTACAATTAACCTAGCCAATTAACCTACATACCTGTATGTCTTTTGAGTGTGGGAGGAAACCGAATATCTTGGAGAAAACCCATGCGGTAATGGGGAGAACTTACAAACTCCGTACGGACAACACTCGTAGTCGGGATCAAACATGCCTTTCTGGCACCGCAAGCGCTGTAAGGCAGCAACTCTACCGCTGCACGGCCGTGCCGCCCCTGATAGGCGGAGGGGCAGGTAGTGTTGAGGAAGCATGGAGCCTACCAAAGTCCTGGGTAGGTTGGTTGCGTGGCCAAAGAAATGGCACAACATAGCAAAGTGTATGGTCATGCACTTTGGTAAAAGAAATAAAGGCGAGGATTATTTTCTAAACGTGGAGAGGATTCAGAAATCAGAGATGCGAAGCGATTTGGGAATGCTAGTACAAGATTCTGGGGAGAAGGCAGGAGAAAAGGATTGAGAGGATTAACTACATTAGCCACAATCGCATGGTGGAGCTGACTAGATGTGCTGAATGGCCGTATTCTGTTCCTGTGACTTCCTGGGTAGGAATTAACAGGTCCCTTTCAGAATGGCAGGTAGTGACTAGTGGAGTGCCATAAGTGCTATGTGCTGGGACCACTGCTATTTACAATATACATTAATGATTCCGATGAAGGAATTAAAAGTAACATTAGCAAATTTGCAGATGACAGAATGCTGGGTGGCGGTGTGAACTGTGAAGAAGATGCTTTGAGGATGCAGGGTGACTTGGACAGGTTGGGTGAGTGGGCAGATGCAGTATAATGTGGATAAATGTGAGGTTATCCACTTTGGTGGCAAGAACAGGAAGGCAAATTATTTTCTAAATGGCATCAGATTAGGAAAATGGGAAGTACAACGAGACCTAGATGTTCTTGGACATCAGTCACTGAGAGTAAGCATGCAGGTACAAGATCAAGATCAAGCTACATTTATTTGTCACATGTACCAGTTGGTACAGTGAAATGTGTGGTCACCATACAGCCATACAAATAATAAAGAGCACAGAACATGATGCTTTTTAACACAGACATCCCCACACAGCGGGATCAAAGTTTTCCACTGTGAGGGAAGGCTCCAAAATTCAGTCATCCTCCTCCGTTGTCCTCCCGTGGTCGGGGGGTTCCCGAACCCCCCACTGTCGCCGCTACGGGCGGCCTGATATTCAGGCCCACTCCAATGTCGGGACTGGAAGACATCCTCCGCGGCTTGGACACCCGAATCGTCCACCTCCTACCAGAGTCCGCGGCTCCCGAAGTCCACAGGCCGCGACGGGCGGAGATTAAACGCTGGCGGCCCTCGGCAAAGGGTCCCAGGTCTCCGCGATGTTGAAGACAGCGCCGGCCGCGCTGGAAGCTCTGCGTACCACAGCTCCGATGTAGATGCTGCACGTCCAACAGTCCGGAGCTTCCACGGCGATCCAGGTAAAGCATCGCCCGCTCCGCAGTGAATCCAGCGCTGCGCCGCCGCTGATGCTTTGGCCGGTCCCCGGCAGGAAAGGCCGCTCCAATCCAGGTGGTAGGCCGTGCGGAGGGGGGGCAAGGACGCAACTCGGAGAATAGTCACATCCTCGCCAGGAAGTGACTTGGAAACGGTTTCCCCCTTACCCTACCCCCCTCCCCCACATAGAAAAGTTAAAGAATCTAAAGAAACATACTTTTAAAACTAACTAAAAATTAAAAAAAGATAGAAACACAAACAGACTGTAGGCAAAGGCTGCCTTCAGTGCGGCGCCCCTAGTGGCAGGCAGTGAAGAAATCTAATGGGATGTTGGCCTTCATAACAAGAGGATTAGACTAAAGGAACAAAGAGGTCCTTCTCCAGTTGTACAGGGCCCTGGTGAGACCACACCTGCAGTATTGTGTACAGTTTTAGTCTCCTAATTTGAGGAAGGACATTCTTGCTATTGAGGGAGTGCAGCGTAGGCTCACAAGATTAATTCCCAGAATGGTGGGACTGTCATATGATGAAAGAATGGAACAACTGGGCTTGTATTCACTGAAATTTAGAAGGATGAGAGGGGATCTTATAGAAACATATAAAATTATTTGTTTGTGCATGTCGGGTCGATTGCATTAGTCGAAACAGAGTGGACCACGTGATGGCTGCAATCTCAACAGCCGAGTTTTGTTGAACAGCTTGGGCTAATAGCTGCCACACCAAATGAGTTGACTGTGATTAACTCTGCAATGCGGGTATCACAGGGACGATTAAGTCAACCCCTTTGCAGTGGCTCCCTGTCCTCTCTCATATTGCCCCTCCCAGCATACGCAGAAGGGAGAGGATGTTGAAAGATTGGTGCACCATCGAGGCTAAGCCTGACCCTCCCCTCCATGCTGAGTTGAACAACCTGCCCAACATGCGCTTGAAGTCCCGCAAACCCTTCTGTACTTCCTTTAAATCCCAGGAAGACTTTGACTCCAATACTGAGTGGCGCAGAGCCTGGAAAGTTGGCAAACACCAACAACGGAGATGCAAGAACAGCCCATCAGCTGCATAAGTGGGGAATGACAGGCAGCCCGGCATGCGACTGAGGACTTTCAGACCAGACCATTCCACACATCGTGAATGTCTGCTCACTGAGGCTTTTCCCTGGTGGCATCAAAGCCATCCACCCAGTAACTATGCTGTCCTGGCCTGGTTGTCTACCCTTGATCTACAGATTTAGGCTGTGCATGCCAAACACAAGAAGAAGATATAAAATTATTAAGGGATTGGACACACTTGAGGCAGAAAACATATTCCTGATGATGGGGGAGTCCAGAACCAGGGGCCACAGTAAGAATAAGGGGTAGGCCATTTAGAACTGAGATGAGGAAAAACTTTTTCGCCCAGAGAGTTGTGAATTTGTGGAATCCTCTGTCTCAGAAGGAAGTGGAGGCTGATTCACTAGATGCATTCAAAAGAGAGTTAGATAGAGCTCCTAGGGCTAGCAGAATTAAGGGATATGGGGAGAAGATGGGAACAGGGTACTCATTGTGGATGATCAGCCATGATTACATTGAATGGCGGTGCTGGCTCGAAGGGTCAAATGGCCTACTCCTGCACCTATTTTATATGTATCTATCTATGTATCTACGAAGTAATCAAATAGCTTTGTCTCTTAAGAACGCAGCTGTTAATTTAACTTTTTTTGGAAATGGATGCTCAATGAAATATTTTAATTGGTTGAGTTTGGAGCACATCGCCTGAAGAGATGGTGAATGCAGATACTCTGAGAAGATTTAAGAAACACCCAGACAAGTACTTGAATCGTTAGGACATTAGGTTGTGGACCTAATATGGATAAATGAGATTGCTATCCCACTGTGCAATCACCTTGCTTCTTCCCTTTATTGCCATTTTTACCTCAAGCACCAGTTCCAGTGGCAGGTCCATTCCTGTGATTTCCAGTTGGCTGTGTTCACCTGACATAGTAACCTGGATGAACAGAGTCATTACTTTTCAGATAGGTTAATGAATTATACCATGAATGCCCTTTTACACTAACATGGCATTTGATTCTGTTGCTCTGCCCACCTGAGGGACTTTCATTAGCCTGGTCATCCGAGTTTTCATCATTGATTGATTGAAGTTACAACATGGAAGCAAGCCCTTTGGCTTATGAAGTCTACACTGACCATCGATCACCCGTTCACACCAGTTCTATGTTATCCCACATTTGCATTCACTCTCTGCACAGAAGGGACATTTGACAGAGTCCAATTAACCTCCAATCCACACATTTTTGGGAGATGGTGGAAACTGAAGTACACAGAAGGAACCCACGTGGTCACAGGGAGAACGTGCAAACGCCATGCTGACAGAACCGGAAATCAGGACACTGACACAGTGAGGCACCAGCTGCACCATTTATCCGCCCTATCATGTGTCCAACTTATAGGCAGCCAAGGTGTTGCCCGACCTGAGCTGAGTCTGAAGTGTCAATGCTTGCAAAGATTTGTTTGGCACATATCGCTGCGAGTGCCATGGCCACATGTTATCCCAGTAGTTGTTAAGAAAGCTATTGTCAGTGCAAGTGCTGAGAAATGAATGCAGCATGTTCCTGAACATAACTGAACCCCTCCAAGCAAATGTATTCTCAACTCAGGTTCAATAACAAATATTAAAAAACTGGTAAATCAGTGGATGTGGCATCAGATATGTGACTGGTTGAAATAACTCTGCAGCAAAGGATTTACATTTTGAAGTTTATAATGCACTCTCTGGGGGTGGGCTCTCAACTACCCATCCAATTCCCTACTGAAGGCATTGGTGGAATAAGTTTCCACCACATTTACATGGAAAATTCAAGATCCTAAGAAATCCTAATTACTTGCTGCCAGAGAGATTTTCCTTTCATCCATCTTATATCTTTCGTAAAAAAGTAAAATCTCTGACGGTCGTTTTACCCTCTGCTAATGAGAGGAGTGTCCCACTATTTATTCCATCTAAATTAGACATCGTTAAACACCTCAGTCACATCTCCTCTCACCTCCTCTGTTTCTACTCAATCAACATCTCTTTGTCCAATCTAATCTTACAGCTAAGATTCCTCACCTAGAACCATTCTAAGATATAATTTACAAGCCTCATTGACTCCTTAATATCCGATCTACAGTGAAATAAATTTGAGATCTTAACTACTTGCTGCCAAAGAGATCTTCCTTTCACATGACACTCACTTCTCTCATTGTAACACAAATATTGTTTTGTCCAGGTTTGACATAATCCACCATTATATGTATTTTAAGGGAATTAGATAAATTTCAGACGTAAGCACGACAAGAATAATATGGATTCAATGAAGAGGGACTGTGAGGAGGTTCCTGGAGACCAATTCTATTTGATCTTTATAAGATTTAAAAAAATTACTGATAAAGTGTATGAGGAAATCCATCTTAGAGCAAATAAGTAGCTGTTATCCATGTACATTATTTTTCTGCTTAATGGAACAATGGGTTCTGATGCATCAATTTGGAAATGTTTTAGTCCCTGGCTTTGGGTCTTGCCATTTACCACTCTACAACTTCAGGTCAGTTTCTGGACTCTGGTTAAAGCTTTTTGACTTTCGTTTGGGCCCTGGGTCCCATTACTTACCCCATTACTCAAACCTCACATCAAAACCTCATGTCAAAATATTTGACTCAGCATTGAAATTTGACAAACAAGTCAATGCCGTGGTAAAAGCTAGCTTCTTACAACTTCGGACGATAGCTAAGAAAAAACAATTCCTCCAGTTTGATGACCTCGAAAAGATCATCCACACATTTATCTCCTCCTGCCTTGATTTCTGCAACTCCCTTTACACTGGCATCAGCCAATCTTCCCGGTCCCGCCTGCAACTCATCCAAAATGCCGCAACGAGACTCCTGACGAGCACCCGAAAAAGGGACCACATCACTGCGATTCTGGCCTCTCTCCACTGGCTCCCTGTGTGGTTCCGAATAAATTTCAAGATCCTTCTTTATGTCTACAAAGCCCTTAACGGGCTTGCCCCCACCTACATCAAAAGTCTGCTTACGCACCACACCACCTCCAGGTCCCTCAGATCGGCCGACTTGGGATTACTGAAGATCCCGCGGTCTAGGCATAAGCTCAGGGGCGACCGCGCCTTTGTGGTTGCAGCTCCCAGACTGTGGAACAGCATCCCTCTTCCTGTCAGAACTGCCGCCTCCTTCAACTCTAAGTCGAGACTTAAAACTCATCTTTACTCCCATGTCTTTGGGATAGGTGAGGAAACTGAAGCACCCGTAGGAAACATGTATGGTTATAGGAAGGACATACAAACTCCACACAAAAATCTCTAGAGGTTGGGAGCAGCTACTCTACCTCTGAGGGAGGGCTATATATGTATTTATGTATGGACTTAATCTATGAACCAATGTTGTATAATGTTAGTACCTCCACCGATGTAAAGCATTTTGGCCAATGAGAGTTGTTTTATAAATGTGCTATAGAAATAAAAGTGACTTGACTGGGTCACAATGTTACAGGATAGCACAGTTATGGAGCTGGTAGAGTAGCTGCTCCCAACCTCTGGAGCTTTCTGTGTGGAGTTTGTATGTCCTTCCTGTAACCATACATGTTTCCTACGGGTGCTTCAGTTTCCTCACCTATCCCAAAGACATGCAGGTGGATAGAGTAATAGGCAACTGCAAAATTACCCCTAGCATGTAGGTGAGTGGTAGACTCCAAGCTGCATTGAGAACAATGTGTGGAAAATTAAATGGAATTATCTTTGGATGAGTGTAAATGGGTGGTTACTGATCAGCATGGACTCAGTGGATCAAAGACCACTTTCAATCAATCAGTATGGACTTGAAAAGATCTGTTTCAGTTGGTCAGTGTGGACTTGGTGACTGACCAAGTGCCTGTCTCAGTTGGTCAGTGTTGGACCTAGGGCTCGTTTCAGTGTTGAATGATTCAATAACTATAACTATCTGCCTTGATTGGGAATTTAAGCCAGCTGTAGTCACTGTTATGTGACAGTTTCTTCACATCCTATACATAAATCTAATCAAGATATTGCACTGATGACTGCACTATAATTGACCTTCCTATAATGAAGTGAATATGCTTTCTTAACCTGATGGTAATATTTCTGTGATGAGTATGAAAGCTTTGTAACTCTCCGGAGGCAGTTTTGTGGTTTAGATCAGGAATGGAGATATGCTAATGAGACATGCTTACATGCTAAACTGTATAAAACTAACAACTCAATCCAGGCTAGGAGATTCAAGATTTTTTAATACCGTAGAAGAGATTTGTACACTGATCAACATTAAAACAAATACAATTAAAAAATAAAGCACCATTCACAATGTCTATTAAGTTATTACCTTCACTTGGATAGTTAATTCAAGTGAACAGAAATGTAACGTAAACTGCTGAAAATAGGGGCAGGGACTATACTCAAATCTGATCAGTTAATCAGAGTTTCCGTAGGGGAACAGTAAACCCACCTCCCAGTAAACCACCTCCACTCACGGAATAAGTATAGGAGACCAACCAGTTGAAAGGATATATATAAGGTGCGATTTGAACACAAACTTAAAATATTTACAGCGGTGTCACCAGTGAGAAACGCTCCCGAGAAAATGAAGCAAGTTCTTGTGATACTAACTTGTCTCGGTGTCCTCATCTGGACAGTGTTTGGAGGTGAGTGAAATGTTATGGTGTCTGCTTATCACAATTAAGCTGTTTATCAAGGTATTAAGAATTTTTCCACTTAATAAAAATGTAAAGAGCAGCAACTGAACGTACATTTTCAAAGCTGCTGCCAATAAAATATCATTGCTGGCAACAATGCTATCTTTTAATCTGTGCAGGAGATAAGCAAAAAAATAGCAATAACTATTATTGGCTGCAGGTGGTTAGCATAGTTAAAACACATCATTGTATATTTCAATGGACTATTTGTTAAGTAGTATAATAGTTAATTAGTAATAACCACCTTGCCACCTTATCATAGAGTAATTATCTCCAACCTGGTTAGCATAGGACTATGAAGTTCCTGTGCATTTTGCACCCAGTGCTGGTGTCTATTGAAACCAGACACAATAAATGAAAAATAGAATTAAGGAAATGTGATGGTCATTGTCACTGAAATAACTGATTTCCACAATTTCTACCTGGCAGGTAGAACTATGAGTACAATGTAAATGTCAGTGTTCAATCTATACCTCCAGTTGAATTACTTTAAGAATTGTTCTTTGTTACTGATCGCAGTCCAGGTTGTGTATTTTGCAACAAAAGCTGAACAGTGTGATCAGTAAACCATTCATTATTCTCTTAACCTTACTGGATCAGAAACAATAATCAAATTGACTGTAAGTGTAGACCTTGAATTCACATTGAATTCTCCTTTTGACGTAACTGAAGGTAAGATAAGATATCTCACCTGTAAGAGGGAAATTTGGGATTAATGTTCATTGAGATTTTTACTGGCCAACAAAAGTGTTTTGTATGCAATTTTTGGAGTCAGTGAACATAGCAAGAAATGTTGATCAGCTCAGTTTGTTTTCTCCAGATATATCAGTATCTTCACTTTTGTTTTCCAGCTCCTACTTCAATAAGAAAGAACTGCTGTCGTAATTACGGAACTAGACTACCCCGTTTGAACAGGATCACGAAATATGAAAATCAGACAAACGATGGACGCTGCAGAATTAAAGCTGTGTTGTGAGTATCCTGTCTCTAGCTGCCGTAGAGCATGACTTTGTATATAATATCTTGATTTGGTGACTTTTATTCTGATGTGGAATGCTTCTGCTGTGGTATCATTCAGAATTGTGTGACTGTCACTCGAAATGCCTGCTATCAATGAAGTGTAGTCAAGGATAGACCACTGAGTGCAAACCTTGATTTTTTGGGGGATTTTTCTCTTTCTTCTGAAGAAGAATTGAATGTTAATGAAATCTAATTCCACAGGCACCAAAAACTTTCTTCAATCCAGGATGAAAATTGTCCAAAATGAAAAGGAGTCAGAATTTATGGGATGGATATAGGATAAAGTTATACACTTGAGTGTATTTAGGGGATTAGCGTCAATTAATATGGTCAGCATGGATTTGATGTACTAAAGGGTCTTGTTTCCATATTGCAAGGCTCCATGTTTCTGTAGCTTATTAAGAGCCTTTGACATATATAATTAACAATAAAAGTAAATCCAATCTCTTTTTTTTCAGATTTTTTGTCAATGGCATACCCAGATGCGCAGATCCAACTGATGCGAGAGTGAAAAAACTAGTGGAACGAGTCTCCCAAAGAGAGGAGAGTGGCTGAAAATGTTATTGATTCTCTGTGACTGTCTGCCGACCAAAAATAGTACTTTAAAAATATCAACTTTCAGTTTTAATATTCAACAATTCCACATTTTCTACGTTTCCAAGGAATCAGGAAATTCGTACATCAAAGCAAGATTCAAATATTCAAACAACATTAGTCAAATTTGACCCACTCTGCAGTGCGGTGTTGTCCATGTGTCTTATTGATTGACTTATGTGGTTTTATTATGATTGTAAATACGACTGGATCGTGTGGTGCCTTGCCAATTTAGAATCGGATATTGCTCCCTCAAATCTCTCTTTGTTCCCCTACAATATTCTATACTGGTTTCCCAGAGAAAATGATCTCTAGCTACAGTAGTACATCCTGGAACCTCGAATGCAGCAATGCTGCCTGTGCAGATAAACACACTCAGTATTCTCAGGCTTCCCCCATGCTAAGTTTTGCAGAGAATTCATTACATGTTATTTATGTCACAAATCAATTGTCAGCCTTTCCAGGATAATGCAAATGTTTTTTCATAGCCCTTGCATTACTGATTGATGGAAACAACCCCCACCCCTCCCCACTTTCACCACGTTTTATAAATTCCTGTATTGATGTATGTATATAATTGTCACTTATTTTCATAAACCATACTAATGGTGTTCAATGCAAAGCACAGAGTGATTGCTGCATTTTTCCTACATTTAGAGGCAGGAGAAAGAAGGCATTCACGATATGTTTTTATTTCAGAGACATGTTGAATAAAGACATTATTGCATTAGATTGTATGGAGGGATCAAAACTGATATATTTTCAAGGCAGGATACACAATAATCCCAGAATTTGCACTGTAATTCCCAATCAACCAGATACTGATTTTTGAATTGTTATTCAATGCTGCACTTTTATGAATGCATGTATATTATCCAGCAAACCTGGTTCTCCTCATTAAAAAGATGATGCATTTTATTATTTATTTTGTTTGTAATTTCCCTGTACCTGTTTTCACGCTTCTAATAAATAAATATTTATAATATTTTAAAATATATTGTCACTGTGATCTATTATCTCAACACAAACTTGGAATTTGCTTACTCCTTAAATTTTCATGAATCCATTTAAGAAGAAACAATAAAATTGATTAAAGTTCACATGAACAATTTCAAATACTTATTACTGACATGATTCATAATAATTGTACCTTATATTCCACCAATTTTTGAACTCAAGCTACCATTGTGCCTGGATTCTGTGTGATAATTAAACAAACCTGTTGAATGGGAATTTATATTTTACTTTGGAGTCATGTGAGTGACTTTGTGAAGACCCCGCCAGCACGCATGCGCGACATATCGTCGCGCGCATTTGCATCGACAAGCTGGGGGGGGAGTGCGCTCTCTCCACCAGCTCCTTCAACAAGACCGGCAAAGGTAAGTGCACTAACCTTTTGTTGGTTGCAGGATGGAAGGCAACAGGAGGGAAGGAAGACTTCCCAAGAGCCGCGGGACGCCGACAAGCCAGAGGCCACTTTCACCAGAGCTGGGAGATCCGCCGGCAGCATCCGGACGGCCGGGGGTAAAGGTGCGGAAGTCGGGTGCTTCAGTTACACCAGCGCCCGACTTATCTCCCGCATGGATGTCCGCACTGGAGCTGGGAATTTCAGACCCAGCCTTTGTGCCCCCATCCCCCAGGAAGCGGGCGAGAAACCAAGTATGTGGAAAAGTGCCTCGCTCACCGACAGCGGCTTCGCTCCGTGTTGCTGTGGATCCACGGGGGCCGGGCCGGGGAACGGCTGCGCTACAGGGGAGCCCCGCAGCCGCAGAACGCCACGTACAGCTGCCGGGGATATCTGCCGTAGGACAGTCTGGCAGAGCTACTGCTGCATCGAGCAGCCCTGCAGGAGCAGGTGCTGCCGGCATAACGCCGCGTCAGGCTACGGTCAAGGGCGCTGGTGGCAGCAGTAGACGGTCGGTTAGCTTAGCTCTGGCAGCTGCCGACCATGCGCCTCCACGAAGAACATTGGGCGATAGTGGAGGTAAGCCTGCACGGACTCCGGGGACCCAGGTACC
The DNA here is from genome assembly GCA_035221665.1 of Okamejei kenojei. Classification (NCBI taxonomy): domain Eukaryota; kingdom Metazoa; phylum Chordata; class Chondrichthyes; order Rajiformes; family Rajidae; genus Okamejei; species Okamejei kenojei. Next base: position 23,194,105 of record CM069144.1, read on the forward strand.
GGGGGCCGGCGCCGACTCATCTCCACTGCCTTCCTACCAGGCAGGTGGACCGCCACAGTCTGCTCGAAAGCCGACTAGCGGAAAGTCCGTGCGGGAGTCGTATGGGCCTGCAGGAGCGGTAGCCCACGACAACCTACCTTCAGACCCTAGTCTGCATCTTATGGAGGTGTGGTCCGCTGGTAGAAGCCCCAGAGAAATTGCAGAGCCTGGGGAAGTCGGCTTGTTCACCGCGAGTAGCGGGGACGGTCGCATTGCCAGGTTGGAGCTCTTGGTGGAGCAACTAGTCCAACAGGGTATGGACCGGGATGAACAGGAGTCTCGGGCCTCCACAAGCCACACCAGGAGACCACGCGGCATATCGTCTTCTCCAGCCAACCGTACCAGAAGTTGCTGGACGCTGACTTCGATGACGAACCAGGGATGCCGGAGGCCGTAGAGCCAGTCCTAGGTGCGGACCTGCTGGATGTCGTGGGAAAATTTTGCCACGGTTACCCACAATGGGGAGCCGCTGCACCCCAAACTGTCGGGCACCATTGACTATCTGACCACTCACCAGCCCCTGGGTCAGGTAGTCACTGACACCATGGACGCATTCAAACCGCCCGACAACTGCATCACTTTAAGTGTGCCCACGGGGGATGCTCACATTTGGGGGAATTTGAGTACTACCACCAAGATGCAGGATGTCCGCCTACAGCGCATCCTCAAACTTCTATCGACGGGCATTACAGCATTGGCCTGCACCCTCGATGGGGATGATGTGCCCAGTGAGCCGCAGGATGCCCTGGCACTTCTCTGCAATGCGCAGTTCAAAATTAACTGCCTTCGTAAGAGTTTCATCCGGCCGACACTCAACCCGTAATTTGCAGGGTTGTGCCGTCCCTCCACAACTCCACCACCTCATCAGCTGTTTGGGGAAGATCTCTCCAAGCAAGTCACAGAACTCGACGAGGAGGCCAAGACCGTGGGCCTTATGAAACCTCCACCGGCTAAAGTTCACCCATATCAGAAGATGCGGCCACCGCCACGACAGCACCGCAACGTTCCCCCAAAACGCCATACGCCAAGACCCACCGTTAACCATGGAGGTAATGGGGTCTGGTTCCTCTAAGGCAGTAGCACTTCTACCCACACAAGTCGGGGGTCGGTTGCGGGCATTTCGTGGTGCTTGGGATGCAATCACCACAGCCACGTTTCTTCTACAAAGTGTTCACGGTTATGTCATAGCATTATTGATGGCAAACTTCCCCCTACACAGCATGAACCTCGGCACAGTTTTACGCTCTCAGACTGAGATACAGAAGGGATATGCTGAAATCTTACGGCTAGCAGCCAAAGGGGTGATTGGCAAAACGACACACGAACCCCTTGAGTTTGTGTCTAATATCTTTACAAAAACCAAAAAAGATGGGGGGAGTCGGATTATCATATACCTAACCAAGTTGAACACTTTTGTACCATATACCCATTTTCCCATGGATACCTTCGAAACAGCTAAGCAGCTGCTTTACCTGGGGTACTTTATGGCTTGCATCAATTTAAAAGATGCAAACTATACAGTTCCCATCACAGAATCTCACAGGAGGTTCCTGAACTTTGTCTGGAAGGGACAGTTGTGGCAATACAAAGCCTTACCCAATGGGTTACCCACAGCCCCCAGACTATTTACCAAATTAGTAAAACCCATATTGGCACTCCTCCAACAACACAATTGTAACGTCATGGCATATTTAGACGATATCCTTATTGTGGGACAGACCCTCCAATTGGCTACGCTGGCCATTACAGCGACCAAATCTTTATTCAAGACGTTAGGGTTTGTAACCCATCCAGACATATCCAAACTGAACCCCTCTCAAGTTATGGATTACCTGGGTTTCACCATTGACACAAACTTACTGATGATCACTATCCCGACCAACAAAGCTTTAGACATAAAAGAAGCGTGCTACAGCCTTGCTTGCGCCAGGGTACCAACTATCCGACAAACGGCAAAAGAAATTGGGAACTAGGTAGCTACATTCTCAGCTGCGCAATTCGGACCGTTACATTACCAACATTTACAAAGAGCAAAGATCGCAGCATTAAAAGCAAATGCTGGGCACTTTGATAGACCAATACGGTTGCCAAATCCGGCTAGAGCTGAGCTACAATGGTGGATTGACATTATTAGTGAGTGTCACAGACCCATCATTGTTAGCAATCCATCCGTCGTGCTACAGACTGAAGCAAGCGCACAAGGTTGGGTACAACTGACACCATGCCCAGTTGCGGTGGCAGATGGGACCCTCACGAGTCTACCCTCCTCCAGACACAAGGGATAAATTATCTGGAGATGTTAGGGGTTTTCCATGGACTGTGGGCTTACTGTCCTAACTCACGGCACTTATATGTCCGCCTCCAAACAGATAACACAACGGTGGTGGCTTCATATGGGTGGTATCAGGTCGTTATCTTGGGACGAATTGGCAAATACAATCTGGCACTGGTGCATTGAGAGAAATGTTTGGATCACAGCGACCTATTTACCAGGGAAGTTCAATACAGTGACGGACACCAGGTCACGAGTGTTCAATGATAACATCAAGTAGATGTTGAATCCCCAAAATTTTTGCTGAAATTATAGCTCACTTTGGCACACCAGATATTGACCTCTTTGTGTCCAGGTTGAACCATCAGATACCAACGTATGTGTCTTGGGAACCAGACCCTGGGGGAGTAGCTATGGATGCGTTTTCTCTCCATTGGGGGAAATGGTTTTGCTACGTATTTCCCCCATTCTGCCTCATCAGTCGGGTATTGCAGAAAATTCAACTGGATTCTGCAACTGGCATTTTGATCATACCCGACTGGCCTACACAGCCATGGTACCCGATGGCCCTCCAAATCTTGCAACGCCCGTGGATTCAGTTTGGTAAAATCCCACATTGATTACTAACCCCATTACGGGGGACAGTCACCCGTGCCTTGGTCACCTAAACATGTTGGCCTGCAGGTTCTAAAGGGGCCGCTCATCAAGGCCGGCATATCACCAAGAGCCATGGACCTCATCTTAGCGTCATGCCGACCATCAACCAGGAGGCAGTACCTCACCCAGGTCAGGAAGTGGGAGGCATTCTGCTCCCGTACCAACACGACCTACAACTCGGCTACGATCCCTGATGTCCTGGAATCCTAGCGGGCCTTCATTTCGATGCTGGCCTTAGCTACAGTGCCATCAACAGCGCCAGGAGTGCACTGTCCTCATACCTAGACATCGGTATAGGCTCCATCCACCTGGTGTCTAAATTCATGAGGGGAGTGTTTAACACCAACCCTCCACGGCCCAGATACAACATCACCTGGGACGTAGGGATCGTTCTGACCCTACTGAGGAGCTGGTCTCCTATGACCGAGTTACCACTCAAACAGCTCACCCTCAAAGTGGTGATGCTGATGGCATTGGACTTGTAATGCCTGGACTTGTTGAGCTGACTACAGCTCAACAAGTCCAGGCATTACAAAAGCTGCGGCTGGATAGCATGGTCTCCACCCCTGCAAAGGTGAATTTCTTTGTCCAGGACCTATTGAAGCAGCACAGACCTGGGGATTGTGGGCTGCAGTTGGAGTTTCGGGCGTACCCCACTGATGCCACCCTCTGCATAGTCACCCATCTCCGCCTCTACATCCGCACTACAGGAACCATCCGGAAGATGGAGCAGGGGCTCCTCATCAGCCACAACTCTCCACATCACCGGGTGACTGTGCAGACTATCGCAAGGAGGCTCACGGTGGTGTTCGGTGCAGCAGGAATAGGTACTAACATTTTAAATCTCACTCTACCAGGGCTGCATCCACATCAGCGGCGAGGGCCATGGAGGTGCCCATGGACCACATCCTCGCCACCGCGGGCTGGGCCAGTGAAGCAACCTTCCAGCGGTTCTACAATAAACCGCTGGTTGCCCCCGCAACGTTCGCGGAAGCCGTGCTGGGAGCCGTTCCGTGACTGATTTGTCCCCGAATTAGGGGTCTTTTGCTTTGTTATTATTGTGTTAATAACTGTGCATTATGTTTCAGCCTGTTCAGTCTGGAATGCATTAAGTACCTTCCTCCATCAGTATTGCGGCAGTGTGATAGCATGGACGTTGTCCAGGGCGTGAAATCACAGAGCTTTGAAATCTTCACGAAGTCACTCACGTGACTCCGAAGAAAAATAGTAAGATTAAACGAGAACTTGCCAAGTTGGAAGGTTGATCTTTATTTTATGAGGAGTTGCGGTGAGGGAGTTTGTGCCCTCCGCTCCCACCCTCTATCATAAGGTCAACTGGTATGTTCTACGTTCTTAATCTTACTATTTCCAGTCATGGTGCGATCTGTGATTCCACACTGCTGCTTTGAAGAATGTCGCGCATGCGTGCTGGCGGGGTCTTCACGAAATCCCTTACCGCATGTAGTATGAAGTCACAGATAACCAAAAATCGAAGTTAACATAGTAAGATTAGCAACCTGAGAACTACCAGATGACCTTTATGAGAGAGGGTTGGGCGTGGGGGGCACCCCATAATCACCAACGTAATTCCTCATAAAATCAAGATCAAACTTCAAACTGGTAAGCTCGTTTAATCTTACAATTTTACTTCGGAGTCACTTGAGTGATTCCATGAAGGGTTCAAAGCCCTGTGATTTCATGCCGCAGATCCAAACCACGGCGTCTCACTGCATCGATTGACTCAGGATAAGTGAATAATCAAAAAATGCATTAAGCATGACATTGATTCAAATGTATTAATGGTTTACGTTAATAAAGAAATCAATAGCAACCCTAGTATCTCAGGGGAGGCTAAAGTAGACGCAAAACAGAATGGGCAAAAAACCCGGGTCAGTAACCGGCCTATGGTAAAAAAAAATTTTTTTAATCAATTCAGTTCACCATCCTGCGGTCGTGAGGATATGGTCGATGGGAACGTCCATTGCTCTGGCTGCTGACGTTGATGCTGCCACGGTGGAATGAGATGTACAATCGTCAGTGTTAATACCTGCATTAACCAGAACCTGCTGCAGCCACCTTGAAATAGTCTGAACCGACCTTTCCTTGTGTGGATGTTTGTTGCTTAATAAACAATGCTGATTCCACACTTCTTAGGATTCTGGTGGCCTTGATATAATATAGCAAGCCTGCCCTCCCACATAGAAGTGAGTCCGCGGGGTATCCGAAATATAATCTTAAATCCTGCCACCCCTGGTCTGCTCTGCTTGTGTAGATCAGAATGTAAAATGTAATGGCACCCGCAGTCAATTCCATCGTATCTAGTCACAGCGTTTGCAATGTTTGCCCTTGTTGTGCTGATATTAGTGTAATGAGTGACACTTTGATATTAGTGTATATATAATTGAATGATATTAGTGTCATGAGTGACTTTCAGAAGGCTTTGGAGACTTTCAGAAGGCTTTTGTCAAAGTCCCACACAATAGATTAATATACAAACTTAAAGCACACGGTATTGGTGGTTCAGTATTGATGTGGATAGAGAACTGGCTAGCAGACAGGAAGCAAAGAGTAGGAGTGAACGGGTCCTTTTCAGGATGGCAGGCAGTGACTAGTGGGGTGTTGCAAGGCTCTGTACTGGGACCCCAGCTATTGACAATATATATTAATGATTTGGACGATGGAATTAAATGCATCATCTCGAAGTTTGCGGATGACACGAAGCTGGGGGGCACGGTTAACTGTGAGGAGGATGCTAGGAGGCTGCAAGGTGACTTGGATAGACTGGGTGAGTGGGCAAATGCATGGCAGATGCAGTATAATGTGGATAAATGTGAGGTTATCCACTTTGGTGGCAAAAACAGGGAAGTAGACTATTATTTGAATGTTGACCGATTAGGAAAAGGGGAGATGCAACGAGACCTGGGTGTCATGGTACACCAGTCATTGAAAGTAGGCATGCAGGTGCAGCAGGCTGTGAAGAAAGCGAATGGTATGTTGGCATTCATAGCAAAAGGATTTGAGTACAAGAGCAGGGAGGTTCTACTGCAGTTGTACAGGGTCTTGGTGAGGCCACACCTGGAGTATTGCGTACAGTTTTGGTCTCCTAATCTGAGGAAAGACATTCTTGCCATAGAGGGGGTACAGAGAAGGTTCACCAGACTGATTCCTGGGATGGCAGGACTTCCATATGAAGAAAGACTGGATAGACTCGGCTTGTACTCACTGGAATTTAGAAGATTGAGGGGGGATCTCATAGAGACTTACAAAATTCTTAAGGGGTTGGATAGGCTAGATGCAGGAAGATTGTTCCCGATGTTGGGGAAGTCCAGGACAAGCGGTCACAGTTTAAGGATAAGGGGGAAGTCTTTTAGGACCGAGATGAGAAAATCATTTTTCACACAGAGAGTGGTGAATCTGTGGAATTCTCTGCCACAGAAGGTAGTTGAGGCCAGTTCGTTGGCTATATTTAAGAGGGAGTTAGATGTGGCCCTTGTGGCTAAAGAGATCAGGGGGTATGGAGAGAAGACAGGTACAGGATACTGAGTTGGATGATCAGCCATGATCATATTGAATGGCGGTGCAGGCTCGAGGGGCCAAATGGTCTACTCCTGCACCTATTTTCTATGTTTCTATGTTTATATGACTAAGGATGTAGTTGGAACCCCCTGGTGAAGTATTGTCAACACATTTTCAATATCCAAACTGCATATTCTTGTAGTGGGAGAACTTGTGTCAAGATCTCTTTAACAACTCGATATCCGGGGTTGAACCCGACAGAGTGGTTCTCGTTTGTTGCAGCTGTAGAGGCTCTATAACTGAATTATTGTCAAATACTATTTAAGAATGAACTGGAAGACGTCAGTAATCTGTACCATATTAAATGTAACTTTAACATTTAAACAAAACCGCTTCCGATCCCCTCAATAGGAATGTACTGCTTTTTTGGTGCTATCCGTGCACTCTGTAGTGAGCACATCCATGGCTTGATGTGACAACCTGAGCTTCAAGGCAATCCATTCAGAATGTGTCAGTCAATAATTGTTTTATTATGCAGAGGCCGGTTTCCTGAACCACAGTTTGAACCAGGAAAATTTTTGTTTTTTAGAATAATCGTATACGGTTGTATTATTATGCCTGACGAAAGCAGGCAACATGGCTGCTTAGCCAGTCAGACAGTACGAAAACCTAAAGTGAGGTCTTGCTGACTGTTTTAAGACCTGACTAATGAGGCAAAATGGAGGAAGACATAAAATAACATTCCTCCTTTTAGTAGCGAGTATTTCTCCGCACTGTTCTGCCACATATTTTTGCAATCAGTGAATAAACATGAAACCAACATGTCAATATTTGATGTACCATTGAACCATACTTTCATAATACTTTGAGATCCAATATTTATTCTGTGTTGTCATCCTGAACTGGATGATACACCAGTGGCAAAGGAGATTAGGTAAATTATTACAGGATACTTTTACTTGATTGCCATGTGACTAACATATGCCACCACCATTGTGTAGCAACTTGAAGTTGAGCATGTAGATTATGTCTATTCGCTCAATAGCCCTTTACCCATGGGGTGCATCTAGTGTATATATTTAGTTGATACCAATAACTGAAGAATTGGTAACTCATGCAAATCTCCACTACCTCCAACTAGAGATGGTATTCGGAACTTCTCACCTTAGAGCTCTTAGCATCAGTTTGTAATAACTGAATTCGACCGACCAAAGTACTGGAGCAATGTTGAATACTGTTTGTTCATCATTGTGACTGAGGTAACTGCAGCTGATAATAGCATAAGGTTGTTAACAATGATCTACATGTCCTTTGAGAGGTCGCTACTTTGCACGATATCAGTTCCTTGATTTGCACAGCTGAAACACAGCTACTATATTGCCAATTACTCTTGATGAAATAGAAGTCAGTTTTATAACAGGTTACTATTAACTCCAATCTCTTGCCACAAGGCAGAGTCATAGGCTAATTAACAGTTAAAGGTAATCCCAATGACCAACAAACAGTTTATCCCATTCCGCAATGTTTTACTGTTATTAGTACACTTATATTGTCTTTGATAACCTCTGTAATGGGAACTGCATAGAATGGATCTTTGAGACCCTTAAGAATCTGTTGTTAGTCAGGAAAAATAAGTTGTACAAACAAGTGTAAATATTACAACTTGTGAGAGGTGAACTTACCCATGTTTCGGAAGTGCCAGACCCACTTTGTTGAGTAGGGTTGGTATCATGCTGCCCCCAGCTCCAGTGAACCGCCTACTGACAATGAGCGCCTGGGGTGCGCTCTGAAGTGATGAACCTTTGCCTGCCGTTGGCCATAATTGATTCGTCTGCCAGGTTTTCTCCCCTGCTGATTAGGCCTTATCTGAATAACAGATTCGGCGGCTGGCTCCCACATCCCCCTGTTGGCGCTGTTCACTGCCGGCACATATGTGCTCCAGTATGTTCCATCAACCTCTTTAGAGCCTGGAGTCAGTTATATCTTGACCTTTCGTAGTCCACCCCTCAGAGAGGGTGATTCGTAGGCAGCCTTAAACAGGCGCTGCCGCAGGCAGCAGGATACCTATGCTGATTTGACCCCATTGGACCTGTACCCGAATGGAACATTCTGCTCAGATGGCAACTTTGTGTCAGAAAAATGTACCTCTGACATGTGCTCTTCAATCCTAGGGGTATGCCCCACGGCCATACCCTGAGACTCAGCATCAGCAGGATACTGACGCGTCTTGGTCTCCACCTCCAAGAGGGAGACCTGTAGCAACTCTGTCAACTGGCGCTGCTGGTGCAGCATGCAGAGATGGAACATCTGGCTCAACCTTACCATTAGAGTTGAGGTCAGAGCTAAGATGACCCATGGCTCGCGCCTGATCATCCATGAGGGTGCTATCAAGCAGCTCTCAACTAGGTGCTGGTGGCGCTGACACTCCTCCTGCTGGCGTGTGCCCTGCTGTAGCACTGTATGTAATAGTTGCTGCCTTTGGGATAGTCGTTCAAACGTACTATCCAGCCCCGGTGAGGAATCATCCCCGACTCCGTGGGCCTATTATTTTGCTATCCAGCCCCAGTGGGGAATCTTCCCCAGACTCCGTGGGCCTAGCAGACTTATGTGTTATCTTGAGCAACCCTATCCCAGGTGTTGCCGGCGCCGCCTCTCGTAGAGGCCGGTGCTTTTTGACATGAAACAGCCCTGTCCCAGGCGCTGCTGGCGCGGCTCTCCCGTAGGCCGGCAATGTCACATATGAAACAGCCCTGTCCCAGGCGCTGCCGGCGCGGCTCTCCCGTAGGCCGGCAATGTCACATATGAAACAGCCCTGTCCCAGGTGCTGCTGGCGCAGCCTGTTCCATAGGCCCGCGCTATTACAGTGTAGGCTCACTAATTAAAATTTGTAGTGTAGCTTCACCTGTAAAACAATTTTAACCCTTCACAGCAACGTGCTAAGCAAAGAAAGAATTTCATTGTCCTGTCAGGGACACATGACAATAAACTCTTTTCACATTTGACTTTTACTTTGACTTTTGACTTTGACTTTAAAAGACACTCTAGCATACATGCAAACGTTATTATTAGAGAAAAAACCCTTGCAGCCCGACTCACCCGAGTCCAATAGGGCTGAACAAGTCCTTTCTTCCAATTTTACTCCCTGCCCGGGGACCAACGTCTGTGGCTTTAAAAGCAGTTACCACCACCAACAACAGCCTTTTTTTTGCAGTGCAGCCTTTTAAAAGCAGTTACCACCACCAACAACAGCCTTTTTTTTGCAGTGCAGCCTTTTAAAAGCAGTTACCACCACCAACAACAGCCTTTTTTTTCCAATGCAGCCTTTCAAATCAGTTACCACCACCAACAACACCCATTCTTTGCAGCGCATCCTTTCAAAGCAGTTACCACCACCAACAGCAGCCAATATTTTTGCAGTGCATCCTTTCACAGCAGTTACCACCACCAACAACAGCCATTTTTTGTGCAATGCAGCCTTTCAAAGAAGTTACCACCACCAACAACAGCCTTTTTTCTCAATGCAGCCTTTCAAAGCAGATACCGCCACCAACAACAGCCATTTTGTTTCCAGTGCAGCCATTTAAAAGCAGTTACCACCACCAACAGTAGGTTTTATGCAGTGCAGCCTTTCAAAGCAGTTACAACCACCAACAACAGCCATTATTTTTTGCAGTACAGCCTTTCAAAGCAATTATCACCACCAACAACAGCCATTTCTTTTACAGTGCAGCCTTTCAAAGTAGTTACCACCACCAACAACAGCCAGTTTGTTTTTGCAGTGTAGCCCTTCAAATCAGTTACCACCACCAACAACAGCCTTTTATTTTGCAGTGCAGCCTTTCAAAGCAGTTACCACCACCAACAACAGCCATTTGTTTTGCAGTGCAGCCTTTCAAAGCAGTTACAACCACCAACAACAGCCATTTTCTTTTGCAGTGCAGCCTTTCGCAGTAGTTGCCACCACCACCAACAGCCATTTTTTTGCAGTGCATCCTTTCAAAGCAATTACCACCAACAACAACAGCCATTTGTCTTGCAGTGCAGCCTTTCAAAGCAATTATCACCACCAACAACAGCCATTTTTTTGCAGTGCAACCTTTCAAAGCAGTTACTACCACCACCAACAGCCATTTTTTTTGCAGTGCAGTCTTTCAAAGCAGTTACCACCACCAACAACAGCCATTCTTTGCAGTGCTTCCTTTCAAAGCAGTTACCACCACCCACAGCAGCCAATATTTTTGCAGTGCATCCTTTCATAGCAGTTACCACCACCAACAACAGCAATTTTCGTTGCTAAGTAGTTACCACCACCAACAACAGCCATTTATTTACAGTGCAGCCATTTAAAAGCAGTTACCACCACCGCCAACAACCATTTTTTTGCAGTACAGCCTTTTAAAAGCAGTTGCCACCACCAACAACAGCCATTTTTTGCAAAGCAACCTTTCAAAGCAGTTACCACCACCAACAACAGCCATTGTTTTTGCAGTGCAGGCTTTCACAGCAGTTACCATCACAAACGACAGCCATTTTATTTTGCAATGCAGCCTTTTAAAGCAGTTACCACCACCAACAACAACCTTTTTTTTGCAGTGCAGCCTTTTAAAAGCAGTTACCACCACCAACAACAGCCTTTTTTTTGCAGTGCAGCCTTTCAAAGCAGTTACCACCACCAACAACAGCCATTTTTTTGCAGTGCAGCCTTTCAAAGCAGTAACCATCACCAACAACATCCATTTTTTTTGCAGTGCAGCCTTTCAAAGCAGTTACAACCACCAACAACAGCCATTTTTTTTTGCAGTGCAGCCTTTCAAAGCAATTATCACCACCAACAACAGCCATTTCTTTTGCAGTGCAGCCTTTCAAAGTAGTTACCACCACCAACAACAGCCATTTTGTTTTTGCAGTGTAGCCCTTCAAATCAGTTACCACCACCAACAACAGCCATTTGTTTTGCAGTGCAGCCTTTCAAAGCAGTTACCACCACCAACAACAGCCATTTGTTTTGCAGTGCAGCCTTTCAAAGCAGTTACAACCACCAACAACAGCCATTTTTTTTTGCAGTGCAGCCTTTCAAAGTAGTTACCACCACCACCAACAGCCTTTTTTTTGCAGTGCATCCTTTCAAAGCAATTACCACCACCAACAACAGCCATTTGTCTTGCAGTGCAGCCTTTCAAAGCAGTTACCACCACCAACAACAGCCATTTGTTTGCAGTGCAGCCTTTCAAAGCAGTTACTACCACCAACAACAGCCATTTTTTTTGCAGTGCAGCCTTTCACAGCAGTTACCACCACCAACAACAGCCATTTTGTTTTTGCAATGCAGCCTTTCAAAGAAGTTACCACCACCAACAACAGCCTTTTTTTCTCAATGCAGCCTTTCAAAGCAGATACCGCCACCAACAACAGCCATTTTGTTTCCAGTGCAGCCATTTAAAAGCAGTTACCACCACCAACAGTAGTATTTGTGCAGTATTTCAACGCAACCATATTTTCATTTTCAAACTACATCAAGGGCACTCACAGTTGAGTTGACATGTGTTCAGTGTTATTCAGAGCTCAGAGAGACATGACCCTCTCGCTTCCTCCATCTTGCAGATACTGAGTGAAGCACACCACTTCCGTGTTTTATAGTCCCTCCCCCTCCCACCAGCAGCGCAGCAGAGAGAATGGCAAATTAAAAAAAAAAACATTAATATCTCTCTGATTTTTGATCGATGGGAAAATTCCTCCAGTCCGGTCCGGCGGAGGGGGGCTCTGAGTGAGGTGGCCAAAAATGACGGCCGTAAGTTGCGGAGTTATGTTGGAAATCACATCGCAGTGAGTCAAAAGCAGTCAAGATCTTACTTTTATATAAGATGTAATTTTGTGGAAGGCAATCTGTCTGCTTGCTCACATCTTTAGTTTTACTTTTAGATACAGTGCGGAAACAGCGTAGAAACAGGCCGTTCGGCCCACCAGGTCGGCGCCGAACAGCGATCCCAGCACTCTTACACTATCCTACACACACTAAGAACAATTTACAATTATACCGAGCCAATTAACCTTTGAAGTGTGCGAGGAAACCAGAGATCTCGGAGAAAACCCATGGGGAGAACGTACAAACACCATATAGACAGCACCTGTGATCAGGATTGAACCCGGGTCTCTGGCGCTGCAAGGCAACAACTCTACTGCTGCACCACCTTACCACCCTTAACTGTTTGAACATCTCATTGGAGAGAGGAGAAACTGGAGTTTAGAAGGATTGGTCAGAACTGTTATTAAATTAACAGTGGCTCTGGGGACATCTGTGATCTGGACAAGTAACATTGCCGGGATCTACCCATTGTTTGAGTTAGCTCAGGTAATAGTAGAGGCACAGTGGTGCAGCGGTAGAGTTACTGCCTTAAAGCACCAAGGTCCCAAATTCAAACCAGACTGTCTATGCAGAGTTTGTGCATTCTCCCTGTAACTGTGTGAGTTTTCTCCAGGTGCCCTGGTTTCCTCTCACATTCCAAAGGCATGCAGATTTGTAGGTTAATTGAATTCTGTAAATTACCCCTAATGTGCAGCATGCAAAACTGGAACTAGGAACTAGGGTATAGGTGGTTGTTGGTGATCGATGGTCAGCATGGACTCAGTGGTCCGAAGAACTTGTTTCCACACAGCATCTCTAAACTAAAGAAAAAATAAAGGAATTATTGCATAATTCACAGACTGCAGTTGGTAATACTTCATAGGGTTCTGAGCAATATATTGTGAGTATGGCATGAGCAGTTTTGGGCCCCATATCTGAGGAAGGATGAGCTGGCGTTGAAGAGGGTCGAGAAGAGGATTACGAGAATGATCCCAGGAAAGATCAGGTTAACATATAATGAGCAGTTGAGGCACAATTCAAATGTTAATTTTACTAATCAAGCATTCCATACTAAAACATTGGAATACAAAAACAAGATGTCTGTTCAACATAATCTTTAAAGAGTTGCCACCTTTAAAGCAACAATTATTATTTACAACCAATATTACTTATGTCACATATGTAACCACTTTCCAATTGAAAGGCAGAGAGGAAAAAAACAAACAGCAAAATAATTCAATAAGACAAACAATCATTGTGGATCCCCACCATCTGATCCAAGACCTCTTCTTTCTGCTGCTGTCGGGCAGGAGGTATGCAAGCCTGAAATCCCACACTGGTCTTTGCTCGCCTCCAGCCCTTCACCCACCCCTCTCACCTCCTACTTTCAGTCTGAGGAATGGTCCAGACCTGAAACGTCACCATCCCGTCTCTCCAGAGATGCTGCCTGACCCGATGAGTTACTCCAGCACTTTGTTTCTATCTCTTGCAATATTTTTTCCACTAATGTTTTTTTGCATTTCACTGTTGTGTATCTAATGTGTAATGTATGCTCTTTATGTGCTATCTGAATCTATGTGCCTGCAAGCAAGAGTTTCATTGTACCATTCACTCACTGTATTTGTGCAAGTGACAATAAACTTGACGACTTGACGACTTGACTTAACCTGTGGCACTTCGGTGCTGCTGTCAGGGTGCAGACAGACATGCTCCAAGGTCAATTTTGAGACCTTGGCACATTACCAAAGGCTATGATGACAATTGTGCAACCTAGGCCAACGAGAGGTGTGTACTACAGTCTACCCGGTATCATGAGTATCCAGCAGGAGTGTGAGAAGCGAGAACACTGTCACCTCTCAGGACGTCAGCTTCCTTCCTCCGTCTCCTGCATTTCAGACAGTGTCCCCACCATGGCACCCAGGCCATTGGTACCAGTTTGTGTGGTAAGGGACTACAGATGTTGGTTTACACCGAAGAGAGATACAAACAGCTGAAGTAACTCAAAGGGACAGGCTGCATGTCTCTTGAGGGAAAGAATGGTTGACGTTTCATGTTGAGAACCGTCCTTACCAGTATGTGCCTCGCAGTCCAACCCTCAAGGGTTCCAGTTCATCGTGTTCACTTTGAAAGGAGATATCAGGGACAAGAACAGAACAAACTTTCCTCCAGCCATGCAGCAGCCACAGGGGAAGGACCGTGGTATTTTGGGTAGATTCCCAATTCCCCACGGAGCGACATGAAAACTAAGCGACACTATTGGTGGTAAGTACATTGTTGCTATTTTAATAGGTTTCCTTTACAATCAGATATCTTGTTCCATTAAAGTTCCTTTTGCTCCTTTGTGCAAGTCATGTTGAATCAGTCATTCAGACTAACACAGTGCCGATTCTGCTCATGTTCGATGCTTCAGTCATCAGCTGAGTGCTGGTAGCAAACAATGAAGCTAGGTCTGGCAGTAAATAGACTGAAATGAAATGGACATCGTTGTAGATTTTTCTACAGTTTTAAATGAGACAAAGAGGCTACAGAGTTTATTTCTTGATTGAATAATATGATGTCTACTTGCAGCTTACTCCTATGTATTCTATTGAGCCAGGAGGTGATTATAAAGCACTTTTGGGTCTCAATGAGTTACACTTATACTTTGTTAGAAAATCCTTCTAAATATCCTTCAGTGTACCTGAATATGTGTGCCATATCAACTCCCCAAGGTTGGAAAATAGTGGATGCTTGTCACAAAGGTATTCATCATATGAGATTAATTCAGGATAAATCTGATCTTTTGGCAACAACTAAGAAATTGGATTGAAACAAAATGACAGTATTTGCTTCTGTTTGAGTAACACATATAATGTGATAATAAAGTGCATGAAACACTCAGCTGGTCAGACAGCATCTGTGGAAAGAGAAACGGCAACTCGATGACGCTATGATTCGAAATAGACAATGTTTCACTTCTAAGACTCTTCAACAGTTGCAATTTTTTTGGAAACATTTGTGGAATTTGCATCAATGTTCGATTGATATCCGGCCACTAGAGAGTTCGATTGGGCTAATCCTACAAGTGTTCACCCTAAAACTGATGTCAATTGTCTGTCAAATTTTGGTCATGTATTTAACACATCTTTAATAATTTCAACAGAAATTGAACCTAAAAAATTGAGAATTATGACCCTTGATCCGAAGTGTCTCCTCAGGATATATATATTTTTTATGTGAACTAAATGCTTTTTTCGCTTTACTTCTATAAGGCTTAATTTCTTAATTTCTGTCTGCTCCTGGTACAGGTCATGGCTTGTGTGATTGATGATTGCATTTCACAGACCCTGTCTCCAGTTCTTGCTGACTGAAAAGAATCGGGACCACCCATGGCCCCAGGCACAAAAAGCCCATTAGCTCAGTGTGGTGTCCCGAAGAGACCCGTGTAACCATGGGGAGACCATTTTAACAGCACAGACCATGGCTCAGCCCAAGAATGCTGTGGGTGCTTACCATCAGGCAAACAGTGCTTTGCATGAACAATGGAGCATGACTGTTGAGATGTCCTGTAGGGAGTAAACCAAGATCATAGTTTCTAGAAGCAAAGATGATCCCGTTTTGTAATTTGTTTTTTTGGGGACTTCCAATTTAACATGATTAAGGGAAAATGTTCCACCCATTTAGAGAAACAGGAATTTGCAGGCAAGCACAATGATATTTTGCAAGACTGTTCAAGGATGCTTCTTCTTCTTGCGTATGGTGTGCACAGCCTAAAGTTGTAGGACAACTTGTTTTATTTGATCTTATTTGATTGTGCACTCCGGGTTGATTGCATTCGTCGAAACAGGGCGGACCGCGTGAAGGTTGCAATCTTCCATCCCTTCAAGAATGCAAACTGGGCTTATTCAGTTAAGTCCACTTTTCCCAAGGAGGTTCCAGTTGCTGTGTCAGCCCACACTCAGCCTGGGTGGCAGCTGCTGCCTGTCAGATATTGGACAGCATCTGCATTCCATTCAAAGTTATAACATTTTCTGGACTTCATTCATAGATGTAATGCAGTGGGGTATAATGTGGGAATCCCTCCGGATCAAAGGTGTATTGGCTCAAATGACTCCATAGGTATATAAATAATTTGAGAATGGGTGTGCAGGGAAACCTGTGTCGAATGTCTTGCAAATAAAAAAATAAAAATAATTCTGTTTGGACATGTGATGGCTGAACTCTTGTGATGGCCAAATTGCACTGTGCATAGTAGGCCATGGTGACATAAAAGTCTGAAGCCTTCCTAGCTCAGTCTGAAGTAGAGCTCAACCCAAAATGTCACCCATTCCTTTTCTCCAGCCTGCCTGTCCCACTGAATTACTCCAGCATTTTGTGTCTATCTTCAGTGTGAACCATCATCTGCTGTTCCTTCCTACACATGACATAGAAGGTTCTGGCTGGTTAATAGCATCATCAGAATTTTTCACAGAGGGATTTGATTTTGCGGATCCCAATTGTGGTTTCCATTCCCCTGGTAATGCCATGCACTTCGCCGTAGCAATGTTCACATGATGCAGTTGCACCTGTGAGCTCCATGATCAGCCACCTGAGCAGCGGGTTGTCCCTTGTTCTCTACAATCCACTCCTTGGGGCTGTGTAACCTGTAAAAGTCAAGATGCAGCTGCGGCAAGGCAAGGATTAAGGGATTCATCAGGATATATGGATTCAAGCATTACAATGGTCCTTTTATAGACTACCAGCGACCAGTTGTTGAAAGCCTATACTTCCTGCCTGGAAATGAACAATTTTATGTTATTAATGGCAGAGTATTGGCCACATGAAAGTAGTCCTTGACATTTATTTTGAACAGGTCCAGCACCAATTTCCCCGTACCGCTGGATCCAGGGCCTTGCTGGATTACCGGTTTTGAGGGGCCGAGATACAGGCCCACAAGGTCGGCCATTGGAAGGGATCTGCTCCCGTCGTTCAGGGCAGATTTGACCCGTCAATTGGCCGCGGAAGTCCCGATGAGGTTGAGACCGTCCACCTCACCCGGCCTAGGTGCCACATTTTCAGGAGAACTTCCGGGGTGGGGGGGCGGGGGGGGTGGAGTGGGGGGGGGGGGGGGGGGGGGTGGAGGATTTTCAAGTGCGCTCTCGTAATTTGGGCTGGTCTAACAGAAATACTGATCCACCAGTTGCCGGAAAATCGATGGTGGACCTGTGGAAGCCTGTTGTAATGGCTCCCTAAAGCAGTGATGAGCAGTGGCAGCGAGAAGTGGCATGTATTGGCAGTTGCAGTTGAGAATGATTGTGGGCCTTGAGAAAAAGTGAGTGTTACCTTGGCTTTGAAAGAGAAAAAATATCTGGAAATACGCAATAGTCTAGCAGCATTTGTGGAGGGAGAAATAAAATTATTGTTTTGAGTTGATGACCACTTGGTCTGAAATGGAGCATTCATAGACGAGGTTGTGGTTACATTTGAGATTTTATGAGGTCTCAGTTTTCAGTGAGCACTACATGGTGGAACTACAGTGTGTACAACAGTCTGTTAATGAATGCTGGTTGCTTGTGGTTGGCCTCTCAAACAGCAATGTTTCTAAGCAACCAGTATGAGTAAACGGTGTTTCTCCATTGAGAGAATAACCCCAATAAGGCTCGGTGCTGGGACCGCAGCTATTTAGAATATACATTAATGATTCTGATGAAGGAATTAAAAGTAACATTAGCATATATGCAGATGACAGAAAGCTGGGTGGCAGCGTGAACTGTGAAGAGGATGCTATGAGTAGCAATGTTACAAAATTTTGAGATTTAAAAAATCAAGTCTGCAATTTATCCCATCAGATAAAGCATAAAAATAAGTTTAATTTGACACCTAATTCACTTTCATATCTTCAGTATTAAAAAAATTATGGCCATTTTCATACTCGGAAATTACCATCTTGTTCCCCATTGCCTTTCCATTGACTTAACTCAAAAGCTGTGATCTAGGACAGTCAAAAGCTCATAACTTTCTTAAAAATTAAGAGAACTCAATGACATTTTCAGTTATTGAAGCATTCTGAAACAAATATGAAACAATCTTACTTGGATGACCTGAAATTAAAGAATATAATTAGTTAGTCACCTAATTGTAGCTAATTACAACATTCAATTACTAGATCTAAACACCTATCCATTTCTTAAGAAAAGATAAACATTTTTAAATTGCCTAAGTGTCCAAATAACATTCACACAATAATTCACAATATAACATGATTTTTAAATCTCATTTTCATGAATTTGTAGGCCAAATTGAAGGAATTTAGTGTTTAATTCCTGTAAATTAATAGCCATTTAAATCAACTTGCGCGTGGGTTTAAGTGGAATGCGGTGGATTAAAACATTGCAGTTTGCGGTGAAGTCGGCAGGAAAAATACTGCCGATTTTTACATTTTTTTTGTCCTCATTTCGCAACGTGAAAATGTGATTAAAGGCTTCCTAAAAACCACGTTTTAAACTAAAAATAAACAGTGTACCTTTTTTTCTCCCCTACGTAAAATTCTTCCCGTTGTCGGCGCTCACGGCTTTAGAAGATGATTTTTAAATTACTCTAGCTAATAAATAATCTAGCGTAATTTAAAAATACCTTCATGAATGAAATGTCAGAGCGATTTTTGTTCAACAACGAAATCCCTTAACATGGATCGATTTGCCCTGTCTGTGGAAAAATGGCACTTTTAACACGCCCCCCCTCTGAAAGGCGCCAAAGTCACGCACACGGGGAGCGGCAGAACTGCAGCGCTGCTCAAGGTAAGTTTTGTAACATACCTACTATGAGGATGCAGGGTGACTTGGATATAGGTTGGGTGAGTGGGCAGTTGCATGGCAGATGCTGTATAATGTGGATAAATGTGAGATATCCACTTTGGTGGCAAGAACAGGAATGCAAATTATTATCTAAATTGTGTCAGATTAGGAAAAAGGGAAGTGCAATGAGACCTGGGTATCCTTGGACATCAGTCACTGAGAGTAAGCATGCAGGTACAGCAGGCAGTGAAGAAAGTGAATGGCATGTTGGCCTTCATAACAAGAGGATTTGAGTATAGGAGCAAAGAGGTCCTTCTGCAGTTCTACAGAGCATGATGAGACAACACCTGAAGTATTGTGTACAGTTTTGGTCTCCTAATTTATGGAAGGACATTCTTGCTATTGTGGGAGTACAACGTATGCTCACGAGGTTAATTCCCAGAATGGTGGGACTGTCATATTATGAAAGAATGGAACAACTGGGATTTCGAAGGATGCGAGGGGATCTTATAGAAACATATAAAATTATTTGTTTGTGCATGTCGGGTTGATTGCATTAGTCGAAACAGGGTGGACCATGTGAAGGTTGCAATTTCAACAACCGAGTTTTGTTGAACAGCTTGGGCTAATAGCTGCCACACCAAACGAGTTGACAGTGATTAAATCTGCAATGCAGGTATCACAGGAACGATTAAGTCAACCCCTTTGCAGAGGCTCCCTGTCCTCTCTCATATCGCCCCTTCCAGCATACACAGAATGGAGGGGATGTTGAAAGATTGGTGCACCATCGAGGCTAACCCTGACCCTCCCCTCCATGCTGACTTGAACCATCTGCCCAACATGCGCTTGAAGTCCCGCAAACCCTTCTGTTCTTCCTTTAAATCCCAGGAAGACTTTGACTCCAATACTGAGTGGCGCAGAGCCTGGAAAGTTGTCAACACCAACAACGGAGATGCAAGAACAGCCCATCAGCTGCATAAGTGGGGAATGACAGGCAGCCCGGCATGCGACTGCGGACTTTCAGACCAGATCATTCCACACAATCCCCAGAAAAGAGAAGGAAACCTCTTCCCAAGAGAAAACTTTTGTAATGTATTGTATCTATAATTGCTTGCCAACCCCTCACCTCTATCCACCTTTAAGTTTCCAAGCCTTGTCCTACCCCCACCTCTGTTTACCAGCTTTCTCCACCCTCCATTCCTATCAGTCTGAAGAAGAGTTCCGATCCAAAACATCATCTGTCCATTCCTTCCACAGATGCTGCCTGACCCATTGAGTTTCTCCAGCGCTTCATGTTTTGCTCAAGATTCAAGCATCTGCAGTTGCTTGTGGCTCCCTTCGAACAATCTCTAGTTTGCTATCCCACTGTGCAATCACCTTGCTTCTTCCCTTTATTGCCATTTTTACCTCAACCACCAGTTCCAGTGGCAGGTCCATTCCTGTGATTTCCAGTTGGCTGTGTTCACCTGACATAGCCACCTGGATGAACAGAGTCATTACTTTTCAGATAGGTCAATGAATTATACCATGAATGCCCTTTTACACTAACATGGCATTTGATTCTGTTGCTCTGCCCACCTGAGGGACTTTCATTAGCCTGGTCATCCGAGTTTTCATCATTGATTGATTGAAGTTACAACATGGAAGCAAGCCCTTTGGCTTATGAAGTCTACACTGACCATCGATCACCCGTTCACACCAGTTCTATGTTATCCCACATTTGCATTCACTCTCTGCACAGAAGGGACATTTGACAGAGTCCAATTAACCTCCAATCCACACATTTTTGGGAGATGGTGGGAACTGAAGCACCCAGAAGGAACCCACGTGGTCACAGGGAGAACGTGCAAACGCCATGCTGACAGAACCGGAAGTCAGGACGCTGACACTGTGAGGCACCAGCTACACCATTTCTCCGCCCTATCATGTGTCCAACTTATATGCAGCCAAGGTGTTGCCCGACCTGAGCTGAGTCTGAAGTGTCAATGCTTGCAAAGATTTGGTGGGCACATATCACTACGAGTGCCATGGCCGCATATTATCCCTGTAGTTGTTAAGAAAGCTATTGTCAGTGCAAGTGCTGAGAAATGAGTGCAGCATGTTCCTGAACATAACTGAACCCCTCCAAGCCAATGTATTCTCAACTCAGGTTCAATAACAAATATTAAAAAAACTGGTAAATCAGTGGATGTGGCATCAGATATGTGACTGGTTGAAATAACTCTGCAGCAAAGGATTTACATTTTGAAGTTTATAATTCACTCTCTGGGGGTGGGCCCTCAACTACCCATCCAATTCCCTACTGAAGGCATTGGTGGAATATGTTTCCACCACATTTACATGGAAAATTCAAGATCCTAAGAAATCCTAATTACTTGCTGCCAGAGAGATTTTCCTTTCATCCATCTTATATCTTTCGTAAAAAAGTAAAATTTCTGAATTTTAGTTGTTTTACCCTCTGTAATGAGAGGAGTGTCCCACTATTTATTCCATCTAAATTATACATCGTTATACACCTCAGTCACATCTCCTCTCACCTCCTCTGTTTCTACTCAATCAACATCTCTTTGTCCAATCTAATCTAATTAAGGAAGACATAAATAATCTGCCGGAAATAGCAGGGGACCGGGGGTCAAATGAGATGGAGGAACTGAGTGAAATCCAGGTTAGTCGGGAAGTGGTGTTAGGTAAATTGAATGGCTTAAAGGCCGATAAATCCACAGGGCCAGATAGGCTGCATCCCAGAGTGCTTATGGAAGTAGCCCCAGAAATAGTGGATGCACTAGTGATAATTTTTCAAAACTCTTTAGATTCTGGAGTAGTTCCTGAGGATTGGAGGGTAGCTAATGTAACCCCACTTTTTAAAAAGGGAGGGAGCTAAGATTCCTTACCTAGAACCATTCTAAGATATAATTTACAAGCCTCATTGACTCCTTAATATCCGATCTACAGTGAAATAAATTTGAGATCTTAACTACTTGCTGCCAAAGAGATTTTCCTTTCACATGACACTCACTTCTCTCGTTGTAACACAAACATTGTTTTGTCCAGGTTTGACATAATCCACCATTATATTTATTTTAAGGGAATTAGATAAATTTCAGATGTATGAACGACCAGAATAATATGGGTTGAATGAAGAGGGACTGTGTGGATGTTCCTGGAGACCAATTCTATTTGATCTTTATAAGATTAAAGAAAATTACATAATGTGTATGAGGAAATCCATCTTAGAGTAAATAGGTACCTGTTATCCATGTACATTATTTTTCTGCTTAATGGAACAATGGGGTCTGATGCATCATGTTGGAAATGTTTTAGTCCTTGGCTTTGGGTCTTGCCATTTACCACTCTACAAATTCTGGTCAGTTTCTGGACTCTGGTTAAAGCTTTTTGATTTTGGTTTGGTCCCTGTACCACAATGTTACAGGATAGCGCAGTTATCGAGCTGGTAGAGTTGATGCTCCCATCCTCTGGTGCTTTATGTGTGGAGTTTGCATGTCCTTCCTATTGCCATGCAGGTTTTCTCTGGGTGCTCCAGTTTCCTCCTTTATCCCAAAGACATGCAGGTGGATAGTGTAATAAGCAACTGCAAAATAACGCTAGCATGTCGGTGAGTGGTAGACTCGAGTCCGCTTTGAGAACAGTGTGAGGAAAATAAAATGGGATTAGCATAGGATGAGTATAAATGGATGGTTAATGGTCAGCATGGACTCAGTAGATAAAAGACCTCCTTCAGTCAGTCAGTCAATATGAACTCGGTGGACCAATGACCTATTTCAGTTGGCTAGTGTGGGCTTGAGAACCAATCAAGGGCCTGTCTCAGTTGGTAGGTGTGGACTTAGAAACATAGAAACATAGAAAATAGGTGCAGGAGTGGGTCATTCGGCCCTTCGAGCCTGCCCCACCATTCAATATAATCATGGCTGATCATCCAACTCAGTATCCTGTACCTGCCTTCTCTCTATACCCCCTGATCCCTCTAGCCACAAGGGCCACATCTAATTCCCTCTTAAATATAGCCAATGAACTGGCCTCAACTACTTTCTGTGGCAGAGAATTCCTCAGATTTACCACTCTCAGTGTGAATTTTATTTTCTCATATCGGTCCTAAAAGACTTCCCCCTTATCCTTAAACTGTGACCCCTTGTTCTGGAATTCCTCAAAACCAGGAACAATCTTCTTGCATCTAGCCTGTCCAACCCCTTAAGAATGTTGTAAGTTTCTATAAGATCCCCCCTCAATCTTCTAAATTCTAGCGAGTACAAGCCGAGTCTATCCAGTCTTTCTTCATATGAAAGTCCTGCCATCCCAGGAATCAGTCTGGTGAATCTTCTCTGTCCTCCCTCTATGGCAAGAATGTCTTTCCTCAGATTAGGAGACCAAAACTGTACGCAATACTCCTGGTGTGGTCTCACCAAGGCCCTGTACTACTGCAGTAGAACCTCCCTGCTTCTATACTCAAATCCTTTTGTTATGAATGCTAACATACCATTTACTTTCTTCATTGCCTACTGCACCTGCATGCCTGCTTTCAATGACTGGTGTACCATGACACCCTGGTCTCGATGCATCTACCCTTTTCATAATCTGCCACCATTCAGATAATAGTCTACCCTCATTTTTTGCCACCAAAGTGGATAACCTCACATTTATCCACATTATACTGCATCTGCCATGCATGCCCATTCACTCAGCCTATCCAAATCTCCCTGCAGCCTCCTAGCATCCTCTGCACACCTAACTATACCCCCCAGCTTGGTGTCATCTGCAAATTTGGAGATGTTGCATTCAATTCCCTCGTCCAAATCATTAATGTATATTGTAAATAGTTGGGGTCGCAGCACTGAGCCTTGCAGTACCTTGCGGTTGCTGGTCAGAGAGGAGATTAACACAATAGAAAGAAAGGACATTAACTTGGATATGGGTAGAGCTGTGAAACACTAAGGGGCAGAAAATGCTAGTGGGAGTTGTGTACAGGGCACCTAACAGTAGTAGTGGAGTTGGGGATGGCATCAAACAGGAAATTGGAAATGCGTGCAACAAAGGTAAAACAGTTATAATGGGTGACTTCAATCTAAATATAGATTGGGTGAATCAAATTGGCAGGGGTGCTGAGGAAGAGGATTTTTTGGAATGTATGCGGGATAGTTTTCTAAACCAACAATTGGAGGAACCAACGAGAGAGCAGGCTATTCTAGACTGGGTATTGAGTATTGAAGAAGGGTTAGTTAGCAGTCTTGTTGTATGTGGCCCCTTGAGCAAGAATGACCATAATATGGTTGAGTTATTCATTAGGATGGAGAATGACATTGTTAATTCAGAAACAAGGGTTCCAAACTTAAAGAAAGGTAACTTGGAGGGTATGAGGCGTGAATTGGCCAAGATAGACTGGCAAGTGATTCTTAAAGGGTTGACGGTGGAAATGCAATGGAAGGCATTTAAAGACCGCAAGGATGAACTACAACAATTGTTCATCCCAGTTTGGCAAAAGAATAAATCAGGGAAGATAGTGCATCCGTGGCTAACAAGGGAAATCAGGGATAGTATCAAAACAAAAGATGAAGCATACAAATTAGCCAGAAAAAGCAGCCTTACAGAGGACTAGAAGAAATTCAGAGTACAGCAGAGGAGGACAAAGGGCTTAATTAGTAAAGGGAAAATAGATTATGAATGAAAACTTGCAGGGAACATAAAAACTGACTGCAAAAGATTTTATAGATATGTGAGGAGAAAAAGATTAGTTAAAACAAATGTAGGTCCCTTGCATTCAGAAACAGGTGAAATGATCATGGGGAACAAGGACATGGCAGAAAAATTGAATAACTGCTTTGGTTCTGTCTTCATTAAGGAAGACATAAATAATCTGCCGGAAATAGCAGGGGACCGGGGGTCAAATGAGATGGAGGAACTGAGTGAAATCCAGGTTAGTCGGGAAGTGGTGTTAGGTAAATTGAATGGATTAAAGGCCGATAAATCCACAGGGCCAGATAGGCTGCATCCCAGAGTGCTTAAGGAAGTAGCCCCAGAAATAGTGGATGCACTAGTGATAATTTTTCAAAACTCTTTAGATTCTGGAGTAGTTCCTGAGGATTGGAGGGTAGCTAATGTAACCCCACTTTTTAAAAAGGGAGGGAGGGAGAAAACGGGGAATTACAGACCAGTTAGTTTAACATCGGTAGTGAGGAAAATGCTAGAGTCACTTATTAAAGATGGGATAGCAGCACATTTGGAAAACAATAGCAGAACAAGGTGTCACAGTTTAAGGATAAGGGGGAAGTCTTGTAGGACCAAGATGAGAATAACATTTGTCACACAGAGAGTGGTGAATCTCTTGAATTCTCTGCCACAGAAGGTAGTTGAGGCCAGTTCATTGGCTATATTTAAGAGGGAGTTAGATGTGGACCTTGTGGCTAAGGGGATAAGGGGGTATGGAGAGAAGGCAGGTACCGGATACTAACGCTTTGTCATTATGTTCAGAGTAACTCTCCGGAGGCAGTTTTGTGGTTTAGATCATGAACGGAGATATGCTATTGAGACATGCTTAGACGCTAAACTGCATAAAACTATCAAATCAATCCAGGCAAGGAGATTCACGTTTTTTTAATGTACCGTAGAAGAGATTTGTACACTGATCAACATTAAAACAAATACAATTTAAAACTGAAGCACCATTCACAATGACCATTAAGTTATTACCTTCACTTGAATAGTTAATTCAAGTGAACAGAAATGTAACGTATACTGCTAAAAATAGGGGCAGGGACTATACTTAAATCTGGTCAGTTAATCAGAGTTTCCGTAGGGGAACAGTAAACCCACCTCCCAGTAACCACCTCCACTCACGGAATAAGTACAGGAGACCGACCAGTTGAGAGGATATATATAAGATGCGATTTGAACACAAACTTAAAATATTTACAGCGGGTATCACCAGTGAGGAACGCTCTCGAGAAAATGAAGCAAGATCTTGTGATACTAACTTGTCTCGGTGTCCTCATCTGGACAGTGTTTGGAGGTGAGTGAAACGTTTATCACAATTAAGCTGTTTATCAAACTATTAAGAAGGGAAGATAACTTTTTTTTCGCCTTCCATCACAGTGAGGAATGTGGAGGAGTCGCTGTGGTGGATGTTTATGTTAAAATGTATTTTGTGTGTTTTGTTGCTTTTTGTTGGAATGACTGTATGGCAAATCAAATTCCTCGTATGTTGCAAAACATACTTGGCTAATAAAGTTTGATTATGATTAAGAAAACTTCCACTTAATAAAAATGTAAAGAGCAGCAACTGAATGTACATTTTCAAAGCTGCCGCCAATGAAATATCATTGCTGGCAACAATGCTATCTTTTTTTGTATAATTTGTGCAGGAGATAAGCAAAAAATAGCAATAACTATTATTGGCTGCAGGTGGCTAGCATGGTTAAAACACATTATATATCTCAATAGACTACTTTTTAATGAGCATAACTCACAATAACCACCTTGCCATCTTATCATAGAGTAATTATCTCCAACCTGGTTAGCACAGGACTATGAAGTTCCAGTGCATTTTGCACCCAGTGCTGGTGTCTATTGAAACCAGTAACAGTGAAGAGTAAATGAAAAATAGAATTAAGGAAACGTGATGGTCATTGTTAATAACACTGAAATAACCGATTTCCACAATTTCTACCCGGCAGGTAGAATTATGATCACAATGTAAATGTTATTGTTCAATCTATACCTCCAGTTGAATTACTTTAAGAATTGTTATTTGTTACTGATTGCAGACCAGGTTGTGTATTTTGCAACAAAAGCTGAACAGTGCGATCAGTAAACCATTCATTATTCTCTTAACCTTACTGGATCAGAAACAATAATCAAATTGACTATCAGTGTAGACCTTGAATTCACATTGAATTCTCCTTTTGGCGTGACTGAAGGCAAGATAAGATATCTCACCTGAAAGAGGGAAATTTGGGATTAATGTTCATTGAGAGTTTTACTGGCCAACAAACATGTTTTGCATGCAATTTTTGGAGTCAGTGAAC
Source organism: Okamejei kenojei (assembly GCA_035221665.1). Taxonomy (NCBI): domain Eukaryota; kingdom Metazoa; phylum Chordata; class Chondrichthyes; order Rajiformes; family Rajidae; genus Okamejei; species Okamejei kenojei. The sequence goes on from CM069144.1 coordinate 23,221,216, forward strand.
ATAGCAAGAAATGTTGATCCCATCAGTTTGTTTTCTCCAGATATATCTGAATCTTCACTTTTGTTTTCCAGCTCCTACTTCAATAAGAAAGAGCTGTTGTCATAAATACTCAGCTAAAACACCCCATATCAACAATACCCAAAAATATGAAATTCAGAAAAACGATGGACGCTGCAGAATTGAAGCTGTGTTGTGAGTATCCTGTCTCTAGCTGCCTCGCTGCCTGACTTTGTAAATACAATCTTGATTCGGTGGCTTTTATTCTGATGTGGAACATTTCTGCATGATATCATTCAGAATTGTTGTGACTGTCATTCAAAATGCCTGCTATTAATGCAGTGTAGTCAAGGATAGACCACTGGGCACAAACCTTCATTTTTTGGGGGGATTTTTATCTCTTCTACTGAAGAAGTGAATGTTATTGAAATGTAATTCCACAAGCACCGAAACCTTTCTTCAATCCAGGATGAAAATTATCCAAAAGCAATAGAATTTATGGGATGGATATAGGATAAAGTTATACACTTGAGTGTATTTAGGGCATTTGTGTCAATGAATACTTTATGGTCAACATGGATTTAATGGGTTAAAGGGCCTTGTTTCCATATTGTAAGGTTCTATGTTTCCATAGCTTAAGAGCCTTTGATATGTACAATTAACAATAAAAGTAAATCCAATCTCTTTCTTTTCAGATTTTTTGTCAATGACAAACGCATCTGCGCAGATCCAGCTAATGGAAATGTGAAAGACCTTATGGAAAAACTCTCCCCAAGAGAGGAGAGTGGCTGAAAATGATATTGATTCTCTGTTACTGTCTACTGACCAAAAATTGTATTCAAAAATATCAACTTTCAGTTTTAATATCCAACAATTCCACATTTTCTACGCTTCCAAGGAATAAGGAAATTCATACATCAAAGCAAGTTTCAAATATTCAAACAACATTAGTCAAATTTCACCCACTCTGCAGTGCAGTGTTGTCCATGTGTCTTATTGATTGACATGTGGTTTTATTATGATTGTAAAGATGACGGGATCGTGTGGTGCCTTGCCAATTTAGACTCAGATATTGCTCCCTGGAATCTCTCTCTTTGTTCCCCTACAATATTCTACACTGTTTTCTCCCAGAAAAAATGATCTCTAATTACGGTAGTAGATCCTGGATCCGCGACTGCAGCAATGCTGCCTGTGTAGATCCCTTCCCTCAGTATTCTCAGGCTTCCCCCTTGCTAAGTTTTGCAGAGAACTCATTACATGTTAATTATGTCACAAATCAATTGCCTGCTGTTACAAGATGATGCAAATGGTTTTTCATAGCCCTTGCATTACTGATTACTGATTGATGGAAACATTCCCCCCCCCCTTCGCTCAGCCCACCTGAACCAACCTGATATCCCGGTTGCTGGACACTTTAATTCTCCTTCCCATTCCAACACAGACCTCTCTGTATAACTGTATAATTGTCACTTATTTTCATAAACATACCAATGGTGTTCAATGCAAAGCACAGAATTATTGTTGCATTTTTTCTACATTTAGAGGCAGGAGAAAGAAGGCATTCACGTTATGTTTTTATTTCAGAGACATGTTGAATAAAGACATTCTTCAATTAGATTATATGGAGGGATCAAAACTGATATATTTTCAAGGCAGGATACACCAGAATTTGCACTGTAATTCCCAATGTACCAGATGCTGATTTTTAAATTGTTATTCAATGCTGCACTTTTATGAATGCATGTATATTGTCCAGCAAACCTGGTTCCCCTCATTAAAAAGATGATGCATTTTATTATTTATTTTGTTTGTAATTTCCCTGTTCCCTGTTCCCTGTTTTCATTCTTCTAAGAAATAAATATTTATAATATTTTAAAATATATTGTCACTGTGATCTATTATAAGCTCAACACAAACTTGGAATTTACTTGCTCCTTAAATTTTCATGAATCCATTCTGATGAAACAATAAAATGGATTAAAGTTCACATGAACAATTTCAAAACCTTACTACTGACTTGATTCATAATAATTATACCTTGCATTCCACCAATTTTTGAACTCAAGCTACCATTGTGGCTGGATTCTGTGTGATAATTAAACAATCCTTATGAATAGGAATTTATATTAAATGTAATTTTGTGGAAGGCAATCTGTCTGCTTGCTCACATCTTTAGTTTAGTTAATTTTAATTTATAGAGACAGCGCAGAAACAGGTACTTTGGCCCACCAGGTCGGCGCCGAACAGCGATCCCAGCACACTTACACTATCTTACACACACTAGGGACAATTTACAATGATACCAAGCCAATTAACCTTTGAAGTGTGGAGGAAGCGAGAGATCCCGGGGAAAACCCACGGGGAGAATGTACAGACACCATATAGACAGCACCCGTGAAAAGGATCGAACCCGGGTCTCTGGCATGTAAGGCAACAACTCTTCTGCTGCACCACCTTAACACCCTTAACTGTTTGAACATCTCATTGGAGAGAGGAGAAACTGGAGTTTAGAAGGATAGGGAACATTTTGGTCAGAACCTTAAGGCACTCTGAAGATGGCAGAAAAATGAACAGTGGCTCTGGGGACATCTGTGATCTGGACAAGTAACATTGCCGGGATCTACCCATTGTTTGAGTTAGCTCAAGTAATAATAGAGGCATAGCGGTGCAGCAGTAGAGTTACTGCCTTAAAGCAGCAGAGTCCCAAATTTGATCCAGACTGTGCAGAGTTTGTGCATTCTCCCTGTAACCGTGTGAGTTTTCTCCAGGTGCCCTGGTTTCCTCCCACATTCCAAAGGCATGCAGATTTGTAGGTTAATTGAATTCTGTAAATTACCCCTAGTGTGCAGCATGCAAAACTGGAACTAGGAATTAGGGTATAGGTGATTGTTGGTGATCAATGGTCGGCATGGACTCAGTGGTCCGAAGGGCTTGTTTCCACACAGCATCTCTAAACTAAAGAAAAAATAAAGGAATTATTGCATAATTCACAGACTGCAGTTGGTAATACTTCATAGGGTTCTGAGCAATATATTGTGAGTATGGCATGAGCAGTTTTGGGCCCCATATCTGAGGAAGGATGAGCTGGCGTTGGAGAGGGTCGAGAAGAGGATTACGAGAATGATCCCAGGAATGATCAGGTTAACATATAATGAGCAGTTGAGGCACAATTCAAATGTTAATTTTACTAATCAAGCATTCCACACTAAAACATCATTGGAATACAAAAACAAGATGTCTGTTCAACATAATCTTTAAAGAGTTGCCACCTTTAAAGCAACAATTATTATTTACAACCAATATTACTTAAGTCACATATGTAACCACTTTCCAATTGAAAGGCAGAGAGGAAAAAAACAAACAGCAAAATAATTCAATAAGACAAACAATCATTGTGGATCCCCACCATCTGATCCAAGACCTCTTCTTTCTGCTGCTGTTAGGCAAGAGGTATAGAAGCCTGAAATCCCACACTAGTCTTTCCTCGCCTCCAGCCCTTCACCCACCCCTCTCACCCCCTACTTTCAGTCTGAGGAATGGTCCAGACCTGAAACGTCACCATCCCGATTCTCCACAGATGCTGCCTGACCCGATGAGTTACTCCAGCACTTTGTGTCTATATCTTGCAATATTTTTTGCACTAATGTTCTTTTGCAGTCTTTTTCATTTCACTGTTGTGTATCTAATGTGTAATGTATGCTCTTTATGTGCTATCTGAATCTATGTGCCTGCAAGCAAGTGTTTCATTGTACCATTCACTCACTGTATTTGTGCAAATGACAATAAACTTGACTTGACTTGACTTGACTTAACCTGTGGCAATTCGGTGCTGCTGTCAGCGTGCATACAAGGTCAATTTTGAGACCTTGGCACATTGCTAAAGGCTACGATGACAATTGTGCAACCTAGGCCAACGAGAGGTGTCTACTACAGTCTACCTGGTATCATGAGTATCCAGCTGAGTGTGAGAAGCGTGAACACTGTCACCTCTCAGGACGTCAGCTTCCTTCCTCCGTCAGCTGCCCTTCAGGTAGTGTCCCCACCGTGGCACCCAGGCCATTGGGTCATTGAGAGATGATGGGGTGTAAAATGAGGGTAGAAGCAATAGGTAGCAAGGTGAAAAGTAAAAGTGGCAGGCAGACAAATCCAGAGCAAAAATCAAAAAGGGCCACTTTTCAACATAATTGTATAAGGGGTAAGAGTGTTGTAAAAACAAGCCTGTAGGCTTTGTGTCTCATTGCAAGGAGCATTTGTAATAAGGTGGATGAGTTGAATGTGCAGATAGTTATTAATGAATAAGGTATAGCTGGGCTCACAGAGACATGGCTCCAGGGTGACCAAGGCTGGGAGCTGAACATCAAGGAATATTCAATATCAGGAGGGATAGACAGAAAGGGAAAGAAGGTGGGGTAGCATTGCTCGTCAGAGAGGAGATTAACGCAATAGAAAGGAAGGACATTAGCTTGGAGGTTGTGGAATCAATATGGGTAGAGTTGTGAAACACTAAGGGGCAGAAAACACTAGTGGGAGTTGTGTACAGGCCACCTAACAGTAGTACTGGGTATTGAGTAATGAGGAAGGGCTAGTTAGCAGTCTTGTGGCCTCTTGGGCAAGAGTGACCATAATATGGTTGAGTTTTTCATTAGGATGGAGAATGACATTGTTAATTCAGAAACAAAGGTTCCAAACTTAAAGAAAGTTAACTTTGAGGGTATGAGACGTGAGTTGGCCAAGATAGACTGGCAATTGATTCTTAAAGGGTTGATGGTGGATATGCCATGGAAGGCATTTAAAGACTGCATGGATGAACTACAACAATTGTTTGAATCCAATCTGAACTTTCCAACCTATCCCCACATGGCACATTCTCCTCGTTTCCTTCAATCCAGGAAGGCTGTTTAGATAGGAATGTAACAACTGTCTCAAATTGGTTGACCACACAACTTGTAATTCATGTAAATCAATATTGAATTGATTATTGACTGTGGAATGCCAGGGATTTGATCATTGACAGGTTCGTTCCAGGCATGTTTGCATTTTCAAGGTGGTGCTATATTGAGTCAATCATTTAAAGGAATCCTATTATGGGATTTGTTATCGCTAGAAATTTAGCAGATTCAGGGGGATCTTATAGAAACTTACATATTCTTAACGGGTTGGACAGCTAGATGCAGGAGATTGATTCCCGATGTTGGGAGAGTCCAGAACAAGGGGTCACAGTCTAAGGATAGGGGGGATTCCTTTAGGACCGAGATGAGGAAAACATTTTCCACACTGAGAGTGGGGAGTCTCTGGAATCTTTGCCACAGAGGTAGTGAGGCAGTTCATGGCTTTATTGTGAGGGAGTTAGATGTAGCCCGTGTGGCTAAGGGATCAGGGGGGTATGGGAGAGAAATCGGGATATGGTACAGGGATACTGAGTTGGATGATCAGCCATGATCATATTGAATGGTGGTGCAGGCTTGAAGGGCCGAATGGCCTGCTCCTGCACCTAATTTCTATGTTTCTATGTTTCTTAAAGCAGTGAGTGCAGTGGAAATAAGTGGAGAAGCGATGGCATGGTATTGGCAGTTGGCAGATGAGAAAAGTGGGCCTTGAGCAAATGTGAGAGTTTCAGTGTTTCCTTGGCTTTGAAAAGAGAAAAATATTGGAAATACACAATAGCAATTGTTCATAAGGTTTCATAATGTTAAATTATTGTCACACACACAATTGGTTGCAGTGAAATTTCACTGGCCAGGTCCAGTCTACAATTTAAAAAAAAACATCACTCAAAAAACACATTTTACCTTGATACATCCACCACAGTGACTCCACTCATTCCTCACTGTGATGAAAGGCGAAATAAAGTTCAAGGCCGTCCTTTTGTTCTTCTTGGGTACGGGGGCTCAAGACCCCCCGTTGACGGGACGGATCTTGTCTCGTAAGCCGGCGGCGTTCGAGCACCGGGTCGTGGCGTTCAGCTCCTGCAGTTTGTCAGCATCCACCGCGCTGGGCGGATGGGAACCTGGCGTTGGGGACTGTACGAACCTTCTGCGGGAATTGGAGTTCCTGACGAGCATCGCCCGAGACTTGCGAGCCTTGATGATAAGTCCGCAGGCCGCGGTGGGAGCAATCCCAGGCAAAGGATCCCAGGCGGTGGGGCACACGACAGTCTGAGGCGGCTTTTCAGCCCCATCAATGGTAGGCCGTTGAGCCCGGAGAATGTGATCCGAAAATTGATCACCTCTCCAGGAAGGTAAGAACCTGAAAAAAAAAGTATCCCCCCCCCCACAAAAAAAAAACAGAAGAACATTAAAACAAAACTTTAAACAAAACAAAAAAGAACCAAAAAAAGGATGACAAAACTAACCGTCTGCCGGCAGGGCTGTCATCTCCCTCCTCTGGCACCCCCTATAGTCCAGCAGCAATTGTGGAGAGAGAAATAAAACAATTTGTTTCGAGTTGATGATCACTTGGTCTGAAATGGAGCATTCATAGACGAGATTGTGGTTACAGTTGAGATTTTATGAGATCTCAGTTTTCAGTGAGGGACTACATGGTTGTTGGAAACGTCACGTGTGCACAACAGTCTGTTAAGATTGCTGGTTGCTTGTGGTTGGCCTCGACAAACAGACTAAGTAAAACCAAGATCATAGTGATCGAGTCGCGATGGAGTATGAAAGGTGTGTTCTCCCATCGAGAGAGAGTGTTGTACCCTGTTCAGTTTTTGCTTGACCAATGTGGTAGGACAATTGTCTCATTTTTTGTACGGAGACATTACACTGTACTGTACGATGGGTGAAATGGATGGCGAAAGAAAACAGTGTGCAAGTAAATTTCACACCATTGTAGATGTTGGATGATAATGTACGTGATGAAGCCACCGTTCTTCAGAATCTCACATAGACTTCTGATGCAAATTTCAGCCCCTCTACCTTTTCATCAGCACATCAGAGATGCATATCTGGCACCATGTCCCTTGAGACATTGAAAGATAGTAGAAAGATTACCAGATAGAAGAAACAAGCCTTTCGGCTCACTGACTACTGAGTCTATGTCGCATCAACCATCATTTACACATAATCCTACAAAAATCTAATCCGTTAATTATCCTCGTGTCTCACTCATTTTCACCCCTAGATTCTCCAACTCTCCCACACACCAGGATTAACCAACTTTACAATGCGCTATAGTATAGTTAAAACTAACTACCACTTAATGTGCTGTGTCTTCTAAGAAAATTATTCAATGGACAATATAAAAAAATAACTTAAACTGTCTTTTGATGCGCTAAAGTGAAACTGTGATATGGACCATGAGATCGTGAATCCATTGTTACTTTCCAGAGATCTGCAGATCCTGCATTTCTGCACCTTCCTTTTGATCTCCGTATCATCCGGGCGGGTAGGTAATTCCTTCCCTTTCTAGGAAGCAAATATTCACTTCCAGAATGTGAGAAGTAAATGCACTTCATTGTCTCATTCTATACTCATAGTATGTATGACTTATATTGCTGTCAAATCAAGTGATGTGATAGCTCGCCTAGTTCACTAAGTTCAATTC
>CM069144.1:23829257-24026757 GCA_035221665.1 Okamejei kenojei
TGGAGTTTTGGGCGTACCCCACTGATGCCACCCTCTGCATAGTCACCCATCTCCGCCTCTACATCTGCACTACACGAACCATCTGGAAGATGGAGCAGGGGCTCCTCATCAGCCACAAACCTCCGCCATCACCGGTGACTGTGCAGACTATCGCCAGGTGGCTCAGGGCGGTGTTGGGGGCAGCAGGAGAAGCTAACAGGAACATTTTTAATCTCACTCTACCAGGGCTGCATCCACATCAGCGGCGAGAGCCATGGAGGTGCCCATGGACCACATCCTCGCCACCGCGGGGCTGGGCTAGTGAAGCAACCTTCCAAAGGTTCTACAAACAAACCACTGGTCGCCTCCGCAACATTCGCAGATGCCCTGCTGGGAGCCGCTCAGTGATGTTTGTCCCCGAGTTCGGGTTATTTGTTTGTTATTATTTGTGCAATAATATGCATTATTTTTCAGCCTGTTCAGACAGGACTGCATTAACAGCCTTCCTCCATCAGTATTGCGGCAGTGTGATAGCATGGACGTTGTCCAGGGCATTTTATTAATCACAGAGCTTTGAAATCCTCATGAAGTCATCACACAGTGACTCCGAAATAAAATAGTAAGATTTAAACAAGAACTTACCAAGTTCGAAGGTTGATCTTTATTTTCTGAGGAGGTGCGGTGAGGGATTTTGTGCCCTCCGCTCCCACCCTCTATCATTAGGTCAGCTGGTATGTTCTATGGTCTTAATCTTACTATTTCCAGTCATGGTGGTTTGTTCTGTGATTCACACTCACTGCTGATGCTGCTTGTAAGAATGACGGGAGCTTGCTGGCGGGTGGGGGTTCTTCAACGAAATCCCCTCACCGACTCCTCATAAAAATAAAGATCAACACCTACGAACTTAGGTAAGTTATCGTTTAATCTTACATTATGCTATTATTATCAGTGGCGTCCTAGCTCCTGTCCTGTCAAATAACTAAGTATTGTTAAGTAAGAGCAAAGTAAAGTCACAGACATCGTAGGAAATCCATCATTGCAAAAGAATTTATAAGATTAATAAAGGATGGGCCTGATTATGATTACTTTTCAGTAGGATTTATGTATGTAATGCAGACTTTATGGATTTTTAACATGCGCCAAAAGACCAAAGCAGAGAAATGGCTTGTGAAATGCAGGAGGTCTGAAGAAGGGTGTCGACCTGAAACGTCACCCATTTCCTTCTCTGCAGAGATGCCTGCATGTCCCGCTGAGTTACTCCAAGCATTTGTGCCTATCTTCGATTATAGACCAGCATCCTGCCGTGTCCTTCTCTCAAAGCCAAGAATTTCTTTTCACATTAAAATCCACACATACTATAATGATGAGGAAAAATTGTAAATTGAGGTTACCCACCATGAACTAATTGCCATTGATCCTAAAAAAGTCTATCTCTTCTCAAGAAGCTCACAGCAAAAAAAACAATAATTGCCTTGTTTTTTTAACGAAAGAATCTTTTGCCAGAAGAGAGAAAAAATGCGAAGCTGATGATCCAAACATCTGCATACAAATGTAACAAAGCGGTTTACAAAAACAAAGCTTACAGATTGCTGTTAGTTAAATATATAACAGTAGTTAAATGCATTTTTCTTAATGTAGGGGATTTGGTAGTCCTACACTTAGGCAATCAGAGATATATTTTAGCGACATTTTTTGCTTGCAGTAAAGAAAATACTGATCTTTCACCAGGGTCAATGACCAGAAACATTGACTTTATTTTTTCATTTCACGGATAGTCCGATCTATTGAATAGTTCTCAGCATTATCTACTTTTTATTTTAATTTCCCAACATATGTAATTTTTTTTCTTTCCGTATTGATCTCTGTGATCAGTTTTTAATCTTGATCACTATCAGTGGTGACTCAGAAGCCTGGTCAATAACATGTCTGATTTTCTTTTGAGCCACTGACAGTGAAAAATATCTCCTCCTTCAGCGAGATCCATGACTGGCAATGATATGCTGACATTTATGCATTAACCCGGCCTAATACAATACAATACCTGTGCTCATCAGAGCTTCTGAAGTAGAATGGCACAGTCCTGCAGCTGATTGAGTTGACGCCTCACTTTGCCAGAGATCCCGGATCAGAGACCTCTGGTACTGTCTGTGTGGAGTTTACATGTTCTCCCTGTGACTGCACAACTTTCCTCTGAGTGCTTTGGGATGCGCAGGATTGCAGGTTAATTGGCCTCTGTAAAACTGCCCCTCGTGTGTAAGGAGGTGGATGAGAAAATGGAAAGAAAAAAATATACACAGAACATGGAGTTTGTATTTCTCCCTATGACCACATGGGTCTTCTCCGGTGCTCAGTTTTCCTCCCACATTCCAAGATATGGGAGATTTCAATTTTCCAAAAATAGACTGGGAAACACATTCTGTAAATGGGCTGGATGGTTTGGAGTTTGGTAAAATGTGTGCAGGATAGTTTTTTTGCAGCAGTACATAGAGGTATCGACCAGAGAAAGGGGCAGTGCTGGACCTCCTGTTAGGAAATGAGGCAGGTCAGATGAACGGAGGTATTCGTGGGTGAGCACTTCGGGACCCAGTGATCACAATACCATTAGTTTTCAATATAATTATGGAGAGAGTCAGAACTGGACCTAGGGTGGAGATTTTGATTTGAGAAAGGCTAACTTTGAGGGAATTGCGTAAGGATTTTAAAGGAGTGAATTGGGACACTGTTTCATAGGAAGGATGTAGAAGAGAAATGGAGGACATTTAAAGGGGAAATTGTAAGAGTACAGAATCTTTATGTCCCTTTAGGTTGAAAGGAAATAGTAAAAAATTGGTGAAAGAGCCATGGTTTTTCAAGGGAAATTGGACACTTGTTTCGAAAAAAAGAGAGATATCTACAATAATTATAGGACGCATGGAGTAAATGAGGTGCTAGAGGAGTATAAAGAATGTAAAAAAGATCTTAAGAAAGAAAATTAGGAAGGCTAAAAAGAAATATGAGGTTGCTTTGGCAAGAAAGGTGAAAGTAAACCAAAAAGGTTTCTAACAGCTATATTAATAGCAAAAGGATAACGAGGGATAAAATTGGACCATTAGAGAACCAGAATGGACAGCTATCTGCAGAGCCAAAAGAGATGGGGGGAGATATTGAACAATTTCTTTTTTTCTTTCGGTATTCACCAAGGAGAAGGATATTGAACTCTGTGAGTTAAGGGGAAAAAGTAGAGTAGCTATATGGAAAACTAAAAATGAGATTCAAAGAGGAGGAAGTACTGACACTTTTGAAAAATATAAAAGTGGATAAGTCTCAGGTCCTGACAGGATAATTCCCTAGGACATTGAGGGAAGTTAGTGTAGAAATAGCAGGAGCTATGACAGAAATATTTCAAATGTCATTAGAAACGGGAATAGTGCCGGAGGATATTGGCGTTTACTGCGCATGTGGTTCCATTGTTTAAAAAGGGTTCAAAGAATAACCTAGCATTATAGACCTATTAGTTTGACATCATGGTGGGCAAATTAATGGAAAGGATACTTAGAGATAATATCATAAGCATATCTGGATAAACAGGTCTGAATCAGGAACAGTCAACTTGGATTTGTTTGGCCTGGAAGGTCATGTTTAGAAACCTTCTTGAATTTTTTGAAGCGGTAACTAGGGAAATTGATGAGGGGTAAAGCAGTTTGGATGTTGTCTATATGGATTTCAGTAAGGCCTTTGACAAAGGGTCCCCATGGAAGGTTGGTTTAAGAAGGTTCAATCTTTGGGTGTTAATGGCGGAGTAGCAAGATGATGGATTCAACAGTGGCTGAATGGGAGATGTCAGAGAGTAAATGGTGGATGGCTGTTTTTGTCAGGTTGGAAGCCGTGTGACCAGTGGGGTGCCTCAGGGATCTGTGTTGGGTCCACTGTTGTTTGTCATGTACATCAATGATCTGGATGATGGGGTGGAAAATTGGATAAGTAAGTATTGCAGATGATACTAAGATAGGTGGTGTTGTGGATAATGAAGTAGATTTTCAAAGTCTACAGAGAGATTTGGGCCATTTGGAAAAGTGGGCTGAAAGATGGGCAGATGGAGTTTAATGCTGATAAGTGTGAAGTGCTACAGATCTTGGCAGGGGACAAATCAAAATAGGACGTACATGGTAAATGGTAGGGAATTGAGGAATGCTGTGGAAAACAGAGGGATCTAGGAAATAACTGTGCATAGTCCCCTGAAGGTGGAAATCGCATGTAGATTAGGGGTGGTAAAGAAAGCCTTTGGTGTGCTGGCCTTTATAAATCAGAGCATTGAATATAGGAGTAGGGAAGTAATGTTGCAATTTTTAATTGTACAAGGCATTGGTAAGACCAATTCTGGAGTATGGTGTACAATTTTGGTCGCCTAGTTATAGGAAGGATTGTCAACAAAATAGAGAGAGTACAGAGGAGATTTTACTAGAATGTTGCAGGGTTCCAGCAACTATGTTACAGAGGAAAGGTTTGAACAAGTTAGGTCTTTATTCTTTGGAGCGCAGGGAGGTTAAGGGAGGACTTGATTGAGGAGTCTTTAAAATTGATGAAAGGGATAGACAGAGTTGACGTGGATACGTTTTTCCCATTGAGGCAGGGAAGATTCAAACAAGAGGGCATGACATGAGAATTAAGGGACAGTGGTTTTGGGGTAACGTGAGGGGAACTTCTTTACTCAGAGGGTGGTGGGCTGTGTGGAATGAGCTTCCAGTAGAAGTGGTGGAGGCAGGATCGATTTTAACATTTAAAAGTAAAGTGGATAGGTATATGGACGTGAAGGGAATGGAGGGGTATGGTCTGAGTGCAGGTGGATGGGACTAGGGGAAAACAAATGGTCGGCACGGACTGGAAGGGCCGAGATGGGACGCCTGTTTCCGTGCTGTAATTGTTTATATGGTTATATGGTTATTTGGTTATATGCCGGGTTTAAATTTTTTTTGTTTAAAGGTTAATTGGCTTCTGGAAATTCCCCCTCGTGTGCAGAATGTGAAAGTGTAACAATATAGAAATAGCGTGCAGGCGATGATGATTGGCGTAGACTCGAAGGGCCGAAGGGCCTGTTTCCTTGCTGCACCTCTAAACTAAACTAAAGTTAGTTTTGTTCAACAATAACTGATTTTTAAAATTGTAACACCTATTTCAATGTATTTTGAACATGAAATTGGTCAGTTACGTGATTAATTCTACACCGAGTAACAAGCAAGACAATTTAGACAATCCAGATCAATTGTGTTAATAGAACCAGCATTTAATGACCTTCCCATTCTGCAGAAGTCACTTGGAAAGCCCTTCACGCAGGGTCGCTTGTCATTCTCTTCCAGCTTTGTCTCCTGGTTAATGTATGCAGAAATCAATTTAATTTGCCACCAGAGTCAGAGTTCAATGTATCTACATAATTGTGTTCAAGAAGTCCCAGTTTATTCTCTCAGAATTATGTTTAGCCTGCTCTTTAAAATAAATCCCAAGTCATCCCAATACTCAGACTGCTGGTAGCCCATAAAGCAGATTTATGGCCTTGAAATGAGCGTTTCCTCTGTGCATCTGAGACACAAAGGGGGTCTATACTGCACAATGGCATTAAATTGTATGCAGCGAGAATGCGAGTATTTACTGGGAGATACTCCGGCAACAGTAGGCTTCCACTGCCCCCGTCTCTGCAGGACTGAGGGGTGGGGAATGTCTGATGGATCTTAACCCGAGTTAGGCTGGACACCCGCATGTGAAGGACTGAACCAGCTCTCCATTGGGATCCCATCGACAACCACCAGCATCCCCATCTCCCTCCTTCTCCATCAAGTAATTCCTACCCCACCAGCATGATCTGCCAGTGTGACCCTTGTCACATCCCTAGCTACCTCCAGGGCCACCATTCAATTATCAATCTCACACCCATCATTACTTATCCCACCCATTGTCAACTAAATTGATTTCCAACCATCCCCACATATACCAAGCCTACCCCCAACCACCCTGACCATCAAGTCCACCCCCTGAATACCAATCCTAGCCTCATCCCATCCCTGGAACCAGCTCTTGCTCCTCGACATCTTGATCAGGGACAATCCCTACATTTCCCTACCCCAACCCAAGATATCTCAGTCCACAAACATGACATGACTTTCTGCATTTTCAACAATGCTGCATGGAAAGGAAAGGGTGTTCAGTGCTGGCAACCTCACGCTCTGATAAATTTACCAGAAAGCAATTTATAAATAAAATATGCAAATGCTTGCTACAAACCATCCTACTTATCGGTCTTCAGAGGCACTCCCCCACTTTAAGGCACAACCTGTACAGCAGATGAGCATGTTGGCAAAAGATGCTAAAACACAAAGTGCTGGATTAACCTCTGTGGAGGGAATGGATAGGTAACATTTTGGGTTGGGACCGTTATTCAGAACAGTCAGTCTGAAGGTGGGATCTGCTCTGAAATGTTACCTTTCCATTCCCTCCCCTAATACTGCCTGACTCACTGAGTTACTCCAACACTTTATGTTTTGGCATCATTTACCAGCCAGGAATTTTTGAAATGTATCTCAGCTAAATTGACTAAAACATCATAAAATGTACCAAGGGATTTTAAGTGATTGTACACTGTTCCAAATCTTTTGATAGGCTTAATAATATCTTGGCAATTGCTGGCTGTGCCCACAAAACTATCTAAAGCTGGATCAAATTTATCACAATTGGAAGTTTCTACGAACCACGGTGGTTTATTGGGACTTTGAGGAAGCTGCTATTAATTACCTATAAAAGCTAGAATTATTTACTTCTGGCACAAATTTAAAACTTTTTAAAGAGTTATATTTAAATTAAATGGTGCATTTTTAATCCAGTGAAGAAGATAGTCTGAAGAAGGGTCTCGACCCGAAACGTCACCGATTCCTTCTCTCCAGAGATGCTGCCTGTCCCACTGAGTTACTCCAGCTTTTTATGTCTATCTTCGGTTTAAACCAGCATCTGCAGTTCCTTCCTACACAAGGTAAACTTGCCAGACATGGTTCTGGAAAATGACCTGGGTAACATGTAGCATTTACTAGTGAGAGAACATCGAGGAAACAGTAATATGGCAAAGTTTAAAGGGGCTCTGGAAAAATATATTAAATATTCTATTGTGATAGGAGTCTATTAAATATGTCATCCGAGAAGCTACTTGAGGTTTTTATGATGCTACAGCATCAGGTGGCAGAGTAAAGGTTCCTCTATAGATGTTCTTGGTTTCTGCTACTACTCCACTCCACCCCTCTGAAAGGGGGAGCAGTATTTAGGTGATGTTAGTCAGTAGTTTCCAAGCTAGATATTCTCAGCAAGGGAACAACATTGATGACATTGGCCTGTTCTATCTAACTACCCAGTGGCAGCATTCATCCAGAATAGAGATGTAGTTTATTTTCAATACAAATGTGAAGGATAGCTTATTACTGCTAAAAAAAGTACCAACATAGAATTTTTAAGAGCATGTTCAAGTCCTAATCCAATCTAATCAGCAAAGCTAAATTATGTTAGCATCAATTTTCAGGTCTATATTGCTGTTTGTTTCCTGTATAGAAATGACATTTGTTCAATCTTTGATGTGAATCAACAGTTTATTTAATGTGACATAATCATATCCCAGTGAGTTTACTACGTGCGCCTCTGACTTGCAAAGATTGTATTTCTAACATCCAGTCTGTTGAGCCAACTGATCTCAGTCGGCAGAGAGCTGTTCTTTTGAGCATTTTAGTTCAGGGGTAGAAATCACCCAGTCATATGGATTCCTTCATCTCTGACCAACATTGGGTAAGAACTGGACGAGGCTCAGCTGTTATGCCTCTGTCTATAGTCAGCAATATCTTTTTGATTCCATTAAAAACTTACATATCAATAACAGTTACTTGGCAAGACAAAATTGGCAGCCAATCTGTTGTAATTGACAAAAACTACTCTTTTTCTAGTTAAAATGGAGTAAAATAAAAATGAGATAAAATAAGATCACTGGTTTTAACACGTTTGCCGTCTCTGAACAATTCCATTTGTTGCAAAAACATATTATAAATCTGAAGCTAATTAACAATAGTCTGAAGAAGGGTCTTGACCCAAAACGTCACTCATTCCTTTGCTCCATAGATGCTGCCTCACCCGCTGAGTTTCTCCAACATTTTTGTCTACCTTCGATTTTTTTTTCCAGCATCTGCAGTTCTTTCTTAAACAAGCTAATTAATAAAGTATTTTTACTGTAGTTAATCCTGTTTTAAAATATTGCTATTCTGTAGTGTCTGTTTATTATAAAACCCTGTGACATAGCCACAGCCTTACAATGTAGAAAACAGGGATACACAGAGAGAAAACATGGTTTCCCTCACCGATATTATCATGTGTTTTTTTTTAAAGCAACTTTGTACTATATTAGGACTTTTTGTTTGGGACTTTGTACTATGTTTGCTACAATTGATACAGCAGTAAATGACCATTGTCAGCAATAACAACATACCAGATGGTGCTCTCCCTCAAAAAAAAGATGCAATGTGCTGGAGTAACTCAGCAGGTCAGGCAGCTTCTCTAGAATAAGGAGGAAATATGGGACATAGAATTGCTCTGTTGAGAGCTGACATGGATTTGACGTGTCAAATGGCTTGGTTCTGTTTGTCATAGTATGTAAGCAAACAAATAACATTGATGGTCGAGGGATGAATGTAATTCTCATGAATAAAAGCTTTGCTATGAAGAAAGGAAACAAATTGCTGGAGTGGCTCAGCAGGTCAGGCAGCATCTCTGGAGAACATGGATGGGTGATGTTTTGGGTTGGAAATCTTCTTCAGACTGTATGAAGATCCATGGAACACAAGTTTTCTTTATAAATGGCCATAGGCCAGACTCCGCATCAGTGATTAAAGCTCTAGAAATTACCCTTTAAAAGATTGCTCAATTATTCACTGGTAATTATTTTTTTTATCCCCAATCAACATAACCATAACATTGCTGTCTGTGGGAACTTAACGTCCACAAATGAGTTTACCACATTACAATGGTGATTAAATATCAAGAAGTACTTCATTGCCGGTGAAACACAAAATGTAATTTAAGACCATGCAGAAGTATGTGAATTATAATGAAAAATGCACAGTTCGCATAATTTAATCAGTGGATTAAGTCACTTTGAAATGTTAAATCCATACCATAAAGTTATATTAGCATTGCAGTGTCATCTAATCTATCAGCAGTTTGAATGAATCACCTCTGCTGTAGGGATATGAACACAGGCAGGAAATTCTGTTTCTGCTGTTCATTGGTGCATATAATGGTGACTGATGAGAAATTCAACTGAATTTCCAGCAAGCCAAGAGCACAGCAACCATCAAGCTGGGAGTTATTCCCGTCACATGGGGTCGCTGGTAGAGACTGATTTGCCAACAGCATACTTTAGAATGAGCTTGCAATGATTGCCCATCCTTACACCATCTCCAAGATGCCAGATCAATCTAACAGCTCCCCACTTAGAGCTCCATTCATTTTGACGGTAGCAGCCAAGCCTCAAGCGTGCATAAATTCGATCGGCCATTTCATCAATCACCGTGATAACGATGTCATGGAACGTAACCTCAAGCATCGAACCTTTCAATCTTCTCCAGCTTTGCAAAGGAGCTGGACATGAGGCTAATGGATATTTAATTTATAGGGGAAGCTGTAGATTGGGTTCCTTTCTCTATAAGAAATGGAACATACCTTCCTGAGCACTGTTCATTCACTTGCGTGATGTATACCCAATGTGATGCGAGCCTAAAACTCAGAGTCCTTTCGCCTCGCTTTATGCACATTGACCATCCTGGTTGTTGACACAAACCCAGCATTATTGCCCTGTGATTCAGGAAATCAGAGCAATCCGTCATGCCTGACAGTCTGCATTTACCGGACAAAAGTCTGACAACAATTTCTTGTACATTTAGCTGTAACATTGAACTTACATTCTTGCACCTGCTGCCCTTCCCGTCTTTATTACGACGTATCAGTAATGATCTTGGAGCAGATAAGTTCTTGATTCGTCTCCACCTCACTTTTTTATTAGGTTTGTAAAACAATGTCGAGAATGATCATGATGTGTGGAAACTATCAAATTATCTTAACCCAACACACAATGGAAGGGAATACTGTCACAAGCAATAAACTATTCTTACTGTCTCTTTCAGATGTGAGTAATGTTTCAGTGCAACCTTCCATTAAATCTTTTCCAATGAAGAATCACATCCAAAGTGTTAAAAATATTTCCATTTCAGATATTGTTAGAGTGTGTGTGTGTGTGTGTGTGTGTGTGTGTGTGTGTGTGTGTGTGTGTGTGTGTGTGTGTGTGTGTGTGTGTGTGTGTGTGTGTGTGTGTGTGTGTGTGTGTGTGTGTGTGTGTGTGTGTGTGTGTGTGTGTGTGTGTGTAAAATCTCAGCTGTATTATAACAAAACTTCAGAGTAGAAAATCAAATAAGCTCATTAAAAAAAATTAAATCTCAGCTGTATTATAACAAAACTTCAGAGTAGAAAATCAAATAAGCTCATTAAAAAAAATTCAACCTCATGCCTGTGTGAACCCTTTTAAAGGATTTTTTTCCTGTAGTGCTACCAATTTTTATTTTTCAATCCAATCCAATTCCTATTTAAAAAATATCAACACACACTTCCACAACCCTCTCAGTGCAATGCAAATTGTGACAACACACTGCATTAAAATAATATTTCCCTTGGTAGTTTGATCAATTATTTGAAATCATCATTGCCTGAAATCATCATTGCGAACTAGATTAAATTAGAGAGATTATGCACATTTTCACCCTGGTTCGTAATGTCCAGGAATGAGCAGAATATTGCCCGTGAAAGGGTTAATGCAGTGCTCAGGAAAATAAAAGTGTTGTTTACCCTCGTCATGTCACTATTCATTTAGTATTTATTGTTAAGCATAGACAGCAGGACATTAAGATTTAAAATACAATATCTGGCAGGGCATTAGGGGAGGTACTCTATCAACGTTTACTATCTTTCATTTTAATGATGACGGCAGCGCTGATTTATATATTTTTGTTGAAGCATTAGATAATTGGTAATATTATTTATTACCTTAAAATTGGATTCTGTTTTCATTCTTAGAACAATAATAATCTTAGGATAATGGATTTCACTATTAATCTGCCCAATACAGTATACAACATTCACTGATAGGGAAGGAAAACTTAAAATGTCTTTTCAGCCTGATAATAAACCTACATTGTTTTATTTGTGGCCAGCATTAAAAATATTTCTGACTCTGGGATGCCAGAATTCTCTACAATTGGGGCCATAAACCTTGCTGCTTCTCCTGACCTTGGGATGAAATGGTCTGTGCTTTATAGTCAAAAACCCAGGGGGAATGCAAATTTGGCACTTTTGGAGGAGTGCAGGTGTACACACCATCCACTGTGGGGTGGACATGTGCAAGTGTTTCACTTCACTGTGTAGGAGAGAACTGCAGATGCTGGTTTAAATTGAAGGTGGACACAAAAAACTGCGGGACAAGCAGCATCTCCGGAGAGAAGGAATGGCCAACGATTTGGGTCGAGACCTTTCTTCAGTCCCATTCCTTCTCCCCTGAGATGCTACCTGTCCCGCTGAGTTACTCCAGCATTTTGTGTTTCACTTCATTGTTTTATAAAACTAATTACTGGGGATAACCATGTCCCTGCTTGCCTCTCCCCTTCCCCACACGACGTTTTTTCATTTTGAAATCTAGCACCGTATTAATTTAAGAATGGATTCTAATGTTTTGATAATGAGAGTGGAGACACTTCCTGGTGAAATGAAACATATTGCATGGCATGATACACGTGACATGGCGTGACACAACATGATAAGGCAGTGACATATCACACACAGGTTCACCCCTCCACAAATGCAGCAGGAAGATCTAACCTGTAGACTGTGGGGCCTTTCTTAAATATTCATTTATTCCTGAGAAAAACCTGAACAAAGCTACTTGCTAAAACCAGTCACTATCCTTTGAAGGCAAGAATTGATCCATTTAAAAATAAATCCTTTATACACAGATCTTTAAAAAACATTTTTTTTAAGGGTAGGGAAGACTTACTATGCATGGAGCAGCATAACATTAAAAACATGCAGTTTCAAAGCCCAAGATTACATTACAATGCACTATTTTAAAATCGAAACATTAAAACTCTTTCAAAATAGACATTTTCCTTAAGTACTTTCATTAAAATCACAGTTTTATAAACATCATGATGAAAAAACTATGTCAGAGTTTTTATATTTCACCTTAATGAGGATATATATGTATCTAATGTTTTCATCAGTGTTAATGTAACTTTGTTTAAAATTCACAATATCTTCTTTCTACTGCTGTATTAAGTAAGTAAATTTATTGGCCAAGTATTCACATACAAGGAATTTGCCTTGGTGCTCCACCCACAAGTAGCAACATGACATACAGTGACAGTTACGTAATAGGTTTGCACAGTGGGATGGTAGATGGCATGATGTGTTATGCCACATTGTGTTGTTGTGTGGGTTAAAGCATGCCAGATTCCAACCTCCAGTTGGTAGATAAAAGAAAAGTATTTCAAAAGTGGCTGAGATCATGCCCAGCTGTGGTGGCAAAGTGAGTGCGGAATTCCAGAGTAATCTACATTAACTCTGTACAAGGTGGCACTGTGGCGCAGCTTGTAGAGCTGCTAGCGCACAGCGCCGGTGACACGTTGGATCCTGACCTCGGGTGCGGTCTGCATGGAGTTAGTTGAAAACAAGTGGATTTACTCCGGGGCTCCAGTTTCCTCCCATTTCTCAAGGACGTGCAGGTTTGTAGGTTAATTGGCCCTAATGTGTAGGGTGTGGCTAGGAAAGTGGGATAACATAGAACTAGTGAGAAAAGGCAGTATTGATTGCCTGTTTGGACCCGGTGGGCTTAGGGGCCTATGTCCACGCTGTATCTGTGAACTAAACTGCAATACACATCCTCACAAACTGACCCTAGAGAAGTATCAGAGCCTTGAGAAAAATTGATTCCCTTTTCCTTGATTTATAGGCCAACTAAAAGAGAGGAAGGGAGGAAATAATTTAAAGAGAAACAACCATGTAAATCAAATTGTTTATGTCATTTTAAGTAACTGTCACTAATAAGTTGTCAGTAAGACTCAGACCATGTGAAATTCCCATAAGGTAAAAATAAAATGTGAGCATTAGATTTAAGCAGAACTAAAATTACAATATCCACTGAAAACCTGATTAAATAGAAGACATTCCCTAAATAAAAGAATAATCATAACATGGAGGAGCAGGCTTAATGGCTTCTCCCACTGTTCAACAAGCTCCACTTTCCTGCTCAATCTTCTGAATTCCTCGAATCCCATTGCATCCAAAGAACAAATAGTGGCGTGAAAGTAAATGGAACCATATTCTTCATTCAACTACTAATGTCCATGCCCATGATATATAGCTGGGAACTTGCTGTGCTGAGTTTGATAAGGAGTGGATGAGACAATGAGATAACATAGAACTAGTGTGAACAGGCAATCAATGGCTGGGGGTACCCAAAATGCTGGAGAAACTCAGCGGGTGCAGCAATCAGTGGCTGGCATGGGCTAGGGGGCTCTTTTTTTATACTGCAGCTCTAAACTAAACTAAACTAGTTTGAAAATCCCTGCTTGCACCTGTTATTTTATTGTCCATGTTTTGATATATAGTCTTGGCTATAATAGTGCTCCGAATCATTTGCAACAAGCCAGATGTGCTTTTGTAAACTACAGGATGCTTTTTACATGTAGATAGACACAAAAAGCTGGAGTAACTCAGTGGGTCAGAAAGCATCTCTGGTGAAAAGGAATAGGTGACATTTCAGGTTGAGACCCTTCTTCAGAGTGGAAGGGTCATGTACATGTTTAGGGAGACTTGTCCCAGATGCATGTGTTGGAGAAATGATGGATTCAATCACACAAGTACATCAATGGAGGGAGCTTAAAAATTCTTTGAACAAATAAAGATCTCACTTATGGCATTGCCCCCGAGGAGTCTCAAAAAATCCATCCCAGGTTCGCTCGATTATTGAATCTAGTGCAACATCCTCGATCTTGAGACAGACCTCCCAACTATCCCGCTTTTGCGGGATATTCCGCTTTTTAGGTTCCCTTCCCGCCCATCCCGATTTATACCCAATTATCCCGCTAAATTCTTCCTCCCGTGGGTGAACGCCGGCGCCATGTGTCCCCGGTTTGCCGGCCCGCGCGATCAGCGGCACTTTGCCGGGCCTAGTGGCCGCGCGTGCGCAGCAGAGATGCCAACTGGTACGGATTTCCCGTAATTTCTACGGAAAATTGGCCAATTACGGGCGGTACGATTTTCATATCGTAAATCCCGGATTTTGCCGATTTAAGTTAGCACATACTATGTGTGTGTTGGGAGTGTGTGAGTGTGTGTGTGAGTGCCAGTGATGGAAATGGGGGGGGGGGGGGTACGCAGAGGGGACGACGTTCTCCTACGTTCCAGTTTCCAGTTTCCATCCTGTGCATGAATTCCCAGCTTTTATCCTGCGCTACTTAATCCAAGGACGAGTGAACAATCGGACAGATCACGGGCTCAGAGGCTCCACGCGCTGAGAGGTTTTCTCCTCGCTGGGTACACAAAAAGCTGGAGAAACTCAGCGGGTGCAGCAGCATCTAAGGAGCCGAAGGAGATAGGCGACGTTTCGGGTTTCAGCCTGAAGAAGGGCTCGGCCCGAACGTCCGCCTATCTCCTTCGCTCCTTAGATGCTGCTGCCCCGCTGAGTTTCTCCAGCTTTTTGTGTACCCTCGATTCTCAGCTCTGCAGTTCCTTCTTTAAATATTTTCTCTCGCTGCCCGTGCAGCTCGGCCCCGCCCCTCCCATCGCCTGCCGGCTCACTCAGCTGCGGTTTCAGATAGTCAGAGCCTGCCGCTTCTGGTCTCTCTCCGCATTTTGCAGCCCACGTCGCGCCCGGCTCCCTTCCAACCCCCCCTCTCTCACCTCCTCCCGCTCCTCCTCCCTTCCGCTCTCAACCCCTCTACCCCGTCACAGGGACGTCCTTGTGCTCTCCGTGGAGGCACGATCGTCTGGCTCCCCCCGACCCGGCCCGGCTCTGTCACGCTGGTGGGGTGCGCTTCCCTTTGCGGAAAGCCACGATCGGCTGGCCACCCCGCTGCCTTTTCACTGTCCCTCAGATCGCTCCATGCCTCGCTCAGGCCCCTGGCGGGCTGCCGCCCCGCCCCTCTCTCTCTCTCACTTCCTCACTCTCTCACCCTCTCTCTGTCGCTCTCTCTCTCCGTCCCCCTCTCTCCCCCCATGCTCTCTCCCCCGCGCCCTCCCCCTCCCTCTCGCCTCTCCCCTCGCGTCTCTCCCCCCCATGCCTCTCGCTACCCCCTCTCTCTCTCCCTCATCCTCTCTTCCCTCCTCTCTCCCTCCCTCCTCTCTCTCTCTCCTCCCCCCTCTCTCCATCCCTCCCCCCTCTCTCATCATCCCCCCCCTCTCTCATCCCTCCCCCCCCTCCACTCTCTCTCCCCTCTCTCATCCCCTCCCCACCCCCCCCTCTCCCCTCCCTATCTCTCCCCCTCCTCTCCCCCCCTCGCTCTCCCCTCGCTCTCCCCTCCTCCACCCCCTCACCCTCCCCCCTGCCCCCCCCAGCAAATTAATAACATTAATAAAATATCAAGGGGACTAGTGGTTGGTGTGAAGGAACTGCAGATCAAGATACTAGTATCTTTGCTGCAGATCAGGCATGATATTCTTCCGATTTAAATCGTAATTTCGATTTTATTGTTTTCCTATTTTAATTTTTTTGCGCCCGTTATTTGGTGGCCAATCAACGACTGTCTCTAAGGGGGTTGCGTCCAATCACCGACCAGCTACCCTTAAAATTCCCGTCCAATCAATAAATCGGTTCTCCTCCTGCCCAATCAGCCGCCGTCTCCAAGGGCATTGTGTCCAATCACATAATGCGCTGGTCACTTGGCAGCCAATCAGACAGTCTCCTAGGGGCCTTTTGATCAATCACCGACCTGCTTCCCTCACTAAAGCAGACGATGGCTGCAGCCAACACACACACGCAGACAGAGACAGAGTCCCCCCCCCCCCCCTCCTTCCCAACCTCAGCTTCACGGAGGGTACACAAAAAGTGCTGGAGAAACTCAGCGGGTGCAGCAGCATCTAAGGAGCGAAGGAGATAGGCGACATTTGGGGGCAGTTCCCTTCTTTAAAACTCAGCTTCACGGACCCAGAGTACCTTAGTTTCCTAAACCCATTTCCATCACTGGAGTGTGTGTGTGAGTGTGTCTGTGTGTGTGAGTGTGCGCGTAAATGTGTGAGTGTGTGTGTATAAACACATATCAAGACATATTGATAATGAACTCGTTCATCCAGTCTTTTCAATAGAGCATTTTCAATGGTGAGTAATACATGTTTATGTAATACCAACTAATGAACATACAGGTATGTTAATGTTAACATTATGCGCTATCGCTTGCCTGTGGGAGCCGCGCTTGCCATCATGCAGAAAAAAAATTGCTTTGCGCAAAAAATTAACTGATTTTGTCTCCAAATACTGATTTTTAGCCTTATGATTACTGATTTGTGCTCTGGAAGGTTGGCATCTCTGGCGCAGTGGGTGAGGGTTGCCGGGCCCAGTGTGACGCGCGCGTGCGCAGTGGGGGAGGTTGCCGGGCCCCAGTGGCCGCGCGTGCGCAGTGGGGGAGGGTTGCCGGGCCTGGCGCCATTTCGAGCCACGCCACGCCCGGCCCAGAGCACCGGGCGGCGCCGGCCCGCGCGATCAGCGGCACTTTCTTGCCGCCAGCCGGCCGCTCGCGGCAGCCCCATCACCGGGCCTCCCCCCCACCCCCACCAGTGCGCAGGCGCAGACCCGCCGGCAACCCTGGCAAGTGCGCATGTGCCGCACCCGCCCGCCGGCAGCCCGCTGAATCTGCACCAGTGCGCAGGCGCATAGCCCGCCGGCAACAACCCCAAGTGAGAGAAATCTGAAGGTGAGTCTAGTGCAAGTTTATCAAAGTTTAACAAAGAATTATAAATGTTTCAGCATACATGTACCTTTTTCACATTTTGGCATTTAAAATACTTCTTCCACAATTTAGAATTTGTGACATGGGACCCCGAATAGGCCGCCGCGACATATTATGAATTTTCATTTAAAAATATGAATTTTGAGGGGAAATATTATGAATTTTGACAATCAAATGTTGGGAGGTCTGTTGAGATGGCTTTTTGAAGCAATGCCTTTTCCTGATGCCCTGTTAGCAAGAAGGCACTGGGCTCTTCAACAACCCCATAAATATTTACCGCATTTTGGAAACCTTGACGTATTTATTTTATGTTCTTTCCACACTTCACGAATGCAAAATGAGGAAAGAGACTGTTGGCTGTCCAAGGACAGAATGTAGCGGACATGAATCAGCCATTTCACTCCATCCTGCAGCAGATAAAAAGATGCCTGAAGAGGATTGAAGTGTGTGTGTTTTTTTTAAGGCTTCCTTACACTCGTGGTCGATCTGTTGACATTGTATACACTCTGCGTGAAGTTGTCAGGGTACTTTAATAATTTGCAAGCACAGGTGCTCTGTGACCTTTGCATAGCAGCTGACATATTGAAATGAGGCAATGGTTCTCATCTGGGTCTTCCTTCACGGCTAGCTCCTTAGATTGGACCAATCCATCAAGCCCATCTTCTACACGCTCGCAAATAACTTAGACAAGTGCTCATTAACATTCATGATTTTATGGACATAAGAATTCTCAGTAGATTGCCAAGTCTAATTACCTGCTGACATTTATTGAAAGCTTTGATTAGTGCACATCGTAATGAATAGCAAGCATGTGGTAGACGACAGGAAAGGAAGCCAAGTTGCATACTGTTATCTCAGTTAGACATCGCCACGGAATGAATGCAGGAGAATTAAGTCTGCTTTTGTTTCAATACAACGCAGATGACTAATACTTGAAAGGCAAAAATAAATGGCTCCGAATTGGCAATATGGTCTTAACAATTCACCCACAGCCATCGCCAGAGGATAAGTAGAATTGTGAGATGAACTAATCTGTGCGAAATAATTTCATAAATGCAATTAAAACATCAACTCCTTCAGTTAACCAGTAAGATCGAATCTGTCGCTGATAGCTCCCACTCGAACAAACTGGAATATTTCCTGCTCCTTAAGGTACACTCCAAGTGGTATTTTAAAGCCCATATAAACCATCTATGGGATTTATATGGGATTTATTCAAATAATCACTTTTTATTAATTTATGAAAAGTGAAAGAAAAATACTGAACCTCACTGTCTCAAAAGTTTTAAAATAAATCTTGCTGTCAGGTAGCACCACCTTTGCTGTGATTATGTTAGTGCTTCGAAATAGCAGCTGGCAGAGGAAGACAAACATAGTTAGAACTTGAAGTAAAATTTACCCATATTTGTGTTTTTCTGTTTGACAAGTGAAGTTTACATGATGGCCTGACAATTGCCCAAGTTGCTCATCTTAGTGCAAATTCAATGATAACGCACTCAAGTCTGTCCAGTATAATATTTCCTCTGGCATTACTTTGAGGAGGACAAACTAATCAATCTTCCTGGCATTCTGAGGTGACTATCCTTTAAAAGGTTTCTTTCTTTGCAGCATAGGCAAGCGGAATGATCTCTAGCTCTTCAAAGTTTCCATACAGGTTAGTGGAGAGAAACACAAATTGGTGCGTTTTCTGGTGTCTTAAAGAAGATTTGCACAGTAGATATTTTGGTTTTCCTGCTTATATTTGAACCTAATTTTGGCAATGGTAAATTAGAAATATTTGGCCAGTGTACTCATTCTTTTTTCATTCTTAAAGCATTTCTCAAAAAGTATCCGTATAGAAATATTAATCAAAACAAAATCACTTTAGAAGCATTTTGTCTTTCTACCAGAATCTTATACTATCGCATTAGAGTTATTCAAAATCTCTACATTGCACTGTAACTGATAACATGGAGGCGGTGTATGAGAATGTCATCTAATTGTACAGTGATAAACAAGAGGTGTAAGTAAAACCCCAGTCAAATTCATGACTGGGGTTTTGACATATATTTAAACTATTGCTTATTAGTGATTTTCTGCCCACTATGTCCATTTCTTTAGTTGCCTGAAACTGTGCCCTCAAGAGAAAGCTCTTTTCTTTTTTAGGCAATTTGAATTGACTGCCGTCCAATATGTAATCAATTTTTACAGACTGAGACAGGAGAAAATAACTGCAACAGACAATGTGGAATGATACGGCTCCAAATGGATCAATCGCATTCCCTTTGTCCACCAGGGTTCAATTGAAACAAAAAAAAACACGTAAATGCTGGAGTAACTCAGCTGT
The DNA here is from genome assembly GCA_035221665.1 of Okamejei kenojei. Lineage (NCBI taxonomy): Eukaryota > Metazoa > Chordata > Chondrichthyes > Rajiformes > Rajidae > Okamejei > Okamejei kenojei. The sequence goes on from CM069144.1 coordinate 23,848,602, forward strand.
GTTACTCCAGCACTGTTTATTTTTGTAAACCAGCATCTATAGTTCCTTGTGTCTTCACTTGAAACAAGTTAACCTCAAAACTAAAATTAACCTAGGTTGACCCCCACCCCCATCATTACAGTGCATTAAAACAAAGTCTCATCTGCCCGTTCAGTGGATTATAAATAATATTTGAAGTTCGAGGGGGATGAAGTTATTTGCAATTTTTGCACAACGGTCATTACTAAAACAGATTATCGTGCATTTTATCTGTTTTCTGAGTTATTCTTGGCCACAGAATGTCAGAGGGTAAGTAAATACAATAGCCAAACTTTGTTTTTTGTTGGTTGTGCAGCACTTTGGGGCAACCTGTGAATGAGAACCATTTTGATCAGGGCAGGTTTTTTTTCCCACTCCATCTCTTTGCAAAGTCACAGTTTTCACTTTTGATTTAAAAGGACGATAACTAACCATAATCAAGATACATGTTCATTGAAAATCTGCTGCCAATTAGCACAAGACATAGTTACAGCTTGCAGATAAATCCAAGTAGTTGTAACAGAGGTCAATGGTTGGATGATGTATATTGCAAATTGGAACAGATATATGTAGTACCAGGCATGATACTTCTACCCAAATCATCCCACAATTATTATATCATTAGATCTGCCCTATGTCGAATACTCACAGTACAAAATATCACAGCATACCATTCATTCCAAAGCATCAACAATATTCAAGTTAGTGGTGAAAGGTAATTAATGTGAACATTAACTTCATTTCTCTTTCCACACATGCTGCCCGACCTGTTGAATTTTTCTAGCATTTCTTTTTTAATTTTACATTTCCTGCATCTGCACTATTTTGCTTCCAATTTATAAAAGGTTGTTTTTATATAATGATACAAAATTAGATACCACCAGTAACATAACAAATCCCTTTCAATGCAGGTTAATATTATTCCACTAACATTCCCCCAAAATTACCTAGTTGAATCCAAAAACTGGTTCTTGAAATGGTAAATGTATATCCCTCTTATTTATTTTATTTATATTTTCCTTTTGTTTTCTCTTCTCTTTCTCGGGCTTTGCATCTTTATGGGCTCTCTCTTTCCACTTTTTCACGTACTATTAATATCACTATCTTATCTAACTTTCTCTATTTTTCTTTCTCTTCTGTTACTTTTCTATTATTAAATTTTAAAACAAGAAGAGGTAGATGAAATGTATTATGTTATTTTTGGTTTATATTATTGTACATTACTTCTAATAAACAAATATTAAAAAATTAAAATTTTAAAAAACGGTAAATGTGCGGTGATCCAAGTTGCAGAAAAAATGTTGTTGTTGTATTTATCATTACCATGTATAATGTCTACTTGATGAGCTTCTCAAGAACAAGGAATGTCATTACATCCAAGTCTAAATGGCAACAAACTAATCCGAATCAAAAACTTAAACCTCTCTGAAAATTCTGTGGTTCTTCCATAGTCAGATACAGCATAGAAACAGGCAATTCGACCTAAGTCTGGACAAACCAAAAGCACCCCTCTTTATGCTTTTCTTATCTTATCCCATTTATTCTTCCCCAAATTACATAGTGAAAACAGACAAAATTAAGAGAACCTTTTATAAAGTGATTTGTTTCCGAAATTTACAGTGCAAATATTATTACAAATCTGAAAAGAATGTTATATGATATAAAATTTGGATTGTACCAACAAAATCAACTCCAACAAACACCATTGTTGCTGGGCAGCTGTGTGGGCGGTGGGACAGTTGCTGTGTCTTAACCCTGCACGGATGGCTATTTTACTACGTCCTTGCATCCAAGTTAAAACTATGTCTCCATTAGCAACTCATCTCCACTTAATTTGTTACCCTTTCCTTTTCCTGGTGATGGACATTGCTCAAGCAATTTTATGACAACCCCTCGAATCCACGTTTACTAAATGAATAAGTAGATGTTTAATAACTTGTATTGTTGCAGCTTTCAGGCACTGCCTATTGCACACCAAGGATGCTTTCAACTGAAATATGTAATGCTCTAGGGTACACAAAAGGCTGGAGAAACTCAGCGGGTGCAGCAGCATCTAAGGAGCGAAGGAGATAGGTTTCGGGTCGAGACCCTTCTTCAGACTGTTCAGGGATCAGGGAAACGAGGGATATAGACGGTGATGTGGAGAGATAAAGAACAATGAATGAAAGATATGCAAAAAAATATCGATGATAAAGGGAACAAGCCATTGTAAGCTGTTTGTACTGTGAAAATTAGAAGCTAGTGCGACTAGGGTGGGGGAGAGATAGAGAGAGAGAGGGAATGCCAGGGCCGGAGGGCTGAGGGAGAGGTGGGAAGGGGAGGAGACAGCAAAGGTTAACAGAATTGAGAAAATTAAATGTTTAACCCCAGAGGATGCAGACTCCCTAAACAAGCGGAATATGAGGTGCTGTTCCTCCAACTTGCGGTGTTGCTCACTCTGGCCATGGAGGAGGCCCAGGACCGAGAGGTTGGATACGGAATGGGAGGGGGAGTTGAAGTGCTGAGCACAATGGGTGGTTGGGTTGGTTAATGCGGACCGAGCGGAGGTGTTCGGCGAAATGATCGCCAAGCCTCCGCTTGGTCTCACCGATATAGATCATCTGGCATCAGGAGCAGCGGATCCAGTAGATGAGGTTGGAGGAGGTGCAGGTGAACCTCTGTCGGACCTGGAAGGACTGCTTGGGTCCCTGAAAGGAGTGGAGGGGGGAGGTGAAGGGACAAGTGTAGCATTTCTTGCGGTTGCAAGGGAAAGTGCCCAGGGAAGGGGTAGAACGGGAGGGAAGGGAAGAATTGACAAGGGAGTTGCGGAGGGAGCGGTCTTGGAAGGACTGCTTGGTCCCTGAAAGGAGTGGAGGGGGGAGGTGAAGGGACAAGTGTAGGGAAGGACTGCTTGGGTCCCTGAAAGGAGTGGAGGGCTCCAAGTTAAGTATCGATACATTTTGAATAGTAAAAATATCATTGGGGCCTGAAGTAAGGTCAGTGAAGACTAATAGGTAGGAATGCAATAGCAGATCTCCACCATTGGATTTAGAAGCAGGCTGTAATTTCAAATGCAGAAATGATTTTAATGATACACCATAGCCTCGTGCCTTGGGGCTAAAGTTACAAATGCAGCAATGTTCTATTTGCGTTTCAAAGCAGAAGTAGATGGGAATTTAAAGACTGAATGTGCCATTATCTGAGAAAAATCATCTTGCACTCCCAACTTGCCAACTTTCACATACAATATATATTCGCTTCAGGATTATGTGACACCAGTGGTGCAGCCTCATCTCTTGATAATTCCCTGCTTAAATTCATTCATTCTGCATGCAATCTGGCGTATCTTCAGAACATTGAATGTGATTATGCTGTCTCACGGACAACAAAAAAATGTGCCCAAATTCTCATTTTGTCCTACTTTATATTCACTGCTGTTTTCTCTTTCCTCCAGGCAAACCTGTAATGATAATAACCGAGTACATGGAAAATGGATCTCTCGACTCATTTCTGAGGGTAGGGTCTGCTCTATAATTAATACTATGACACTTGTTATTATTGAAGTGATAATGATTCACCCAAAGGAGAAGCTAGACTTTGCCTAAGTAATTAAAACAAATGAAGGTGAATTGTTACAACCAGACCCGTTTCCTGTTTAATTTACAAATCAAGGAGGATGTTTGAATAATGCATACACTTTGCCCTCATCTTTTCCCGAATGCTCTATGCTCCATTATGAGGATAGACACAAAATGCTGGTGTAAATCAGCGGGTCAGGCAGCATCTCTGGAGAAAAAGAATAAGTGTCATTTCGGGTCATAAAAGGAGGGGCAGTATTGTCACATCCTCGCCTCCCACGAGCTGTGAAAGGACAAGTCTTTATGATTTCAAGTGTAGCATTAAACTCCAGTGATTTGGTATCCAATTGACCAAAAATCCTGACAGTTTGAGTTTATTGTCAGATGTACCAAGGCATAGTGAAAAGCTTTTGTTGTGTGCTAAAGAGTCAGCGAAAGACAATATGTGATTACAATCGCGCCATCCACAGTGTACAGATACATGATAAATGGAACGTGAATAACCTTTAGTGCAAGATAAAGTCCAGTAAAGTCCGATCAAAGATAGTCCAAGGGTCTTCAATGAAGTAGATAGTAGTTCAGATAGTAGTTCAGTAGTAGTAGATACTACTCTCCAGTTGGTCGTAAGATGGTTCAGTTGCCTGAGAACGGCTGGGAAGAAACTGTCCCTGAAGCATCTGTTCCCTGTTCAGCATCTAGCTCACTCGTTAACATAGAAACATAGAAAATAGGTGCAGGAGTAGGCCATTCGGCCCTTTAAGCCAGCACCGTCATTCAATATGATCATGGCTAATCATCCAGAATCAGTGCTGCTCCTGCTTTCTCGCCATATCCCTTGATTCTGTTAGCAAAAAGAGCTATATCTAATTCTCTCTTGAATACATCCAGTGAATTGGCCCCACTGCCTTCTGTGGCAGAGAGTTCCACAGATTCACAACTCTCTGGCTGAAAACGATTTTTCCTCATCTCAGTCCTAAATGGCCTACCCCTTATTCTTAAATTGTGACCTCTGGTTCTGGACTCCCCCAACATGGGGAACATTTTTCCTGCATCTAACCTGTACAATCCCTTAAGTATGTTATATGTTTCTGATAAAAATCCCCTCATGATTTTCTAAATTCCAGTGAATACAAGCCCAGTCGATCCATTCTTAACCTGAAGTGTAATGCCCCTGTCCCACTTAGGAAACCTGAACGGTAACCTCTGGAGACTTTGCGCCCCACCCAAGGTTTCCGTACGGTTCCCGGAGGTTTTTGTCTGGCAACCACCTTCAACTAGCATCGCAACCAGCTTTGACTAAAAAATTACCGATTTTTAAAACGGAAACCACTTTCGACAATTAGGGAGACTGACAAAAACCTCCGGGAACCGCACGGAAACCTTGGGTGGGGCGCAAGTCTCCAGAGGTTTCCGTTCAGGTTTCCTGTGGGACAGGGGCATAAGGCAGGGGTCCAGAGTATAATCCAGGTATGGGACCAAACTCTTGGTCAGGGTCAAGAATGCAACCAGGTGCATGGCCACAATGGGGAACTGGAGTGTTTGTTCTGTTTCCTGTTCCCTTTAAATGCACCAGACATCCGTTACCACTCCCATTAAACTCATTGGGTTCACTGAAGAAATTATTCTGCCATTATGGAACATGTAAAAAAAGCGAACTGAAAGTGGGTTGTAACATCACAAGGAATAACGTTAAATAATGTAGAAAATCCACCAGACCGGCAAAAGCCCACGGTAGGAAAGATTATCAGCGTTTTACTGTGGTTGGGATTATTTGTCACAGTTGGTAGACTGCTGTTGTGACTGGAATTGCAGATGTGGCCATATGAAGATTGGTACGTTCTCCTGGCTGAACAGACACATAGGGGACGAGCTGGACTAATTTTACATGTAAAGGACAGCATGCAATTTGAATAATAAAACTTGGTTCCAATATTAATCTTAAATAACTCAAGATAATGCGCTTTTGAAATTTAATCAGTATAATTCAGCTCTATTTCATATGCAGGACTTAACATAACCAGCTGAGTAATGATTATAGATTTTGTAATTTATTCATGAATGAAAATTGATCAATGGTTCTTCAGTAATTCAATATTATCACTTGAAAGTAATGTATGTATTTTCATGCTGCTAGACCCATATTGCTGCTGCATTTGTCTTTTCCACACACTTGACCTCCCACTTCGCTGGTAACATCCAAAGCCAAGATAAATAATGATATTGCAGTGAGGCAAGTTTCTGTTAATCAAACTATTACAGTTTGAAGTAGACTCAGTGAGTGCATTTGGGGAGACGGGGTGGGATTCAAAGGCAAACGACATAATTGTGTCTGAACCAAATATCTTCATTGCTAAGTTAGGTACCTTGCCCCCACCAAGTGTCACTCACTGCCCTGTGGAGGCCACATCAGTGGATATTTTTAAGGCTGAGAGACTAATTCTTGATTAGAACGGCCGCAAGGGTTATGGTGGAAAAGGCAGGAAAATGGGATTAGGAGGCACGGATCAGCCATGATTGAATGGCGGAGTAGACTCGATGGGCCAAATGGCCTAATTCTCCTCCTATAACTTGTGAACATCAGTGTGTGAGATAGAAATTCCCAATAGTCCACTATATTTGATAATTTCACATATTTAAGATGAATGAAAATGTGGTGTTCAAAAATTGGTTCTAGTAGACACCTTTTTTGTTTGTCGGCAAAATATGGAATTAAACCACTAACGTAATTATTTTGAAAATTATTTTAAAGCTGATTTTCTGATAATATAGCAGCCTCACTCAATCTACATTGAATGCATTGGCAAGCACGAGTTGCCAAGCACAAGTTCTAACTGCCTATGCTACTTGACCAGTTAAAGGTTGTTGACCTACAGCTTGTGCATTCTAAAGGCAATCATGAATAATAGTAAGATTAAACGAGAACTCACCTGTTCGAAGTTTGATCGTTATTTTACGAGGAGTTACGATGAGGGATTACGTGAAGAAGAGCCCGCCTCACGCTGGTAACGGCATACTTCAAAGCAACGGCATGAAAAACACAGAACACCAAAGCCGGAGTAACATAGTAAGGCTCATAAAAAGACTTAGAACCACCATTTGATCATTTATTTTACGAGGGTGGGAGTGGAGGGCACGTAATCCTCATCGTAACTCCTCGTAAAATAACGATCAAACTTCGAACAGGTGAGTTCTCGTTTAATCTTACTATTTTACTTCGGAGTCACGTGAGTGACTACGTGAAGAGTTTTAAAGCTTTCTGTGTTTTTTTATGTCGTAGAATTAATCCATACGACAGTCCGCTAAGTAAACACATACATGAGAAAGCAGACAAAAGTTAGATCTTTTTCACAATTAAATTTTTTAATGGTTGAAAGACCATATAATACCCTCCTTATATTTGAGGGAAAAATTGATTACAAGTGACAAAAGATATCAGTGACTACACAACTGATTATAGCAATTAATAGCAAACAAAGCAGGTGATTATAGTGCTCCCAACACCGCGTGTCCAAAGCTTGTCATAGTGTGAACAGGTTTGTTGTAGAACTTTGAAAAAGTTTCTTCTTTACTCCACCCTGCGATTTTTAAAATATGCTCGAGAGGTACGTCCCGCCCCTTCGCCGCGGACGTAGCTGCCGCCCTGGTGGAGTGAGATTTGAAGACATCAGTGTCTACTCCCGCTAAAACCAACACCTGTTTCAACCATTTTGAGATAGTTTGAACTGAAGCTTTTGTGTGTGGCTTTTTGTGCGTAAGCAGCAATGTCTTTTCGTTTCCTCCGAAAAGTGTCCGTAATTTTAATATATTGGTTCAAATGTCTAACCACACACAAAGCAGGCTCAATATGAAAAGCTTGAAAGGTTACCTTTGTTCCAGATCTCCCTGGTCTACTTTGTTTGATCAGATCGTAAACATAGAATACAACGTTATCTGTAGTCACATGCATACAGTCTAAACGCAACATTTGTAAAGTTTTGCACTCTTTGGGCTGAGACCAGTGCCATTAACATGACCAATTTCAATGTTAACCTATCCAATGTCAACCCTTTCAATTGGCGTCCATTCTCTAAGTAGAGCAAGTACTATGCTCACACATCCCAAATCTCTGTATATCTAGGTTTTGGCGGATTCATGTGAAAAATTCCTTTCATGAATCGTGATATTAATGGATGCGACCCAATTGACTTCTCACCAATCATAAGTCCTAAATAGGACGACAAGGCACAGCGTGCAGTGTTAATGGCACTGTAACTTAAATGTTGCCCAAAGTGCAAATTGGCAAGGAATTCCAAAACATGAGTAACATTCACAGATTCATCAGAAATATTTGACTGTGTGCAAAATTCTTCCCATTTCTTAATATGTGTCATATATTGTTTTCTGTGTGCTATGTCGCCATGATGCACCAATAAACTGTCAAAGTTTGGTCCGACAATCCCAGTTCCTGTAGTGGTCTGGTCAAACCTGCAGATTAACAAATTCATATATGCATATAATGGGTAACCTTCATTTGTTACTGGATTAGTCAAGATATCACTACAGTTAGGAATCTGCATATATGGTTCTTTAATCATATTTAGCATAACTGGGAACCAAGGTTGAGTTGGGCCAATTTGGCACTACCAACAATCCGGAAGCTGAATCTTGCTCTATTTTCTTCAAGCATCTCTGGATCAGAGCAAATGGTGGAAAAGCATAAAAGAACATTTTCCCCAGTGTAATGAAAATGCATCTACTGCAACTGCGTCCGGATCGTGTTCCCAAGACACATAATGAGGCAATTGATGATTAAGCCTGGATGCAAACAAATCAATTTCTGGCAAGCCAAATCGTTTAACAATATTCTTAAATATTGCTGGCTTAAGCATCCATTCCGTATTATCTTTAAAAATCCTGGACCTTCCATCTGCTACCACATTGTCTTTACCTGGAATATAGCTTGCTGAAATCCATATCTGCCGACCAATACACCATTGCCATATCTCATTGACCAGACAATCACATGATACTGATCTAACTCCCCCCATGTGATTAATGTAAACCACAGCCGTTTTATTGTCTAATTGTATTAATACATGCAGACATTGTTTAGCAGAACAATATGCTTTAAGCCCATAAAAGGCCCCCAATAACTCCAAATAGTTAATACCATACTTTTGGAGCAACACTTGCTCTTCAGTTTTCCATCTACCTCCACAACTGGTAGATAAATCTGTGGCCCCCCATCCGAGAGCACTAGCATCTGTTTGCAAAACCATTTCAGGCTGTTTAATCATGATCTTCTTAGCAGCTTGTGGGACATTTTTCAACCCACCATTGCAATTCCAATACTGCTTTCTTTGTTAATTGCATAGGTCTGTCAAAGTGACCTGCCTTATCTTTAAGAGCCCTTACTTTGTCCCTTTGAAGATTTTGATAATGTAATGGCCCAAATTCCACTGCCGGGAAAAGCTGCCACTAATGTACCAATGACTTTTGCCACTTCTCGGATGGAGGGATAAGGTTTGTGAATGAGGTAATTACACATTTGCAAAATATCATTTGTCTTCTTTGCTGGCAACGTAACTAACATAGTTACTGAGTTAATTACAAACCCCAGAAAATCAATTGATTGAACTGGCTGCAGCTGGGATTTAATTGGATGAATTAAGAATCCAAGCTCTTTAAACAAAGCTTTAGTAACTGAAATTGAGTGCTCAGCTGACTCTTGACTATCATTAACAATCAGAATATCATCCAGATAAGCCATTACAATGTGTTTCTGTGCTCTTAATTGAGCTAAAACTGGTTTCAACAGTTTTGTAAAGAGTCTAGGAGATGAACTTAATCCATTTGGTAAAGCTTTGAACTGCCATAATTGCCCCTGCCAATAAAACTTTAAGTATCTCCGAAAAAGATGATGAATTGGTACAGAATAATAGGCGTCTTTCAAATCAATCTTAGCCATATAAGAACCTGCTGAAATCAAATATTTTGCAGTTTTAAATGTCTCCATCTTAAAACGTTTGTATTCTACAAACTTATTTAGATCTGTAAGGTCTAGAATAATTCTACAACCACCATCTTTCTTATCTCTGCGAAAATATATTAGAGACAAATTGATGCTTATGTTCATAAGTTTTTTCAATTACCCCTTTTTCGGATAATTTGCCAATTTCCACATCAATCTCCATTCTTTCTTCTGGAGAAAACACATAAGCATAAGCAGGTTTATTCTGTACAGGAGGATTGACCCCTTCTTTAAAAATAATAATAGCTCCTGAAACTGCTTGTAATATAAACCGATCAGAAGTAATATTAAGCCAGGCATTATAAAATTTTTGCAATCTCCCTCCAACTGGAGATTCATCCACAGTTTCTTTAAGGATAGAAGTCTTTAATACCTCTCCATAGGAGCGTGATGGTCTCCTCTTTCCCGAATGCAGGGAAGCAGCGGCCTGTGTAGCACGATAATACCTTCGTGACAAATTTCTGCCTCTATAACGAAAATCAAAACTCCTTCGGGCCGAAAACCCTTTTCTTTGTCCAAAGACAAAAGGCTTAATAGTGCTAAAATATTTAGCTTCTTCATCCAACTGCTTCAGTTGTTTCGGCAGATTTTCTCCAAACAAATATCCAGGAGCTTGAACTCCACTTTCTTGACACAGGCTTGCATATCTAGGGTGAAATATGGGCCGAATCGCCATTTTCCTCATGCAATTGATCTCATAAAACGAATTGCACATTAAACCCAAAGTATCTTTTTGAATCTTGTCCATTTCCAGATTCTCCATTTGCCTGCCAAATGCCGTGATGGCAGCCGAAAATAATTTTAGCACCTTTTGAAATTTCATTTCTTGGGCTCTCATACTTGGAGTCATAGATGCCCATACCATCGGATTCACCGTAGGCACTTCCAATGAGGCACAATTGCCTGGTGCTTTATATAATTCTGATAATTCATTCATCACAGTATTATGAAGCTGGTGAGATACCATATAATTTATATTGGCAGCCAGGCTTTCTTCCATATCCTCACCACTTCCTTCAGGTATAGCAAAACTTTGTGCTATCCTAGGCAGATCAAGCCTTTTCTTTTTACTTTGTGGCGTGCTTTCAAAAAACATTTCAAATTCAGCAGGGTCTGCCTTCTGCAGCCCTAATTCCATCGGGATATTATCCCATGAGACTTCTTCCAGCCCAAATCGTGGGTCTGGAGTATCATATTCCCAACTTGGCCCACAGCCATATTCATCATATTGAAACCCCTCAGGGATTTTCTGGGATTCATGAGGGTACTGTGACCCTTGTCTCATAATAGTTTGGAGAACTTTCTCCATATGCTCCATTTTTAGCCACATAGTTTTATTATCTGGAGGTCTTTCAAAATCAGAATCATCAGAAACCACGGGCCTCACAGTTTTCTTTTTGCATTTCTTAGGAACATTTTCCTCCGTGGTTATAATTTCCGGAGAATCTGGAAATTCTATATCGGGTAAATCAGTGGCCAACGGTTATCGGAACCGGGTCCACTCTAGCTTCGCTTCCCGTATATTTACTTTCACCCCGGGAGGCTCTTTTCACCCGCGAAGCCTTCCTTCCCGATTTCTCCATTTTGTTAAAATTTTATCTTGTGCTCATCAGCACGTTAACGTCTAAATTTTACTTTTAGTTTCGCTGTTGGAACATCCAGCGTAACCTAAAACCCGCGCCGATGTAACTTCACTTACCTGCGGGCCGTTCCGACCGCTGCGAGGAGCTGCTCCTTACTGCAGCTCCACCTTCTGCCGTCAGCGTCGACGTCATGCCGTTACCAGCGTGAGGCGGGCTCTTCTTTCACGTAGTCACTCACGTGACTCCGAAGTAAAATAACTAATTTAACAGGTTACCATATTGTACGCCATTTAGCTGAAATGGAAAAAATCCTTTTTTTTCACTCCTTAATGCAGACATCTTTGATCTTTTATGGTTGGGGTATTTAGTGCCTTAGGGTATTTTTAATGAGAAGAAAATTAGTTTAGAAAACTTAATGCTATGTATATCAGGCAATTGTTTACAAGTTGGGCACCCGAGTATGGTGTCTTTGAGTAAAGGAGGTGCCAAGGAGCACCTGCCAGCCCCATGAAATGGGGAGACCCATGGAACGTATCACCCAACGTTAAATCAAAAAGGCATGCTGTGGTGGTGGGGGAGGAAGGAACTTTATGGATACAATTGTGTGATCTGTATCAGGTGCCCACTGCCTTGCCTGGCAAGGATGAAATACAGAGACCGAGTATGCACCAATGGTCCATAATAGTGGTTGTGGTGACCAAGGCCCTTACAGAAAATTACAACATGGCATCTATTTTAAGGCATCTACAATGGCACAATATGTCACCCAGACCTATCCTTAACCAACTGAATATCTAAGCTGCATCTAATTTCCCTTCTTCAGTTTCATTTCCCCCAAGTGGTTATCCCTTCAAACTAAAACAATTCAGAGTTCAAATATTCTACAATAAATTTGACTTTTGTCCCCAACTGATTTTGAAGTGTATTGTTGAAGAAGCCTTTATATCCTATGAGTATAGGCTGTATTGATTTGATGGACATTTCTAATCAATTCACCTCCAGAGGCCTGCTACAAATGATGTATTAAGTAATTCTCTCAAGTTGCAAGTGAAACAAGCTTAGAGCCAAGCTGAGAGAACCACTGTGGGTTACAAAAACTAGCCATTTATAATACACACCAAAACTATATTTGACTCTATTCAGCGTTGTATTTAGCTCCATTCCTTTCTAATAGCTTGGCATCGAATATAAAGAATGGCACATTTAATTTAATGTTTTGTATGCAGAAGCATGATGGACAATACACAGTCATTCAGCTGGTTGGACTGCTCAGAGGAATTGCCTCCGGGATGAAATATCTTTCAGATATGAACTATATACACCGGGACCTGGCAGCCAGAAACATACTAGTGAACAGCAACTTTGTCTGCAAGGTGTCCGATTTTGGTTTGTCACGAGTGCTGGAGGACGACCCAGAAGCAGCCTATACAACCAGGGTGAGTGAACAGATCAAGCAACACTTGGTCTCTGGCAACATTCTCTGCACTTCAAATGTCACTTATTCAACCCATTACTAGAATGCCTCTGCTAACATCCTCACATTATTTCAAGTCATCTGCTGCTAAAGCACTTCTCATCTGCTGCCAGAGTACTTGCCCTTTAACTCTGCCCTCCTCATTCTAAAATCTTCTTACCTTGCATCAACTCAAGGAAATCAAAAGCTTTGCTGCCATTCCATTGTTGAAGAGATCCATGTCCCCTGCACTTGTCCCCAGAGTGAAGGCAGAAAGAAACCAGGCTAGGTGGGTTTAAGGATGGGTTGCAACTAAACAGCCCAGGGTTATCTTTGCATTCCAGGATTAACTTGGAACAAATAGTTTCGCTAAAAGAGGTGTTCCCAGATTCATTGGCAGTGAATGGCCCAAAAAAAGTTTTTTTATTTTATTATGTTTTCAAAAAATAAAGTCTATATCCATTCAAAAGATCTGATATTATCAAATCTCAACAGACAGCCAAAAGGCAGGAATACACCTTTGGTATTTCTACTTAATATAAATCAGTGCTCTACATCTGTAACTTTCTTTGCTTTCTTCAGGGTGGAAAGATCCCCATCCGATGGACAGCACCAGAGGCCATTGCCTATCGCAAGTTCACTTCAGCCAGTGATGTGTGGAGTTATGGGATTGTCATGTGGGAAGTTATGTCATACGGAGAGCGGCCGTATTGGGAAATGTCCAATCAGGATGTAAGTAGCAAAATCACATGTTTTTGTTTGGTACTATTTAAATGCACGATGACCTAGATTGCTTACTTAACCTTATGACATTCTGGATAACACATAACAAGAGTCTCCATTATACAATTCTGCCCTGCCAATTTGCTGCTTAATAGTATAGATCTTCTCTAGTCCATCACCATTTATGGTGACCTTAAATTCCATGCAGTTGGATTGCAAATTTTCATTGATTTAGCTAATCCCAGTCACTGACAGAGTGAATGTAATATGTCAAGTCTGTTATCTGCACAGGTACGGTGAGAATCTTGCTTGTAGCACAAACAACAAGTCATACACAAATTACCCATAATTCTACAACAGTTAAAAGAAAAAAGACGGTCCAGATAAAACAAGATATTAGTGCAAAAAAAATTAGAAAACATGTCTAGGGTATGAGAAAGTTGACCCAAAGTGTTGCATTGTTGGGGTAGGATTGGGATTGTACAGGTTGATTCATTAACCTGATATTTGTAGGAAAGCTGCTGTTCCCATACCCAGTGTGGGTCCTCAGGCTTTCAAGAGAAAGCTAGACAGAGCTCTTAAAGATACCGGAATCAAGGGATATGGGGAGAAGGCAGGAACTGGATACGGACTGTGGATGATCAGCCATGGTCACATTGAATGGCGGTGCTGGCTCGAGGTGGCGAATGGCCTACTCCTGCAACTAGAGTCTGTGATAGTGGCAATGAGAAGAGGGTGGGGATCCTCGATAGTCTTCCTGGGGAGCATTTTATGTAGATGCCTTTAATGGAGGCACGGGCCCATGTTTGCATAATAGACCAGCTTGAGTGAAAACTGCAGCCTCTATCTCTGCAGCACCTATCCCTACTAGTTGCAGCCCATTAGATGGAATATAAAACCTCAGCAGAGTTCACTATAGTGTGTAGCTAACATGTTACAAAGGACAGACAAAGAATATACTATTTAAACTCATCTTGGGGATGGCAAAAAAGACAAAGCTTCCAAAGGGAAATGTCTTGCCAAATTCATAATACAAATTTTTCACCATTCACTAGTTGTGTTATGCAATGCAATATGCAGCAAAGGATTACATTGAAAGTGGGTGATAACTATACTGAAATGGATACATTGAGATTAACAATTGTGTTTAGTCAAAATGCAACTTAGATTATAAATTATTAAGAAATTAAATGAGACTTTTTTTCCAAAGGGTGATGGGTGTATGGAACGAGCTGCCATGGGAGGTAGTTGAGGCAGGTATTATTGCAACGTTTAAGAAACATTTGGACAGGTACATGGATGGGACAAGTTGGAGGGATATGGACCAAATGCATGCATGTGGGACTAGTGTAGCTGGGACATGTTGGCCGGTGTGGGCAAGCTGGGCAGAGGTGCCCGTTTCCACACTATCACTTGACTATTATACACCTTCCCAAAGGAATGAGGGAGAGCCCAGACTGATTTCTGGAGAACCGGCATCTGCAGATCCTTGCATCTCCAGTTGAATGTATACCTTGAATGGTCATCTTGGCTCTGTAATGATGCCAGTGAGTCCTCAGAGATGTAGAGTGCTAAAGCCACCAGATGTCTTCTCTCAGGGCCATCTCAATTTCTAAATATTTGAACGTCTCATAACTTCCACTATTGGCAGCAAATGCTTTTCACAGTGGGAAGGAACTGCAGATACTAGTTTACACACAAAATCGACACAAAATGCTGGAATAATTCTTCTGAAGAAGGGTCTCAACCTGAAATATCACCATTCCTTCTCTCCATTTATCCAGAGATGCTGCCTGTCCCGTTGAGTTACTCCAGCATTTAGTGTCTAGCTTTTCACTGTACACGTGACAATAAACCATAAACTAAACTAAAAGGTTATTTCCCCAAACAAAGTATTTTCTATAGACCAAATCAATCTTTCCTAAAAACTAGGTTTCTAAATTAGTGCAAATAATTGGTTCTTATTGTTGCAAAAATTATTGGGGCATTTCATTCAAAATCGCAGAGGCCATTGAGTACCAGCTTCAGAATCATTTTAATTCTCACTTCATGTACTGTGATCCAAGTGCAACTGGCGAATTACAGAACCAAAGTATTTTCAGTACAGAAATATCTTCCATTTAATTTATTATCCACAAATGTTTGAAAACTGATTTAGTTCCTTGGGCTTGCAAGGACCAGTACCTGTACAAAGTGAACTTCAGGGTAAACCTCTTGCATTCTCCACAGGTGATTAAAGCAATTGATGAAGGATACCGCTTGCCGGCACCCATGGATTGTCCTGCTGTGCTTCACCAGTTGATGTTAGATTGCTGGCAGAAAGCACGCGGAGATAGACCAAAGTTTGGCCAGATTGTGAACATTCTCGACAAGCTGATACGAAATCCCAGTTGTCTCAGAACATTAGCCAACGATGCAGCTTGGTAAGATTTATCACACTTGACGTTGAAATACAAGTTTCATTTTCAAACGGTAAAAGGACAAACAATGATGATTGAAAATAAACAAATAATGAACTGCAAGGAAAGAAGTTTCAAATGTT
Source organism: Okamejei kenojei (assembly GCA_035221665.1). Lineage (NCBI taxonomy): Eukaryota > Metazoa > Chordata > Chondrichthyes > Rajiformes > Rajidae > Okamejei > Okamejei kenojei. The sequence goes on from CM069144.1 coordinate 23,864,488, forward strand.
CTTCTTTTTATTCGTGCATGCACAGGTCAGGCAGTATGTTGCAGGATCCATGCACTCCGGACGCTTCCAATATCACAACAATAGATGAATGGCTGGATGGCATCAAAATGGGACAATACAAAGATAATTTCTCATCAGCTGGTTATGGCACACTGGACACTGTTGTGTATATAAACAGCAGGTACTGTAAGCGGTAATGCTGAGGGAATGGATTCCCTTTTCCTGGATCCTGAATCTTTCATTTAAATGTTATTAAAAACATAACTGCCTTTTAAAATTGACTACTTTGTCACCCACATGAATATTTTTATAACTCATTCCCAGTAATGCAGTCAGCCAGCAAATTGACACCCTCTTCCTAAAGTAGACACCACAGTTAATATCTCTGTATTAGTTTAAATCTTAAACTTGGCATAACACAAGTACAGATGACCTTTTGGCCCATCATGTTTCTACCTACTCCAGGTGGAACAGTCCCATCCCTCTCACCAACATTCTGCCAATTACAGTATTCTCTCTCAAGTGCCTATTCAGTTTCCTTCTGAAGCCTTCTGACTCAGTTTATACCAGTTTACAGGCAACAACAAAAACAACTTTATATTCCCAACCCCCAAATAAAAGGAAAGGTTTTTATTGGTTGCATCCTCCCTTTACAGCTATTACCCAGTACATCCATTCCCTATAATTTATTCCTGGAAATATTTGATAATGGAAGCATCTCTTTTCAAAACAGTCATCTTGAGCGCCTGTGTCAAGTCTCCACACTATCTTCTTTGCACTAAGTAGAACAACCCAGCTTCTCCAATCTAACATTTTAGCTCTAATGAATCCAGCTTGGTGCACCCAACTCCTCCAAAAATGCAAGCTTTGCCAAGACACACCTTGCGTCCTCTTTTGGCCCGGTGTCACCTACCCTACACGTTGCAGTTTTGTTTCTCACCTTCAGAAGTCTCCTCAAAGCCAGGTCTTTTTGTCCATGTATTTTCAATTTAGGTTTGGCTGTTGAGACGATCTACAAAACAAAATGCATTTTGATATTGTTAGTAGTGAACGATGCATCATTAAAAAATACTTTTATTACTGATCTTTGCTTTTCACTATTAAAATATTGTTTATATTCTAAACTCACAGCTAATTGTAAAGATTAGTGTGTCTCTGATAGAAATAAAGCATCTATGGAATAAACATGTAAAATGTGTAATCTGACTGGTTGTTTTATTTTGTTGCTCTGATCGATCTCTCTCCTTCCAATTTCTAGTGACCTCTGCAGAATTGGAGTGACGTTAGTTGGGCATCAGAAGCGGATCCTCTGGAGCATTCAGAACCTTTTCACCATGGCCAACCAGATACATGGAACACACATTCACGTATAACAAATTCACTGCAGCAAAGCAGCGTGGTTGGACTGTGAGGTGAGAGAGAGAGAGAGAGAGAGAGAGAGAGAGAGAGAGGAGAAAAAAAACAAAGAAAGCTACTGAATGCCCTGCTTCCTTCCTCCGAATAACAGCTTCTTTAATCACTAGTGAGGAGAGAACAGCCTTTCTTCAAAAACACACACCCGGCATTCATTCAGCATGCAATCGGCAATCCTTGCGGCAAAGTAATTATCGGCACATCTCATTCAAGCTTTGCAAATAAGATAAGAACGTGTGGAAAAGTCACAGTTTGATTCATTACAGAGAAAAATGGTTGCTTCCTAAACATAGATTTTCTTTGCTCTACAGATGATGCTTTACAATAGCCATCATGTTCTTTGTTTTCAAAAAAAATTCTGAATCACTGTGGTTACTGTTAAAAAAGAGCATTACTGGTTTGAGGGCAGCTTTATTTGCCCAGGAGCTGCTAATCTAACAAGTCTTTCCTTGACTTGCTATGCCACGCACAGAGTGGGGTGTAAGATGGAGTTCCTGCCATGAACAAAGTTTAAAAGAATCCCCATGGGCCAACTAAATGAACAGAAGACATAGAATCAGATGCCCATGCTAAAGTAGATTGAAATTTGGACTTATTCAGGGCTTTGTTTTCTAAATTAAGATGTCTTAATATTGTCATATTGAAGATAAGTACGAGTGAATGGAGTAGGAAACAATAAGGTCGAATTAACCGTGAAATTATCACTGTACTAATTCCAAGCACAGATTTTAAAAAGGCATATTTATGTTTGGTTGAACATGCCGAAATCTTATGAATTAAACAACTTTCATTAACTGAGCCATGTAGAAGGCGAGTGCATTGTTAACCACTAAGGAGGAACACCCATCTTACATGATGAACACACAATGAAACCAATTTGGAATTGAAATCAAGATCCAAACTCAAATTATGAAATAGAGTTTGGATTCCAGATTCATGAAATGGAGGACCTTCTCACTAATCTGAGCAGAATAGACGAACATAAAGTGGCTGAGAAGGGAGAGCCATGAAACTTTGCAAGCACGAGTCAGAATCCGTTGACGTACAGATGTTGAAGAAACTAAAAGAATAGTTTAGTAACTTTGGATTTGAAATTTGATTGTATGTCACAAAAAAGTGACTTGTCCAGAAAGAAATCAACTTAATTTGCTGTCAGTTGCAGCACCAGCAATGACATTTGATTGGAACACGAGACTTCAAATCATTTATTTTAGTTTAGTTTAGAGATACAGCATGGAAACAGGCCTTTCGACCCACCGAGTCTGCGGGCACCAGCGATTCCCACACATTAACACTATCCTACACACACTACAGACAATTTACAATTTTACCAAAGCAATTCAAGCTACAAACCTGTACATCTTTGAAATGTGGGAGGATACCAGAGCTCCTGGGGCAAACCCACACAGGTCATGGGAAGAATGTACAAACTCCGTACACACAAGCACCTGCAGTCAGGATCAATCATGGGTCTCTGGCGCTATAAGGCAACAACTCTACTGCTGCGCCACCGTGCCACCCCTTTGTCTTTGAAGCTATGATCATGTACTGTGTACGGAAACATCTTAGTCTCCCTATCTTAGTCCTACCAAACAAATTCATTAATTTTCTTAGAATGTTGTCAGGCAAGAACAGTATTTCCCATCCTTTGTCCTTTTCAGTTGCCCTTGTTGAGATTCTGGTTTACCACCTTCTTAAGCAGTAACTGCTAAAAACTTTCTGATGAAGGAGCTCTCAAAATATCGTCAGACAAGGAATTCCAGGATTTAGACCCAGCCAAAAGAGGAATGACAATATTAGTTCCAAGTCAGGATGGCACACAATTTGAAAGGGGAACCTGCAGATGGTGATGCTCCAATGCATGAGAGGCACTTGTTCTTGGTAGAAAAGGTTTTTCTAAGATGGTGCACACGGCAGCTATAATGTGTAGGTTCACACCATATTCCGCTCATTTAGACTGTCCCCAAGTTTAGCTGCACTATATTGTTGTATTTTCTTTCCTGTTACTGCATTCAGAGTTAGTGTTGTACAAGTACATAAAGAGGGGCGGCGAGGGTCATAGTACATAGGTTTGGTAGCACTCAGCTCTACATTCCTTGTAACATACATCGAGGCACCTGATTAATTCAAAAGGGAATATTAGTGATAATGAACACCAAAAGATAGAATTCTTTCATTTTAGCCATAATGTCATTTTGAAAACAAAGCTATAGCCATGTATTTTTAACCATCATTAGCTCATTCTACTAAATACTGTATCAAGATAGAGGCCGAGCAGCAAATAACTTTTTCTTTCTCTTGGTCTCATTGCTGCAGAGTCTTGCCTTTACATGTATTTGTACAGATCGAGATCTCGCTTCTCCATACGTTTTCCTCCCTTGCCCTATACAAGGCTTCTATTGATGCTCACTACATTAAGAAAAAGGCAGCTTAGGAAAGGAGAGATAAGGAATCATTGGAAAGATGTAAGAACTAAAGAAGCCAAGAAATGCAGAACGTGAAGAAACAAGGAACTGTAGATGTTTTAAGAAGGAACTGCAGATGCTGGAAAATCAATGGTAGACAAAAATGCTGGAGAAACTCAGTGGGTGAGGCAGCTTCTATGGAGCAAAGGAAATAGGCAATGTTTCGGGTCCTGAGGAAGGGTTTCGCTCCAAGGAACTGTAGATGCTGGCTAACAAAAAATCCACAAAGTGCTGGAGTAACTCAGCGGGTCAAGCAGCATCCTTGGAGAACATGGATAGGTGACATTTCAGGTTGGGACCCTTCTTCAGACTGAAATCTGGATGGGTGATATTTCTGATAAAGTGCGTTCTTCAGGCTGAAGCGGGTGCAGTTTCTCTTTCCAAAAGTGCTGCCCAATTTGCTGAGTTGTCAAGCATTTTTTTTTGCCCATATTAATGAATGATTACTATATTATTTGTGACCATATTTATTTATCTGGAATAATTATGATGGTGAATGGTCAGAAAGGGCAAATATCTTTGTACTTACCTTCTTCAAAAAATTGCAAGTCTGCGTGTTAACAAAGGAGACATGAATTAACACCTCAATGGTACATAACTTCCAAAGGACATAATGAAATGGCATCAGGAAGCTCTGTCTATTCTTAAGTATAGTTGATAATAGAATGTTTAAGACAGTCTAAAGAAGGGTCACGACCCAAAACGTTGCCTATTTCCATCGCTCCATAGATGCTGCCTCACTCGCTGAGTTTCTCCAGCATTTTTGTCTACTGTTGATAATATAATGCTCATTTCTGATTGTTCTTATTCCATGCAATGTTTCGGGAAAGGAGTTTAAACTATGGGGCTAGATCCTCTTTTCCACCATATTTTATAGTGCAAATATTTGTGGACAGCCAATGGGTACGAAAGGGACAATGAGGAGCAAATCAGGAATTTTAGAAAAAAAAAAAATTGCCCTTAAAGACATTCAGTGAATTATTGAGTACAACAAGTTGGTCATTATTTTGTACTAAGCACCAATTAGAATTGTGGCTACCATTTTAAATTACAGTCTGAGATGACACTGTCCCTCAAATTTAACAGTGGCAACGAAGGGAAGAAAATGTACATGCAAGTAGTTATACGAGGATATTTAAGATCACCAACTACCAAAAGTATTACAAGGCTGGGATCCCCAAATTATACCTGCCGACAATCCAATGAAATGTTTGTGTAGTTACATTTTTGCAGCAATTGTGAAACTAAGTTGTCACAGGGCACGTTTTGATTCTCATCTCTTACCCAAGTGTAACTCTGAGTGGATACACACTCAAATTATATGATTCTTTGCATCAGTACAGAGCTGAAAGAGCTTTACATCAAATCAATCTGAGTAGTATGCACAATCTACAGCGAAGCAGACAGCAAGACAGGCATTGATTGCGGGCTAAATGGGTGGGGAAATCACACAAAGGAGAGGACAGTGCTGAGACATGTAGCAAATAATCTCAGAAGGAAACAAGTTGGTTCAGTTTAAGCAGGAGTGGTTGATCTCACTGTGTGTTCACCTAACTTTTACAAGTTTAAAAATGTAGGGTTTCTTTTTTTTCTTTTTTTTAAGTGGCCAGGGAAAGATTCTTCAGCATAGCTATACTTGTTTCAGGCTTCAACATTTGCTTGTCAATTTACTCTCGGGAATTTGAGGAAGAACTGATGGGCTTTTAAAATGAGGAGCCCTGTCATTTTGTAATGGAGCCATGGCAACAGCAGAACAAGAGACGAATATTGTACTATATTGTATAAAATGTACAGTGTGACTGACCCAAGTATAGAATATTTATAATTGTGAATTTTTAAAATGACTAAAAACTGAACCAGTTCCATCAGTATGTGCAGAATGATTGAACAAAATTCTTGATTTGGAAAAGTCTGCATTTGAGAACAAAGTAACCTTTACGTTAGGTGTAGGGTAGCAACTCTCCTGCGTGATAAAGTTTTGTTGAAGATACTTAGGGCTGCACCAAATCAAATAATTGTAATTGGAGGTTGGATAACATGACATCGAATCGGGCTTAATGAGCATGGTCCAGCAGTGATAACAAGCTCAGATAACATTGAAATTTAGACAAAAAGAGTGCTTCATGATTGATAAGCATTGTGGAATGCTTGGGCACATAAAGCACCAGACAAGTCCTGCACAAAAGTCAAAACTCAAATGTGTATGAGAGAAAAATGGTGTTAAAATAATTGTCTTCCCAGATGTTTTTATCAGTTATTGAACCACCAACAAGGATGACCCGAGCAACAAAATAGCTCAATTAAAGTAATGATGAAGGTTACCTGCTTAACGGATGTGGGGAAATAAAAAGGCAGCTTCCCACTCCGTATCACAGTTCGACTGTGACTCCTTGCATGGTTGGTGCCACTAGCATTAATTTTCTGGGCCACACACCATTGAACTGAAGGTTAACAAGCATTCATGAATTTGCCCAGAGTCAGTGCATCCAAGGTGGTTAATGGTTTTTTTCTAATAAGACATTGAAGCAATTGTCCTTTCAGCCCCTTGTGCCAGTTCTTGTCAGTTTAGTAAAAAAAATCTTTGTAATCCAACATGTCTCCAAAATAGAGCTTTAACCTCCTGAGCAACGAGGGCTTTTAGGTCAAGACTGTTTTGATGGTTGTTTTTAATGCATTTCATGTTACCAGTTGTTCATTGTCTCACCACCTCAGAGCATTGGTACAGCCCTAAAACACTGATGAACCTGGTCTCAGATTGCGTGTGTGAGATACGAGACTGTGGCCTTTTTGCAATGTATGTATTAATTTATGCTTCTTAATTTGTGAGCTGTATTCCCAGTTTGCTGTATCTAGTGGTCATTGTTCCTCCATAATGCTCCAAGGAGCTCGCTGGTGGTGCATCAGCTTGGATTTAATTTTTATGTCGCTGTAATAAATATGCAAATATTTTTCATTTTTTTCCACCTACAAGACTTCCGTCTCCTACTTATTGTGGCTGGTGTTGGCGAATGGATGAAAATGAATCTGTTGCAGCTTTCAGGTTGCCAGGACTAAACAATTTGCTCAGTTGAATGAACATTAATCTCCTAATCCACCGTCTGTTTCCTGAACACCCTCCAGGATTAGTAGAAGGCTATTCCATTCAATCTATTTACCATGATTGCAAAGAATTTCATTCACCCATCATGACCACATCTCAATCTGGATTCCACTAGAATTACGGACGCCCAAAGATGGTGACTGGGTCTTCCAATCAATCTCACTCAGGAACCAAACTTAGGGAAACACAAAAGTTAGCAGCCCTCTCTCTTCCTCCCCCTAACCCCAACTACAATCAATGTGAAGTGGGATCACGATCAAAAACGTCACCTATCCATTTTCTCCAGAGATGCTGCCCAACCTACTGAGGTACTCTGGCATAAACCAGCACTCCTTTTCATTATATTAAACTTAGAAATACTCAACACCAAAACAGGCCATTTGAGCCATTGTATCTCTGCCAAATATCTACCACGTATTTGCACTAATCCTCCATTCATTGGATTTTTTTTTTTTAATTCTCCCCATCTTCTCATCATTTTGCTCCAGATTCTATTCACTTAATCAGACACTTGGGGCAATTTAGATCAGCCAATTACCCTACCAATCTGCAGGTCTTTTGATGTGGGAGGGAGCCAGAGCACCTGGTGGAGACCCACACCATCACATGCAAACTCCTCTCAGATAGCAGAGGATAGGATTGAACTAGCTCTTCTGCAGCAAGGCAGTGGCTCTACCAGATACACTGCTGCATCACCTAGAACTTATCGTGTTACTGGAAAATCACGAGGAATGAACATTCACCCATGCAATATTTCACAGGATAATGTCAAAGACCCTTCAAAAGAAATCAAAGCTCTTTCAAGATGCAACGAGACCTGGGTGTCATGGTACACCAGTCATTGAAAGTAGGCATGCAGGTGCAGCAGGCTGTGAAGAAAGCGAATAGTATGTTGGCATCCATAGCAAAAGGATTTGAGTATAAGAGCAGGAAGGTTCTACTGCAGTTGTACAGGGTCTTGGTGAGGCCACACCTGGAGTATTGCATACAGTTTTGGTCTCCTAATCTGAGGAAAGACATTCTTGCCATAGAGGGAGTACAGAAAAGGTTCACCAGACGGATTCCTGGGATGGCAGGACTTCCATATGAAGAAAGATTGGATAGACACGGCTTGTTCTCGCTGGAATTTAGAAGATTAAGGGGGGATCTTATAGAGACTTACAAAATTCTTAAGGGGTTGGACAGGCTAGATGCAGGAAGATTGTTCCCAATGTTGGGGAGGTCCAGAACAAGGGGTCACAGTTTAAGGATAAGAGGGAAGTCTTTTAGGACCGAGATGAGAAAATCATTTTTCACACAGAGAGTGGTGAATCTGTGGAATTCTCTGCCACAGAAGGTAGTTGAGGCCAGTTCATTGGCTATATTTAAGAGGGAGTTAGATGTGGCCCTTGTGGCTAAAGGGATCAGGGGGTATGGAGAGAAGGCAGGTACAGGATACGGAGTTGGATGATCGCCATGATCATATTGAATGACGGTGCAGGCTCAAGGGGCCGAATGGCCTACTTCTGCACCTATTTTCTATGATTCTATGATTCTAAGAGAGACAGCAATCCCCTAAACACTAACAGGAACTCAGACAATCATGGGTTAATCACTGAAAGACCACATTCAATCATTTCATGACATGGAGAAACATCTCGGACTTGCAGTTTGAGAACAATTATAGAAGTTAAAAAAAAAAAATCCAGAGGAAAATATTGCACAGTCTGTACTCGAGCCGAGAAGAATTATTTTGATGTTTAGGTAGCTGAACATCAAAATAATTCATGACCATCATAAGATCGTACACTGGTTCTTTGTGCAAGAAACAACCTCAAAAATGTTTCTCCAGCCATGTACGTACTGTACTTGTACTGAAAATTGCCCTGTGCATCTATTTCATCTGGAACCAAATGCAAATATCAGTGAAACAAGCACAAATATAACTCCACAAATGGTTACCAATTGATGCTCAGTCTTGGCAGACCAAAACCGGTGAGAAGGCCATACGAGATAAGGGAAGCCTGAGACTTCATAGACAGAGAGTAGAGAGGAGCACTTAAAAGGCTTATATTTGTAAGTCTTTTATGTTGTCTCATTCTATTCAGATTGGTGGAATTTTATATTAGAGTACATCAGTATGAGCATGAGGGGAAATGTTTGAAGTACTGAAAATTAATGTGCACATTAAAATTCTGGGAGGATACCAGAATATTGGAAAACAGCCAATGGAAATTCTTTGTTCAAAATAATAGACAGAAGGCAGGTAACTATAGACATTTTGCTAAATAATCAAGTTAATAATCAAAAAGGAAAATAATGAATCATTTAGTAAAGCTGAATATAATCAAAGCTAGTCAACACGATTTTATGAAATCTGCTTTTGGGTTTGATACATCTTCAAATAATTTAAGCAAATGTAACAGCAAGAGTTGATAGAGGGAACAGGTAATGTATTTAGATATCCAAAAGGCATGTACAAGATGCCACATAAGAGGCTGATGCTTAAATTAAGAACCAAAGGAATTGGTGAGAGACAGTATGGATTGAAAACTGGCTGTCAGAGAAAACAGATGGAATAAATGGGTCCTTTTCACATTGGAGGAATAACTAGAAAACCGTCCCAGGGGCAGTATTTGTCCTTCAATTGTTTAACATTAATGGCCTAGAAGAGAGAATGAAATGCAAGGTTTCCAAATTTGCCAATGATATAAAACAAAATGGTGGAAGGGCATGTTGTGATGAGGACATTACAATTATGCAAAGGGAATAATCTATCTATCAATTCTACATGGACTAAAAACCTGACATGTGGAGCTTAATGTGGGAAAGTGCAAGGCATGCACCTCTGTGACAGGAATCAAAAGACTAGATCTAAATGAAGGTAGATTGTAAATGACTGAAGTTTCGAGGGATCCAGGTGTCCGAGTGCATGCGTTAGCCCACAGTTCCAACAAATAGCTGAGAAGGCAAACAATATTCTGAACTTTATTGCAAAGGAGTTGGAGTTTTAAAATAGAGGGCATGATTAGTTGTACAGGCTTTTGAGGCTATACCTGGAATATTGTGCAGTGCTGGACTTCATACCCAACAACAGAATATAGAAACATAGAAAAATAGGTGCAGGAGTAGGTCATTTGGGCCTTCGAGCCAAAAATAGGTGCAGGAGTAGGCTATTTGGCCCTTCATGGCTGATCATTTAAAATCAGTACCCCATTCCAGCTTTATCCCCCATATCCCTTGAGCCCCAAGAACTAAATCTAACTCTTGTAGCATTGCATGCAGTCCAATGGATGGGTCAATTCATGGGATGAGTGTTGCCCTTTCAAGAGCAGCTAGAAAGTTTGGACCTGTATTTCTTATAGTTTAGAAATATGGGGATACCTTATCTGAATATACAAGGTCCTAAAGGGATTTGACAGAATAGATGTTGGTATATTTGCGCCAGTGGAAGAATCATGAGCAAGAGGCGATAACTACAACATAAAGGAGCTGGTCAATGAAAACTGAGGCATATAGAAAATTCTCCTCATGGAGGGGAATGAATTTCTACTCCAGAGGGCAATTACAACCGTTTGTTAGATATATTCAAGGTTGAGATGGATAAATATTTGGGAATTGAGGGTTATGGGGGAAATTGGCTCAGAAGTGTTGAGGTCAGCATAGATTAGGCATGATCATATTGAATGGCAGGGCAGACTCGAGTGATCTAGTGGCCTTCTCCTGCTCCTATTTTCTCGTCTTTAAATTGTTTTCTCAGTCATGTAATCTAACCAAAATCTCACTCTGAATTTCAGTGTTGATGTGGATTTTTTTTTTAAACTGCAGAAGAATTGCATATGTAAGAGTATGAAAAACTGCTCTTCATTGCTACAAGGCAACAGTGTTAGATCATTTAGTTTTCTTCTGTTACATTGCATCCCAAGATGTTACTGCACCAAGTCCAGCTACGTTCACTTCATTTGAAGATATATTCTGATACCTCAGCTATATGCATTCACCATAATTAACTGGGAGCAATGTCATTACTAATTCTACAGTAGATCGATTCAATGCAAAAACAAGCAAATTGGAAACAATAAAACTGTCATTTCATTTTCGTAGTGGAATTACAATGCATGAACTTTACATGCTTTTGCTGAGCTTGATAATCGTTCATAATGTGCATCAAGTGTATTAGGTTCTTTGGGATAATGGTCCTAGAAATGAGATTGGATCCGAAGCAAAGTGCAATTCCATTGCAGTTCGTACATGTTGGGTGGCCACATATTGGTCCCTGGATCTCATTTACCATCAGCACCAACTGTTTTCCCCCCGAGCCATCTCATCAGTCCTGGGAAGGAAGGGCAGCATGATCAATGGGTTCAGATGTTCCGTAATTATACTTTAAGCGCCCGGGGAACAGGCTTTACGATGGTGAAAATGGTGACAGATGTTGGGATATCTTTAATACAGAGTCATGTAAAAATAAATCATGCTTCACCAACTCCAAATTAATAAAAATACAAGTATTAACCATCTGGTAGCAACCTCCAGCAGTCTGGTGATCATTAGCAAGATCACACTCAACCTCTGAAGAATCTGACCATGGTATGGAGGGTGTGTACTGCAGTATAAACAATCAAATATTGCAAATGAGACCCGAAAATGAAGTTAAACCCCTTATTTTGAAACACAGAGCCCAATGCGCATTTCAGGTTTGCATTGGATACTTGCAAGAACCTTTACCAAAAAGATGAATTGTGCATATTTGATCCACATTAGACTTAATTTTATCAATGGAGATTGATCAAGTCAAAACCTGAAGCAACCAAAGTTCAAAGTCAAGTCAGTCAAAAGAGTTTATTGTCATGTGTCCCTGACAGGACAATGCAATTCTTTGCTTCAGCACAACAGAACATAGTAGGCATTGACTACAAAACAGATCAGTGTGTCTATATACCATTGTGTACGTAAATACACACATGAATAAATAAATTGATAAAGTGCAAATAACAAATAAAGGGGTATTAATGTTCAGAGTTTTGTCCGAGCCAAGTTTAATATCCTGATGGCTATGGGGAAGTAGTTATTCCTGAACCTGGTCATTGCAGTCCTCAGGCTCCTGTACCTTCTACCTGAAAGTAGCAGGGAGATGAATGCGTGGCCAGGATGGTGTTGGTCCTTGATAATTCTGCTAGCCTTTTTGAGGCAGCGACTGTGATAGATCCCCTCGATGGAAGGGAGGTCAGAGCCGATGATGGACTGGGCAGTGTTTACTACTTTTTGTAGTCTTTTCCTCTCCAGGGCGCTCAAGTTGCCAAACCAAGGCATACCTGCTGAACTGAAGGCATACCTACAAAAGCAACTGTAAAATGCTGTCCTCCAAAGAAAACCTGTCAGATTAGTGTGTAGCAAGGAACTGCAGATGCTGGTTTATACCAAAGATAGACACAAATTGCTGGAGTAACTCAGCGGTCCTGGCAGAATCTCTGGAGAAAAGGAATAGGTGATACTTCGGGTCGGACCCCTTCTTTGTCAGATTAGTTTCAGATTGTGCCATGTTGCTTTTGAAACTTGAATAAACATTTCCCCGTGTGATCCTTCATTACACGAGCAACAGTTTCCACAACAGACCTGCGTGCGATGATATTGTTCCTAATCAAAAGCTGCTTTAGAGAATGTTACAGACTCAAAATGAACCTTGTGTAAATCTGCTGCCCTATCGCAAATCTAATTTCTCAACATATCCTCCCATTTCCCAATGAGAGTAGCTCTGCAGCCCCTCCATGTTCCATGGCTCCTCCAAAATATCTGCCAATACTTCCAAATCCATATATGGAAAGATGATGTCCCCTTAAAAGTTCATAGATCATGATCCATCAACCCTGACTCTACCATGGTTGACCACATGGTGGCACAGCGGTAGAGTTGCTGCCTTACAGCACCAGAGACCTGGAATCAATCCTGACTACAGATGCTTGTCTGTATGGAGTTTGTATGTTCTCCCCATGACCCGTGTTGGTTTTCTCTAAGATTTTCGATTTCCTCCCATACTCCAAAGTTTAAAAAAAATGTTTGTAGGTTAATTCACTTGGCATAAATGTAAATTGTCCCTAGTGTGTGGAGATCGCTGGTCAGCACAGACTCAGTGGGCCAAAGGGCCAGTTTCCACGCTGTATCTCTAAACTATTTTAAAACTAAACACAGACTTATTACCTCCAATCTAACAATCCCCAAAGCTCAGTCAACCATTTCCCCGTCATGAGGAAATAAGCCATTCAGTCCATCATGGCTGCTCTGCCATTCATTAGGATTCCAGCCGATCTTCCAAATCAGCAGCACTGTCAGACACCGACCATAATATCCTAGATTTCCTTAATTCCCAAATATCTATCAGAGTTCTTGATTATTCTCAATGGCACATTCTTGGATGGAAAACTCCAAAATAAACTTTCCACCTTGGTGCCGATTAGTCAACCTCTTATTTGGATATTGTAAACTTGGTTCCAGGCACCCCACTCAGGGGAAATATCCCTGCATCCACTTTGCAAAAATTGTGTATGTTTCATTGTAAACTGTTTGTGGGAAACAGTTTACATTTCATTTCACAGCAGTGAGATTTCAAATATCTGCCACTTTAATTCACCATCCCACTCTGATCTTTCTATCTGTGGTCCCCTGCATGGGCACTATGAAACAAAATTCAAATCTGAGGAATGGCACCTCATCTTCATCCTAGGCAAGTTGCAGTGCTGGACAGCACGATGGCACAGGGTATAAAAGCAGTGCCAGCGATTCTGGTCCAATCCTGACGTTTTGATCTGTATGGGTGCGACTGCATGGGTTTCCAACAGGTATTCGAGTTTCCTTGCAGAGCCCAAAGACACGCAAGTTAGTAATTCAACTGACCTGGGTAAAGTGCCCCTCATGAGTGATAGAATTCAGTTCCGGTGAATTAAATGGAGGAAAAAACACAGTAGAAATCAATTTGGTCTTGCCCTTAGTTTTCTCCATTGATATTAATGGACTTCTTGGCATAAAGTCATACGGCTTGGAAACAGGCCATTGAGTCCAACTTATCAAAAATGCCCCATGGAAGCTAGTTCTCTTTGCCCACATCTCCAAGACTTTAGGTTTAAAGGGAGAATACAGGGTTTCATAGCCACTGTGCGTGGGAACATGCCTTCAATTTACATGTTAAATGCAAGTAACAATTAGCATCAAAGCAGCTGGCTGTTATTCAAAATACACAGACCTAGTGTTATTTTCCCCCAAAAGCTATTCCAACACTTTATGCAAAGTCAATAAGCATTAAATGCAATTTGTGCTTAAATATTGTGTGATTATTTCATCAATAGACCGGATTGCCTGAAGAATGATAATAGATGTAATTTGTGGCAGCGCACCACTAATTCACATTGATATAGCAAAAGCTTCTAAAACAGAGTGTGTCATTTCACTCTGTAGTCCACAGATTCCTTTGTATTGTTGTCTGCATAAGCCAATAGCTAGATGGAGGTATAAACAGCACATCCTTTGTTAAAGGCAGCAATGCTCAGCTAAATTACAATTATTTGGCTACAACATACATGTAATACAGTTTTATACAATGATGGGGAGAAGATTCACCATCATAGAGGTGCATGCTTCAAAGAACCTAATTGTGGAATAGAGATCGATGCATTTTAAGCCAGTCACCAGCTAAAATACAAACATCTGTTAAACCACAAATGTTAGGAGAAAGACAAAAAGGTATTTTCTCAAAAAAGGCTAATTACGAAATGAAATGCATTTCCAAGTGCCTTCTGAAACCACGCAGGGCACATTTAACAAATTATTAGGCCGATGAGAAAAAGACGATAGCTCTCACGTTGGTGATTGATAAGAGGAATTAGTGATGGTTGAGGTACAGTCGGCCAAATAGCTCAGGATTAATATAGTTTATAGTCAACTTGCAAAATATCACAGAGAGATAAGGGAGAATTAGTTTACAAGAGAAATATCAGGCAAGTCTTCTCAAGCACATCAAAGCAGTTCAAGGTACAGAAGGAAAATGCCAATATAGTGAATTTGCATAACTGTTATGGCATTGAATTAATTAGCATTTCTTCCCTGAAATTTATAATACCGTAAATGGCAAACTGGGCTGTAGAAATCACCATGACACGATAGCAGTTATACAGGGAAATGAATTTCATTCACTTCACTCTAGGGAGATCAGCACATTTCACTTTCTCAGTTCTGTCTCCAGAACAAATCAAAACGTACACTTGAAGGCACAGAAGCAAACCTAGATGGAGCAGCTTGTCTAGAATCCAGCAGCATGGACATAAACTGCCTATTCTATAAAATGCACATGTCTGAAAGCTCTTGCAGTGCCAGCTGATAAGTACTCTCAACATTAAGGCAGTGTTTAGCAGGGTGGTATCAAGGAGCCCTGGCGAAGCTAAAGTCAACTGACAAAGGGAAAACAGTCCAGTCATTGGAAGTTCTCCAGTGGCTGAGCCAATTCCTCAAAGGAATTTGGTTGTGGTTGGAGGCCGATCTTCCAGCCATAGTAAATTGTTGCAAATGTACCTCAATTTAGAATTCTAGTTCAATTTAGTTTATCGTCAAGTGCACTGAGGTACAGTGAAAAGCTTTTGTTGTGTGCTAACCAGTCAGCAGAAAGACCAAACATGATTACCACTGAGCCATTTACAGTGTGTAGATAATTGATAAGGGAATAATGTTTAGTGCAAGGTAAAGCCAGACAAGTCCGATCAACGATAGTCCGAGGGTCACCAATGAGGTGGATAGTAGTAGTTCAGCACTGTTCTTTGGTTGCGGTAGGACGATTTGATCGCCTGATAACAGCTGGGAAGAAATTGTCCCTGACTCTGGAGGTGCAGTTTTCACACTTCTCTCCTTTGACGATGGGAGAATTGGGGGGGAGGAGAGGGGGAAAAGCAAGTGGCCAGGGTGCGACTCATCCTTGATTATGCTGCTGGCCTTGCCAAGGCAGTGCGAGGTGCAAAATTGAGTCAATTACCTTCAGCTGCTTAATCAAATGTCCTCTCTTATGGTTGCCCTCATAAGGTTTTATGTGGAGGTTTTTTTCTGATGATTGCACAGATATCTGTTCCATGAATCTACATCAAGACAACATTCAGGCATGGGCTTATACAACATAACTAAATAACCACACCACACACGCAAGAGAATCTGGCTTGGCAAGAAAAACATTGTGGCTACTCGTGCAGAGCAGAGGCAGGATACCCTGCAATGAATGACGTACCTCCCATCTACAGAGCCTTTCCACCATGAACAAAAAAAAACAATTCTTGCCAGCTTGAGTGCATCTCCAACAACTCTCAAAATTAGCACCTTGCTTTTAATGACAATACAGCAGGATGAGGGCACTTTAGCTGGACAGAAGCAGCATTTCATAAAGGCAAAACACCACCTCCAATACAACAGCATTGAAGATGAAATGCTATTATTGCATCAAACAATTAGATAGATGGGGGTTACATAGCTTCCAGATCCCTAGATCCATTTTAGATCCCAAAATATTTCCAGTTTGTAAAATTAACAAACTCGCTCTTCGAAACACGTCAGCACAGGAAGCCCACATCACGAGTGAACATTACACTCAAATTATCTGTGCATAAAACCCAAATAATTGTGTAGGATATTCAGTTTGGGAAATTCAACTGATACGTTGTGGCCATAGATGCTCAAGTAGCTTTTATTCAATGTCAGTGCCTCACTTTGTTGTTTTAATTGCTACACAATTGCTTTTCACAAATAAATTTCAGACATGTTATATATCAATGACTTTTCAAAACACCGCTTCCTACTGCATTGAAGATTAAAAATATCCAACCTCCAACAGAATAGTGTTATTAACTTGTACTCATAACAAAATAGTTTGATACATTGAATGAAGGCATGATGTACTGTACACTTCCTTGATAAGGCATGCATACACATCATAGAATCATACAGTGTGTACTCTTTTTAAACAATTACATGCCTAGCTTTTCCTTATTGAAGACATTTTGCAGGGTAAATTATTTTACCCGATCCATAAAGACAAATGCAAGTATTGCTTTGGCATTATAATTCCACTACCTTAATAAATAAATGAGCAAGTGTTCATGTTGATAATGAAGGACGTGCATATAAATGTGGATTTAAAAAAAACTCCTCTCGTTGCCAGGGAGCCAAAATCATTATTAATCTGCTCAGGTGATAAATGTCAAGGGGAGAATATTTTACTGGATTCATCGTCACACAGATGATCTGTAAAAGGGCGGGCAATGCTACATGCAATCATATCACAATCTATGCTCTTTTCAATTTCAACAGACCTGGTAATAAAGTTATCTCTTGGTCCTTCCTAAAAACTGAATTGATTGAAACGTACCCACAGAGTTTAATGGTCTAGTCTCCCACACAAGTGTCTACTGAACTGACATCAAAGATGCTGCCTGACCTGCTGAGTTACTCCAGCACTTTGTGTCTATCTTCGGTATAACACAACACCTGCAGCTCCTTTCTACACATGGATTCCGTTCCACTTGAAATGTTCATCTTTCCATATTATAAATGCGATTGCTTTGTCACTTTTCCAGTAGGGCCCAAGTCTGGCTATTTATGTGTAGGAAAAAACTGCAGATGTTGGTTTAAATCAAAGGTAGACACAAAAACCTGGAGTAACTCAGCGGGACAGGCAGCATCTCTGGAGAGAAGGATTGGGTGACATTTCGGGTTGAGACCCTTCTTCAGACTGTCAGGGGAGTGGGCAGTACAGAGATAAAATGTAGTCGGAAATAGTAAGACTGGTTGGAGAACTGGCAAGGGGAAGTAGTGGGAGAGAGAAGGAAACAAGGGCTACTTGAGGTTAGAGAAGTCAATGTTCATTGACAATGTTCATGAACTACCTGAATGATGCCATCAGACTCTGGCATTTAAATACTGGAAAGACAGCGTACTGGCCGCCTGACACCTCTTTCAATGTCTCACTGGGTGTAATCAGGTAGGCCAGTTACATTAAATGGGACTAATTAACCAATTTTAGAAACATAGAAATTAGGTGCAGGAGTAGGCCATTCGGCCCTTCGAGCCTGCACCGCCATTCAATATGATCATGGCTGATCATCCAACTCAGTATCCTGTACCTCCCTTCTCTCCATACCCCCTGTTCCCTCTAGCCACAAGACCTCTCAATCCAGGCATTATTCTGGTAAACCCTCTCTGCACCCTTTACAAAGTCTCCACATCCTTCCTGGAGAGACCAGACCTTCACGCAATACTCCTAATGCAGCCTATAAATAGGTGAATTAGCACTTCCTTACTCTTATACTCAATGCCATGACCCATGGATGCAAGCATACCATGTGTCTTCTTTACCACCATCTACTTATGTCACCGCTTCAGGGAGTTATGGACTTGGACCCCAAGATCCCTCTGTACACCAATGCCATTAATTGTATAATTTTCTCCTTGCATATGGCCTTCCAAAATGCAATACCTCACTTGCACTCCATTCATTGGATTGGGGCTAGTGTAAAATATTCAAACTCGTACCATATTTCATCAAAAACAGCAGGTGCAACCTCAATAATATCCCACACTATTTCTCCATTTCTGCAGTTTGAAGATGATGGCAGAACAAAGATTTTAGTGAGTCAGAGAACATTAAAAAACTGATACTTAATCAGGGCCTGGGCGGAAATCCCGGGGGGGGGGGGGGGGGGGGGGGGGGGGGGGGGGGGCAGGGGGGGCACGGCCCCTCCATGTTTTGAGAGGTGGGGGACGATTTCCCCCCCCCCCCCCCTCATATTTTGTAATCCGGATTTTTAAATTCGGTGAAGAAAAAATCTATTAAAAATCTCTGCTTTCCACGAGAAAGTGGGGGTGGGACTGATGATCGAGGGCGCCAATTGGACGAAAGAAACATCAGTCAACAGGCATGGGGGGGGGGGGGGCAGGTCATGATGATTCAGCGCGATGATTGGAGGAGGGAGGTGTCGCTCAGAGGCGGACGTAGGGCGGTGGGACTGAGGATAGAGCGCAGTGATTGGAGGAGGGAGATGCCCTGGTGGAGCAAAGATCATAGAGCGGAGCTTGAATCGGCCAGTTTGCGGGGCCTTTCATCGCCCAGCCCGGCACGGCTTAAAATTGACCACAGGATCTTCCATCGCCCCGCGGTCAAATTGCTGCGTCGAGGCGATCGAGTCTACCAATGTTGAAGCCCCCACTGGGCGATGGAAGATCCCGCGGTCGGTTTTAAGCCGCGCCGGGTGAAGAAAGGCCCCGCGAATGGGCTGACTGAAGCCCCACGAGTTGGTCACCAACCAGGTCAGCTCCCGATGTTACTGTCCACAGGGCCCACGGCTGAAGCCTCCGAAGGCGTGTGCGCGTGTGGCCGCCAAGAGATTGTGTCCACCCCCATGTTTTGATAACAATTTCCACCCCTGATCCATGCCACACATTGCCAAATGTCAGCCCCATATGTACCCACACCAACCCCACATTCACTTCTCCTCCATCAAAAATCCTATTTGTCTGATCATTTAAGAGTTGACCATTCTCTCTCCATAGGTGCTGGGTAAATTAGGAATCTCAAAACATCATGCCGTTTAAATACTATCTGGATTAGCAGAAGCTCCAATAAATTATGCAGAGTCAAATCTAATCACTGTATTCCTATGTCTAGTAGTTATGTGTGGTCTGTTTCACAGAAAAGCTTGTATGCTTCACAAATCCACATGGGCTATCTATTTCTATCCCAAGTATAAAGTGTTCTGCAGATCTGCCAGCAAATTGAGAGAAAGGACAGGTTATGTTTTTGAGTAGGTCCACTGAAATATCTGCACACATATAGTGTCAATCTCACTTTTCAGATGAAGCTATCCAGTGAATGAAGAATTTTTGGAAAGTATCTTGTTTAGGAAGATGTAGGCAGATGCTGGTTTATACTGAAGATAGACAAAATAGAGTAACTCAGTGGGTCAGGCAGCATCTCTGGAGAGAAGGAAATGTTTCAGGTCAGAACCCTTCTACAGACTGTCGGAAGAGGAGTATGAAGAGTTCCAACCTGAAACATCACCCATTCCTTTTCTCCAGAGATGCTGTCTGCCCCACTGAGATGTTCCAGCATTTTATGTCTATCACTGGAAGGTATCATCTGTACTTTGCAGGACTCTGAAAGTAAACACTGGAGAAAAGACTGGGCTGGCCCAGGATAGCCCATGTTGGGCATCTCAACAAACGCTCATCATGGGTTAACCTACCCTGATAGGAGCTGGCAGCATTATACAACTTGTGCTCACAGCGAGCACATATAAAGATGCAAAAAAGGGCATTCTTCTGCCTATATTTGCAAAAAGGGTGGCACGGTGGCATAGCGGTGGAGTTGATGCCTTACAGCGCCAGAGACCCGGGTTCGATCCTGACTATGGGTACATGTTTGTACGGAGCTTGTTCGTTCTCCATGTGACCTGCATGAGTTTCTCTCTGAGATCTTCGGTTTCCTCACACTCCAAAGACGTACACGTTTGCAGGTTAATTGGCTTGGTACAAACATAAATTGTCCCTAGTGCATGCGGGATAGTGTTAGTGTTCGGGAATCGCTGATTAGTGCAAACTTGGTGGGCCACAGGGCCCGTTTCCATGCTGTATCTCTAAATTAAACCAATCTGGTCTGCGTAACAGTAAATTTGGTTTGGCTTCCTCATCGAATAGTGAATAAATAAGTGTATTCAAGCCAGTTTTAGAATTGATCAATAAATAGGTCATCAGATACGTATTTAGTAATAATCTCTTTTAATTGGTTAGTGCAGCTTACTGGAAAAACAAAATCACCAATGACCGTTCAATCATTTCAACACAATTAATTTGGGGAAATTTCAGGTCTGAAAAAGGATTCCGACCTCCAACATCACCCATTCCTTTTCTCCAGAAATGCTGCCTGACCCGTTGAGTTACTCCGGCACTTTGCGTCTATCTTCAGACCGAATTTTAAACTTGGAGCTACATATTTAATAAATTATGAAGCCAATGTCACAGCATGATGAATAAATCACACTTTACTATAGTGTTACATAATCCATTGACGTGAATCATTAAACATCAAACTGGTTGCTAAAAATCACTTGGCTTAGTGCACATAAGCATCATGCTCTATAGCACATTCTACCATTTAAAAGCAAATCACTAACCAAGCTATTGCATTAAATAACCATAAAAATATCTTCACTAGCAAATGAGTAGCAGCAAATTAAGTGCCTCATATTGTTTTCTTGGCAATAACACTTAAATGGCATAACCAGATGTTTAACATCTTTACACAACCCCAGATTTCACTCAATGTTCATTCCATTGAAAGATATCTTGCGGCTGCTTTGATTTCTTGCTCTTCACTTTACTTGTTAACATTCTTCTGCCTACATTTGTAATAGAAACTGCCCATGTCAAGATAACACTGCAACAACACCTTCCTAATGACCAGTGTTGTAGGCAATGCAGAATCATTATTGAAAGATTATAGGCAATAGGTGCAGGAGCCAGCACCGCCATTCAATGCGATTGTGGCTGATCATCCCCAATCGGTACCTTCTCCCCATATCCCCTGACTGCTATCTTTAAGAGCCCCATCTAGCTCTCTTGAAAGTATCCAGAGAACCAGCCTCCACTGCCCTCCGAGGCAGAGAATTCCACACTCACAACTCTGAGAAAAAGCGTTTCCTCATCTCTGTTCTGAATGGCTTACCCCTTATTTTTAATCAGTGGCCCCTCGTTCTGCACTCTCCAAAATCACAAACATGTTTCCTGCCTCTAGCGTGTCAAACCCTTAACAATCTTATATGTTTCAATAAGATATCCTCTCATCCTTCTAAACTCCAGAGTGTACCAGCCCGAGGCTTGTATTAAATACTGAGGCTAAAGGCAAAACAATTGTATGTGTGCATGTGCAGCATTGACCAACTTAAGTGGGGACAATTTTGTCAGAGATGGATGTAAATAAATTTGAAGTTGGATGGGCACAAACATTGTGGGCCCCAAGGGCCCATTCCTATGCTGTACCATTCTAGGTATTACCCTGAGATTGTGAAATGTTGGAAAGCATTAGCCAAGGGAGGAACTATTGGTAAGATGAGAGGGATCATAATTTTAATCAAAGTCACATATTTGATTTCATCATTTAGAATAAAAGCTTATGAGTTTTTACCAGTAATCATTTCCCTGGAAGAAAACAGAGGCAAATAGTGATGTGCAAAAAGGTAGAAAAATTATAGTGGATTCCCTCAGCTATCAACCGAATAGTTCTCTTGTGAGATGCCTGAAGTTTACCCTTGACCTTGAAGCTTCACCCACAGTTGCCAATTGTTTTGGCTCAAACAACATTTCAAGTTTACAAATAGGGATTCACAAACAACTAAAGTGATATGTTGACCAAACAACCCAGTTATCAGCCATCAGTAGCAAGGAGGAACTGCAGATGTTAGTTTATACCAAAGATAGACACAAAATGCTGGAGTAACTCACTGGATCAGGCAGCATCTCTGGAGAAAATGGATAGGTTCAATTCAGTTTAGTTTATCAGTTCAGTTTATCGTCACGTGTACTGAGGTACAGTGAGAAGTGTTTGTTGTATGCTAACCAGTCAGAAAGACAATACATGATTGCAATCAATGTTATTGTTTCAGGTCAGCTCCCTTCTTCAGACTGATCCTAACTCGAAACATCACCTATCCATTTTATCCAGAGATGCTGTCTGGCCTGCGAAGTTGCCCCAGCATTATGTGTCCATCATCAACCATCAGTCAGTGATAATCATAGTTTTCTTCGCAAATTGTGAAGAACCGTTTTATTTATTTTTTAAGTCCAGCTGGATATTTGCATTGATCCCTTTCATAGGCAGTTTGAACACAAATCAACAATATAATGGTAATTTATTTAACCAACTGGGTTTGGCTGATTCATGCATACTCTGCTTTTGAAGAGTCAACTTCATGCACTGGAGTCTCATTTAGGTGGTGGTTATTCATAGCCATCTCCGACAGGCAAGGCAATGCAATGAGGACTCATTCAGGTTTTAAGCCATTTAAGTGGGGCTTTGGAAGCCTATTGCAGAAGGAGATCCTGAGGATGACCATGATTTGGGCCAATCCAAGGATAAGGCTTGCACAGCCACAAAAAGTTCAAATGGTGCAATTTGTTAATGTTGATAAGAATTCCCCAAAAAATTGGAATAATAAAAAAGGACTGCTTATTTGGTCTTGAGGCAAAGGCATAACTGGCATTTATTTTATTGGCTGCCCCAGTTGCCTTCAATCCCTAATAATGATACTTCCAATGTAAGAAACACTTTCCTCTGACACGGAATTAGAGGAAATTGGCCCATCGTGATTATGGAATGATTGAGTGAGTTAGGACAGTGGGCAACTTCCCCAAAAGGGGGAGAATTGGGCCTAGAGATTGCACCCCTTTGGTATGGCACAACACACAATATCCCAGTCAAGTAGAAAGACCACTTCTGTCCAGAAGGAGGTGTCCTGCCACACTGATTGGGAGACACGAGCCATCAGTGCCCACATTTGACGTCATGTAAAAACATAAATTTAACAATGAATTTGGTTACACCAACTCACTAGAATAGCAGACAGTTGATGCTGAGAATTCAACTCAACATTTTCAGTTGTTCAATATATCAATCATCAAATAATTCAATTTATTTTAAGCCTACATCACAACACTGACATATAAAGTGAATAACACAGCTTTGGAACACATTGATGCAAACATAAAGAAAGCCCATCAACACCTCTACATCGTTAGATGATGGCGGAGATTCAGTATGTCAACGAATACTCTAACTTTAACAGATGTACAGTAGAAAGCATATTGGCCCATTGCATCATGGCCTGAATCAGCAATTCAGACATTGAAGAAGTTTGCAAAATGTTGTGAATACTGTAGAGGTCTCTAAAGATTTCTGAAAGCAATGGTGTGCACAAGTGAACCACTGGCTATAACCAGACCCTAACAAGTTAGAATGAAGTAGTCATACAGTAGGGAAACAGGCCCTTCAGCCCAACATGCCCATCTACACTAGTCCTATCTAATAAAATTTAGCCCATATTCCTCTAAACCATCCTATTCATATACCAGTCTAAATGCTTCTTAAACTTTGTGATGGTACCTGCCTCAACTACCTTGTCCGGCAACTCATTCCATCTACCTATCACCCTTTAAAAAATATATATTATCCCTCCGATTCCTTTTTCATCTTTTCACCCCTCACCTTAAACCTATGTCCTCGGATTCTGATTTATCTGGGTAAAAGACTTGCATTCATCCTATCTGTTCCTCTCATGATCTTATATGTCTCTATAAGATCACCCTTCATCCACCTGCACTCCAAGGAATGAAGTCCTAGCCTGCTCAACCTCTCTGTGTAGATCAGACCCTTGAATCCTGGCAAATATTTCTGGGCTACTTTAAGAATTGCTCCCTTCAATTTACATTGCACTTATTATTAGTGCTGAATCTGCTGTCTATTCAATTATTCTACCAGCCTGTCTCAACCTCCTTGAAGTTTGTTCTATGTTCTTCCATTCATTGCATCTCCAAGTTTGATGACATCTGCAAATTCTGAAACCAAAGCTGTATCTGTTCAAGTCCAAGATATTGACATGTATTGAGAAAATAGCGGCTTTCTCAATAATACTCCATGAGAACTCCAGTGTACAGTTCCCTTCGGCCTCAATACTTCAATCCTGATTGCAAACCTACCATGTGGTACTTTGATTGATGTATATGTCAACACCTTTTGAAAAAGCACTTTCCCTCTGACACCAGGCCTCAACTTTTGTCTTCATGATGGACAATCTTACAGATGATGGTGAACAAAATTAGGAGAATAGATTCCACTGGTAATTTGTTCAAATATATTGAAGAATATCATTTAAACCTATATTTTTTTTTAATGCAGACAGATTTGAGCATTTTATTTATTGTTAAGATCTTTTAAGATCCAGAAAAGTAAAATGGTGGAAGCACTTCACAATGAGCTGAGAATTGTTAAGTACTTTAGCACTCTGGGGAAGAACAGGTGGTGATGGAAAGAGTTTGCAAGCTAAATTATGTTCTATCCTGCAGCAAAGTTTCTTACTTGGGAATCAGGATCTTGGGACCTTGTCCAGCTTGATGGTTTAACACCACACCAGGCAACACACGGGCCTGCAGGGAGCTAATTATTCTCACTGTGGGGTTCCTGTTAAACTGCACATACTGGATTAAGTTACCACGCCATCGGCAATAAATTATTAATCAAGGACATGAACCAACATATAAATGTTAGCTGCCTAAATGCTTTCTGCCAGCAAAACTATTTTCAGATATTATGTTTATTTCTCATTTCAAATGTTTCACATGGGAAAATGAGAAGTTATTTATTATGGATTAAAACACGAGTAGGGATGAATTTTTTTAGATCCACTTTTGTAGAGCAACACTGACGAGACTGGGAATGCCTAAACAAGTTAAGAAATCCTCCAATAGACTTGGATAAAACACCGACAAGAGGCAACAATAGTGTTTATAGTAAAACTCCTTAGTCCTGCATGCAGTGAGATTGGCTTTCTTTTAACTAAGACTGAATTCTCAAACCCATTTTGGCAATCCTGAATTGTGTCAAATCCTTGTGCTTTGAATGAAGAGGACACAAAGGCAAGTGCGTGTGTCACATTGCAGCATTTCCTGCCTTAAAGGATACAAGCAACTGGCGTTGGGCCTTAAGGGCCTGTCCCACTTGGGCGTCATATGCGCGTCACGCAGTTGGCGCGCGAGGATTTTGAGAATCCCAAAATCCTGGGGCGCCGCGCGCTACTGCGCATCACTGCCTATGCCACCATGTCACACCACGCACCATGTGCATCGTGACGCGTAAATTATGTCGCGTAAATGACGCGCAAGTAATGCCCAAGTGGGACAGGCCCTTTGCTGCAAGCATGACATGATGCTGATGGAAGTGTTCCTAACATATTGTAGGTGAAAAGCAGAAAGTTTTTACCCTTCAAAGAAATCTTGGCATGGAGTCAGAGACAATCTGCTGTGAATCCAATTCAAGTTGTGACAGCACTGATCAAGTGCCATATACTGCACTAACATCGTTTCATTGTTCCACTTGCACCATTTCAAGAGTTTATTGTGATATGTCTTGAAACAGACATTGAAATTCCTACTTGCAGTAGCACAAGATATGTAAACATAGTTTCAACCTTATTATGGGTTTAACAGAGTACTAACGCCCAGGTTCAGGAGCAGCTTCTTCCCTACAACCATCAGACCACTAAACATACAACCTCTAAATAGGTTTGAACCTATATACACACACATATATAATATGTATGTGTGTGCGTTTAACGTTAGTTTCAGGCTACTATACTACCTTCCCAATGGCAGGTGTGAAATGAGAGCTGTAAGTTAATTGGCTTCTGTAAATTGTCCTTAATGTGTTGAATAATGCTCGCGTAGGTGGTGATCTATGGTCGGCCAGGACTCGGTGAACCAAATAGCCTATTTCTGCGCTGTATCTCTAAAAAGTCTCTGGGAGATACAGCTGTTGCGTCATTATACCACTCGTACGGCGACTCTTCATGCAAGAATAGATCCACTTCATAATAGGAAGAGGGCTTCAGTCTACTAGTGCCCTCACCCAATATGCATGTATGTAAGCAATACCAACTATTGGGCTAAAGGAATTAAGGGATATGGGGAAAAGGCAGGAACAGGGTACTGATTAGATGATCAGCCATGATCATATTGAATGGCAGTGCTGGCTCAAAAGGCCGATTGGCCTGCTCCTGCTCCTATTTTTCTATGATACAGTACAATGATTGTTTATGTGATCCCCTTTACCAAGCCCATGCACACAGCAGATAGGCTACTAGAAATCAGCCACCATTGCCATTACATTAAAAAGTATTACACGTTTTAAACCTTCTGAAGTCCATCCTATACTAAGAGCTTGACGGAAAATATCTGGTAATTGAAAGTTTGTTTTTTTTACTGATAAATCATTTGTCACTTTGTCTGCCAATTCATTACGCCTCTCGCAATGTCATTTGGAAACCCATTCCTTCCTAAAATGTCTAATTCCCCTTGTGTGCCATTTCTCCCAGTTAGAGCCCTATATTAATTTATGGACAAAATTGTTAATTTAATTGACGAAGAGATAATTGTCTTTAGAGAAATTAAAATTAATTAACTTGTGAAATATAACTTTAAGCCCAAGCACATCCAGATGCACATCCTGTTAACAATAGTGTCCATAACAATAACACAGATCAGTATTTGATAATTGGCCAAGAATGGTCTCGACCCGAAAAGTCACCCATTCCTTCTCTCCAGAGATGCTGCCTGTCCTGCTGAGTTACTCCAGACTTTTGTGTCCATCTTCAGCACTAGAGACATTCATCCCTAAAGATGTTTCTGACAGGGACACCATTGCAGTTTATCAATAACTGGATGTTACTATTCTTTAAAGTGCAAAACAAAATGTTGATCACAAGAGCAATCTGTATGTTCACAAACTCGATGACTCTTTAAGGTCAGCCATTCCGATCAGCAAGCTATTAAAAAGAGCTACTTTGTGCCCCAGAAGAACGCAGCTTTAGGGAGGTAATGAGAGTTCTGTGCACTTATACAGAAGCAAAAAACAGTCGTAGCTGATCTTCATCCGATGGGGTTCATTTTCTCACTAATGGCTCCTGCTCCGTCATTAAGCGTCATGCGAGACTCCCAATGGTGGTTGAAGAGAATAACAAGAGCAATTAGTGTACAGGCGTCAGGGGAGGAATTATTCACTGAAAGAGGGCCTCTGTCCGTATCTTCGACTACTACCAGAACACAATATAGGGGATAAGGTAGCACAGCAGGGAAAACCAGTTAAAGAGATAAAACGAATTTGTGCCTTATTACTTTGGCACGTTCAGATACTTCAGCGAGAAGTCTCAAGAGGAAATTAGAAATTTGTCATCATATCAATGTCACCAGTTAAAATTGTAATTCTTGTTTGTAGTACAGCCTTCAATTAATAGCACAGTGTTTCAAGTATGGAACAGTACATTGTGTATCATCATTCATCAGTTTATTTTTCTATACTTCATATTTGCAATATTTCCAGAATGTAAGGTACTCTGTTTTTAAAGACACCATCTGCTCTGTATTTTAGGATTTCAAGCATCTCCTCTAAATGCAAATTATTCAGAGGAGTTTAAGTGGCACATGTTGAGCAACTATTCAATCATGAGACACAGCAAACCAGTGTACTCCAATCACCACCAAAACCTCACACAAGTGCACTTTCCAGCTAGGACTAATTTATCAACTATGGTAGAATCTTTTACTTCTCATCTACAGATTGATGGGAAAGGACTAGAAAAATCCAATCTTTGCCGAATGACAACCCGGTATGAATTTACCATCAACATTACATGCCATTTGTATTGATCCTATATTAACTCCA
This sequence comes from Okamejei kenojei, assembly GCA_035221665.1. NCBI lineage: Eukaryota > Metazoa > Chordata > Chondrichthyes > Rajiformes > Rajidae > Okamejei > Okamejei kenojei. The sequence goes on from CM069144.1 coordinate 23,892,950, forward strand.
AGGCTTGATATCACGAGTGCAGAATTCCATCCAATTGTTGACATTGTAATCGAGAAGAGGGGAAAAAACAGCTGGTGTGCAACTATTTGTAAAACCACACAGGAAGAACATGGCATCATAGCGCGTGCTAGAATTACCAAACTAAAGGCAGCATTGGCCAGAAGGTGGGAATGTATCTATTTCCTGACAGTAATAGCCATCAACTCCTTGCGTGAAATCCCATAGTATTCATACAGAATTTAGAGCTTCACTGATAAGGTTGTTTTATTTATAACCGGACTCTCTCCTTTAGATTTGCAAAGTCACAGCTTCTGAAGCCAGCACTCTGTGTTAACCATCAACCCTCATGGCATTTCTCCCAAGAACCAGTTCACAACTTTCCTCCTGGGATAAATAAAGTTCTATTGTATTGTATCGTACAACGATCTACCCAGGATGCAAGATACAGGAACAGCCACACTGAACCAAGTGTGCAGGGAATGTTGATGGTAACACCATTACAAGGAAGTGGGTACTCATTAAGTAGGTTAGGATCATCTTACAGTGTATCAAACCTCAACCACATCAGGCGAGGTGCTTCTTCTAGTAACTTGAATGGAGAAGTCTACTAGCAGCAAGCACAGGACACTGGTTTGCTTAGTTTACTTTAGTTTGTCACGTACCGAGTGAAAAGTACAGTGAAAAGTTTGTGTTATCCAGTCAAAAAAAGACTACACATGAATACAATCGATGGAAGGAAGGTTGGTCTGGGCTATATCCACAGCTTTCTGCAATTTATTGCAGTCTTGAATGGAACTGTTCCAAAACCAGGTTGCAATACATCCCAATAAGATGCTTTCTACAGTTCATCTATAGAAGTTGGTGAGGGTTGCTGGCAGCATGACAAAGCCTCCTAAGGAAGTAGAAGCAGTGCACATTCTTGGCCATATCTACAATGTGATGGGTCCAGGACAAATTGCTGTTTATATTTATTCCTAGGAACTTGAAGGTTTCGACCATTTTCACATTGGCACCATCGATGAATACTGAGCTGTATGTATGGCTTTGCTTCTTGAAGTCAATCACAATCTGCTTTGTTTTGCTGACATTAAGGGCAGTGGAGGCCGATTCTCTGGATACTTTCAAGAGAGAGCTTGATAGGGCTCTTAAAGATAGCGGAGTCAGGGGATATGGGGAGAAGGCAGAAGCGGGGTACTGACTGTGGATGATCAGCCATGATCACATTGAATGGCGGTGCTGGCTCGAAGGGCCAAATGGCCTACTCCTGCACCTATTATCTATTAAGGGAGAGGTTGTTCTCTTGGCAACAAGTTACCAGATTCTCAATTTCCTTTCTGTGCTCCCTTTCATCATTATTCTATCCGGTTAACAACAGTGATGTCATCTGCAAACCTGTGAATGGAGTCGGATTGGTATTTGTGTGCACAGTCGTGAATGTATAAGGTGTATAATAGGGGCACCAGTGTTGAGAATTATCATGGAGAATGATTTGTCACCCATCTTCATCAATTGCAGTTTGTGGGTCATGAAGTCAAGGATCCAGTTCCACAGGGGAGTGCCAACTCCAAGTTCCACAAGTTTGGTTGGGATAATGGTATCGACAGCAAAGTTATAATTGAGGAATAGGAGTTTGATACAAGTGTCCTTCTTATCTAGGTGTTCCAGGACTGAGTGCGAGGGCAGAGATATGGCATCTGCATGGACCAGTTGTGGCAGGCAACATCTCTGCAGGCATCAAAAATGAAGGTCAGGGGTAGTAAGAGGTCATGATGCTCCATCTACAAACAGCTACACTGAGGTTTTGGGTGCATTTTGCATCATTTTAAAAATAGTTTGTTAAATGCTTGTGGATCTCACCACATCTATTTTTCCCCCCCCCGTTTGAAACCAGGAGTATGATAGAGATCAGAAATAAGATATTGGCAAGGCTTCATGGATAATTAATTTCCATATTCCTTGCTAGGGCACCTTTGTGAATCTAGTTACATGTGTAACAAGGTAATACTTCATTGCATTTGAAGAACAAATTCTGACAAGGCAGCTCTTTCAGGATAGATACAAATATCATTTTAAGAATCAGTGGATTACTTGCAAGCCCCATTTAACAAAGGGTTCAGAATAATCTATGAAATGAGAGGCTGCTTACTGCAGTGAAAATAATAACCCCTTTACAACCAAGCCATCAAGGAACAGTGGGTGCTGGAGAATAATCACATGCTTCATTGGTTAGAGCCTTCAATGTAGCTAAATGTTTCACAGGTGCATGAACAACATATGACACCCAGTCATGTACCAAAAATGATAGAAATCTATATACAAGATTGTAAAATTGTAGATTTAGGTCCCAAGCTTTTATATACAAGATTGTAAACAAAGTAAACCACAAATATATGAAGCATAAATTGGCTGTAGTAAATTGGGAAACTGCAAGGCTATGAAATGGAAACAAACAAACCTAGCGGAAGGATGCGCCACCTCACTAACACAACCCTTTAGTCACATTGCAGGAGCTATCCTACCCATTTTATTTGTGCCAACGTGCACGCCGACTTCTGGCTGCTCACCCTCCCCCCTTGAAAATTGTCTACTGCTGGTCACCATGGACACCAACCTGGAATCCCGGTTGCGGCCACGGAATCTCCCTAATTATTGAGTCTATCCCTTAAGCTCTCTCCAACTTCACCATTCCATTCTCTGCCTCAGAAACAGACCAGAGCCACTGAACTGACTGCTGCGACCGCTATATTCAGCTCCTCTGAACAGTCAACCCCATCAGTATCCAAAAGGGTTTACTCGTTTAAGGGGAATGGTCACATGGGACTCCCTCACTATGTTTACTTCCTTTACCCTTCCTGGTGGCCATTTACATTCTATTTGAACCTTGGGTGTGTCCATCTCACTATGTCTATCTATAGCACTCTCAGTCCTCTGGACAAACTAGGTCCAACTGCAGCTCCACTTCTAAAGCACACATACACAGCGACAAGTTGTCAGAGTGCTGTTTGGAGGAAGATATGTTGATGGCAGCAATTAAAACTGGAGAAACACCAAGACACTGGAGGGTTATATGGTTGGAGGAGATTTTCACAGAGAGCAAGGGCAAGATTTGAAAATGCACAAGTTTTAATGAATTTGGAGTACATAGAACTAAATACCACTACTTCCTGCACATCTCAACACATTGCCCCCAGTACAGGAAAATATCCTTACTTTCTGTGAAGTCAAGGGTGAAATTTCCCCCAACCATATCTATCCCAGGGAGAGGGTGATGAGAGTTCATCCGATATTCATCTTCAAGCAAGCAATTTTCCTTCACCATTTGGCAGTTTCAATGTAATCCAACCACTAGTCACATCTTCCCTTCACCTCTACGTTCTGCATTTGACAAGGACCACTTACTCGCAACTTCCCAGTCAGTTCTTCTGTCCCGACTCACAACTTCCCGTCCGATAGTACCTTCCCATCCAAATCAGAGATTCACTTCACTTTTACGCACCTTTCATTCACCCAAATAAGCATTCCAAACAAATGTCTTCTTCTTCCAAAGTACTGGATTCAGTGTTCACAATGAGGCCACTAAATTGGAAAAATTAAATATCAATTGGGTGGATCACTGTGCAGAGCACCAGCACTCAGTCTGTGGGGTGATCCTCAGCTTCCAGTGGAATCCCACGATGGATCAGAATTCCACTCCTATTCTGATCTGTCTGCAGCCTTCCGCTTCGGCTATAGTTATGGCCAACAAAAAACAGAGATACAACAAGGGGGGGGGGGCTTAGTATGAATGCAATTTGTTCATGTGTGGGGATCGCTGGTCCAAGCTGGCATGTTTCTGCGCTGTTTCTCTAAACTAAAAGGCTGTGATGTACTGGATTGGGGTGGAAGATTGCAACCTTCACGTGGTCCACCCTGTTGCGATTAATGCAATCAACTCGACGTGCACAAACAGAAGATCAAATAGAACAAGTTGTCCAACAACTTTAGGTTGTGCACGCCACACGAAAGAAGAAGAATGTACTGGATTGATACTGGACATACAATTTCTGTTATTTGCCTTAAAAGCACCAGAGACCCAGGTGCTGTTTGTACAGAGTGTGTACGTTTTCTCCGTGGGTTTATCTCCAAGATTTTTGGTTTCCTCCCACACTCCAAAGATGTACAGGTTTGTAGGTTAATTGTCTGGGTATATATGTAAAATTGTCTCCAGTGTGTGTAGGATAGTGTTAATGTGCAGGGATCACAGGTCAGTGCGGACTCGGTGGGTTGGAGGGCTTGTTTCTGTGCTGTATCTCGAAACTAAACTGACTGGGCATTTTGCATCTTCCCAAAATAAACACCAAATTTTCCATCTTCAGGTAACATATTCTCTAGGAGATTCTAGAAACTGCAAATGTTAGAATATTGAACAAAACACAGGTGCTAGAGGAACTCAGCTGGTCAGGCATTGTCTGTGGAGGGAACGGACATGAGGTTTCTGGTCAGGACCTTCCTTCAGACTGATGTATTGTGTTCTCTTCCTTTGCTCACCTAGTCTCTATAAAATGCCTTACTAATGGTCCTTATAACCTGAAACGCTGTAATCAATCTCCACCCAATCTTTTGTCTTGCACCTCATTCTTTCCCTCCAGCCCTCTTTTGCAAACTGACACCACCTCTTTCCCAATTCTGCAGCATTGTTTGAAGTGAGCTCAATCTATGGAATCTTAAAAAGGTGAGAAAACCACACAATTTCAAAAAGCAAAGAAATCACTGGCTACCCGGCCAACGTGCACAATTTAAAATATTTCTCCCGATTTCAACATATTTCAGTGCCAGTCATTTTTCTGTAATAATTAGACAGTGGGAGATGGTGATGACACAGGTCAATTGGCATTTCAAGATGCAAAATTAACCAATGCATAACCCTTTCCATTTGAAATATGTGTACATAGAATATTAATTCTTTTTTGCCAATAAACCACGGCTGTTAATGCAAGCCAGATGAAAAGTAACCATGTCAGAAGGTAATTTACATCTTTGCACACTAATTTGAATTAGCAATCAATTTTTTTTAGTGAATAAATGTCAAGAGGTCAATTGGGTAGACACTTCATGGTTGACATGAACGATCAGATTTGGTGAAATAGTAGACTGTATTACAAAGAAGATTTCATTCATAAAAAAGTGAAGAATCTTAACGCAGCCATTTCCGAGGGATCCAGTTGGTTTAAATGATGATCAAAAAACCTCAGCCTGTCTGCCCCATATCACAGGCAAGAAAATGGCAGATTTGGCCACTGCTATGGAGTGGGATTTTAAAACTTCAGTACTGTTTTATTGAAAATTAGAGGTATTTTCCTCCACAAATGCTGGTCCAAAGAGATACTCCAGTGGATTATTTTTTTTGCACTCATCTTTGAAAGTTATTGTTGAATCCTGATCCTAATATATTACTTGAAAGGAAGGTGCTCCATGGAAATATTGTTTAGCAAACCCATTACTTTTCCAATTCACTGTAAATTTGTGCCATCCTATTACCAGTCCTTCTGCTAATGGAAATTATTTCTCCTCATTCACTCAAGAATATAAATGCATCTTACCCATCTTCTGCCATCACTCTTCGGTATCACTCTGGCAATTGCTTTTATACCTTCTTCAAACCTTGATATTAGAGTAATAGAGTGATACAGTGTGGATACAGGCCCTTCAGCCCAACTTACCCATCCGGCCAACAATGTCCCAGGTACACTAGTCCCACTTGCCAGCGCTTGGTCCATATCCCTCCAAACCTGTCCCATCCATGAAACTGCCTAACTGCTTCTTAATCAATGGGATAGTCCCAGCCTCAACTACCTCCTCCGGCAGATTGCTCCATACACTCACCACCCTTTATATATGAAATGTTACCCCTCAGATTCCTATTAAATACTTTCCGCTTCACCTTGAACCTATGTCCTCAATTCCCCTAGTCTAGACAAGAGACTGTGCATCTACCGGATCTATTCCACTCATAATTTTGTACACCTTTATAAAACCTCCCCCCTCCCCTCATCCTCCTGCGCTCCATGGATTAGAGACCCAGCCTACTCAACCTCTCTCTATAGCTCACACCCTCCAGTCATGGCAACATCCTCCTCACAACATGCATCTCCCATGTTGAATATTATTTTCCCACCGAGATCCAACCAATATTCATAGATACAAAATGCTGGAGTAACTCAGCGGGTGAGGCAGCATCTCTGGAGAAAATGGATGGGTCACATTTCGGTCCGGTCCCAACCCGAAACGTCATCCATCCCTTTTCTCCAACAATGCTGCCTGACCCGCTGAGTTACTCCAGCACTTTGTGTCTATGTTCAGTAAACAAGCACATGCATTTCTTTTCTGCACAATATTTATAAAGCTTCAGTTTGTTATAATTTTCATGCTTTTTAGTTTATTTTTCTATTCCAAAATCCAAAATTTTATTTTCTACAATTTGTCTTGTTACCTTTATAGATGCATTTGCATATCCCATCTGATCCATTTCAGCACTCCTTTTAAAACTATTTTATTCATTTCCTTCTAAAATGTACTGATCCAGATCTTGATACACTAAATTTCATTTGTCATTAAAAAACACTTCACCAGGCTTATTCTTCCAAAATCTTCTAATAAGTTTAACATCTAAATTAAAAAAAAAATGAAAATAAAAACTACACTCCAACATACAAAAGAGCAGTGTTCCATTCATACCAGTGGGGTTTGCCAGAATATGTTTTCCTCCAATGTCAATGCAAACATGATTACTATTACTCTTCTGTCTTGGCCAGGTTTGCAACCATGTCTGTCTTTTATTCCGAGCTTCCAATTTTATGAAAGCCTTACATTAGATTTTTTTCAAATATTTGTTGAAAGTCTAAGTGGACTTTGTCAACCTTACAGCCTCATAAACCCTTTGCTTTACTTTAAAGGTTTTAATCAAGTTGGTCAAATGGATATGGTCTTTAATAAAGTTTAATTTGTTAGCCCAGTTTAAATGCGTTCCCATCGCCAACTAAACCAGATGGCCTGCAGTTGTTCCAATATCTCATCAGCTTTCTTTGAACAGTTATAGACAATAGGTGCAGAAGTAGGCCATTCGGCCCTTTGAGCCAGCACCGCCGTTCAATGTGATCATGGCTTATCATCACCAATCAGTAACCCGTTCCTGCCATCTAACAAGTTAAGCATGTTTTAATTTAACACCGCTCCATTGCTTCTTGAATAGATAAACAGAAACTTTCAGAACAAAACAAAAAGTTGACCGCCAATGTAAATTTGTTTTGGCCAATTGCAAACTGAAAGAGGGTCATGCAACGGCAATCATCATCAATATTTGATCAGTATATTCTTTGGCAATATTGTTTTTAGAGTTCAAAAGCTAAAAAGAAAGACTGCATAGGTTGAACAATGAGTCTATGAACAAATGAATTAACTTTACTTGCAAAGTATCACCATTAAAGAGTCGTATAATAGTTGTGCTGAGCAAGATGAGAAATGCTTTTCTTCGTAATTTAAATTGAGCAAATGTGCACATCAATTTTCTCTTCTTGGCATTCTGCTCTTCAGCACCAAGCATGAGGAGTCAATGCACTTTATGTTGGAAATTACACATTGATCATTCATAATGGGCATCATTTTGCATTCTGTATTTGTCCGCATGTGCCCGAATTTGTTATTAATGATGACAGGAAATCTGCAAACCGATTATTGGCAATACATGATTGATAGAATGTTGCAACTTGAAATTAGAATTCTTTCCATTTATGGAGACTGCAACTGCTCATTGTTCCTAACACTGATATGAAATTATCAAGCTGCCACTGGGATAATTAATCAAAACATTTTTAAATGCAGAAGGAAATATAAATGTTTTTTAAAAAGTCAATAATTACATATGGAACACAAGGTGGGCAACAATAAATAAAAACACAGGATGCATTGACTGGAAAGTTTAATCTAGATCACTAATTCAATGGGGTTATAAGGGGACCATTCAGTAGACTAACAGCAGCAAGAAAGAAGCAGTTTCCGAATCTGGTAGTATGTGCTTTCAAGCTTTGGTATCTTCTGCTCAACAGGGGAGGGGAGAAGAGGGAACGACTAGGGTGCAAATAATCCTCGATCGGGTTGGCTGCTTTTCTGAAGCAGAGTGAAGTGTAGATGCAGTTGGTAGTTGTGGTGGTGATGGTGGTGAAGAGGCTGGATTTGTGTAATGGACCTCCTCACCATCGAAATAATTTAACGGAGTTGCTGCCTCAAAAAGGCAGCCAACATCATCAGAGACCCACACCATCAAGGCCTCACACTCATTTCACCTCTGCCATCGGGAAGAAAGTACAGGAGCCTGAAAACTGTAATGTCCAGGTTCAGGAACAGCTTCTTCCCTACAGCCATCAGGCAATTAAACACGACAACCTCATATAAGCTCTGAACTACAATAGACTATTATTTCACATTTTGCTGAATGTTATTGTTCTATCTGGGACATATGACAATAAAACACTCTCGACTCTCTAGATTCTTGAGAGGGCTTGCAGTCTTCAGCAGAGTAGCTGCCAAACCATGTTATGATGCATCCCCATAGAATGCTTTCTTTAGTACATTTATAGAAATTGGCAATAGTCATTGCAGACATGCCAAATTTCCTTAGCCTTCCTAGGTCAGCATCATATAAATGCTTCGACATACTCTATTGCAAAGCTAACTTGGCAAAAGGTAATGCTGCTGATAAAGCTTTATAATGAAAGAATAAATAAATATAACTGCGTGCAAGGCTAATTATTGCTGCAATGTCCAGGAGTTGCGTGGGAGTGGGATGGGTTTTGTCTGTCATCACTTCTGCGTAGCAACAACTCAAGATGTCAAAAATCTTATTCCTTTCATTTTTCTTTCCTCCCTCTCCACCCCCTTAGAAAGTCTTCTGTAACACCCTATTTGTGAGTTACATCTCAATCCTCCCCCCCCCATTTGAGCAAAAACTTTAATCTGCGGTCCATGGAACTACACACATGTAGAAAGTTTGATGTAACGTGCTCAAATAGCTGGACAACACCGACTTTCATCAATCACATGACGTCTCCAGTCCACCAGCATGTGGAAATCAAGCATGTTAAAAATACAAGATAGACAAATAGCTGGAGAAAATTCAGCAGGCCAGGTAGCATCTCTGGAGAGAAGGAATGAGTAACGTTTCAGGTCAAGAACTTTCTGAAGCAGAACATCACCCATTCCTTCTCTCCGGAATGCTGCCTGTCCCGCTAAGTTACTCCTGATTTTTCTGTCTATCTTCGTTTTAAACCAGCATCTGTAATTCCTTCCGACACATGTTAAAAATGCAAGGAACTGGACAACAGCTGTAAATAAATGTCATAAGGGATAAGAGTAGAATTAGGCCATTCAATCTGTGCATAGTTCCCTGAAGGTGGCATCGCATGTAGATAGGGTGGTAAAGAAAGCCTTTGGTGTGCTGGCCTTTATAAATCAGAGCATTGAATATAGGAGTAGGGAAGTAATGTTAAAATTGTACAAGGCATTGGTAAGACCAATTCTGGAGTATGGTGTACAATTTTGGTCGCCTAGTTATAGGAAGGATGCCAACAAAATAGAGAGAGTACAGAGGAGATTTACAAGAATGTTGCCAGGGTTCCAGCAACTATGTTACAGAGAAAGGTTGAACAAGTTAGGTCTTTATTCTTTGGAGCGCAGAAGGTTAAGGGGGGACTTGATTGAGGTCTTTAAAATGATGAAAGGGATAGACAGAGTTGACGTGGATACGTTTTTCCCATTGAGGGAAGGGAAGATTCAAACAAGAGGGCATGACATGAGAATTAAGGGACAGAGGTTTCGGGGTAACGTGAGGGGGAACTTCTTTACTCAGAGGGTGGTGGCTGTGTGGAATGAGCTTCCAGCAGAAGTGGTGGAGGCAGGATCGATTTTAACATTTAAGAGTAAAGTGGATAGGTATATGGACGTGAAGGGAATGGAAGGGTATGGTCTGAGTGCAGGTAGATGGGACTAGGGGAAAACAAATGGTCGGCACGGACTGGAAGGGCCGAGAGGGCCTGTTTCCGTGCTGTAATTGTTATATGGTTATATGGTTAATCATGGCTGATCTATCTCCTAACCCCATTTTCCTGCCTTCTCCATATACCCCCACACACTTGTACTAATCATGAATCTATCTATCTCTGCCTTAAAAATATCCATTGAAGTTAGGTGATAATATATTTCTGTTGCTGCCTGGCTAATTTGTCCACACAATTTTATATTTACTCCACATTCCCCCAGGAAAACCAGGAGAGTTAAACACTGGCAAAGGACTTTGGTCACACGAGTGGTTGTGGGTGCTAGAACCTGTCCCCATTACACACATGTACACCAGAGGGTGCTATAGGGATCAGAGCCCAGCACAATTTCTTAACCATGATATTAATAGGGTTCTAATTGTTGTTGTCGTTATTGAGAAAACCAACCCAATTTTTACCCCACAGGAGCAAATAGAATGCCATATTATTATGACAGTTTGAAGAGTCTCACAATTCCCAGAAAACATTTGAAATCCTTAAAACTAGTCTGAAGAAGGGTGTTGACACAAAAAAGGTCCCCTACCCCTTTTCTCCAGAGATGCTGCCTGACCTACTGAGTTGCTCTGTACTGCATTTTCTGTCTATCTTTGGTGTAACCCTAGCATCTGCAGTTCCTCCCTACACATTTTGACTCTCCTGAATGCCTTGCTATCATTGTGGAAGTTTTAGGATCTGACTGCCCTCCAAAAACTGTCAGAGCTATTGTAGAATAGTATTAGGCAGATCACGTTATCTGGAAAGGGCTTGCAGTGGGGCCGAGTCCACTAACCTCACCCACATAGTTTCAAACAAGTCACTGGACGATGGCTGACACAAGCAACAACAATATGCTGGAGCAACGCAGGCAGCATCTGTAGAGGGAAATGGACAGACTACATTTAAGGCTAAGATTCTTCTTCTGACTGGTGATGGCTGATCGCCACAGCTTTTGTTCCCATCTCCATAGCCATTATGTTACCACCCAATTTAATTAGTGTGGTGGAGCTGAAATTTTAGTTGCAACCATTATTTCCCTCAGCCAAAGTATCATGTAGCCATACAGTCTACTCTGTCTATTATGGGATGGTCCTATTTACCTGTATTTAGCTCATACAATTTCTTATCCTTCCACCTGTCCAAATGTATTTTAAAAGTCATTAATGTATTTGCTTCTATAGTTTCCACTGGCAACTCATTCCAGATAACCCTACCCTTAAACCCGTCTCACAGTGCGAGTTGGCCCACGAGTGACCCCGAATTTTCACTCGTGGTGATCACGTAGCGGGAACGTCGGAACTCGCACAAGCACCTTATCGACTCGTGGCGCTAACGGCAGGTACTCGGGAAACTTGTTAACTCGTGAAAAAAAAAAATCAAACATGTTTGATTTTTTTCCACGAGTCAAATTAATTGTTCAAGTTAAAAATGGAAACATTTAAACTTGTTGCAATAACATAGTGGCCCGTGCGTTTACCTTAGTGACTCGTGAGTCAACCGTGGCAACTTTCTTATAATCTGTTTGTTCGCTCGAGTAAAGACTGAACCAAAGATAGACACAAAATGCTGAAGTAATTACATGTGGTTAAGTTACATGTGGCTCCGGGAGGTAAAGAGGCTTGAGAAATATAAATGCTGAAATACGTGTGGATCAATGCGGGGTATCCAGAGCTGAAAGTTGCAATGAAATGAGATTGAACAAGACGACTTTGACACGAAAAGCAGGAGTAACTAAGCGGGACAGGCGGCATCTCTGGAGAGAAGGAAAAATGCAAAAAAAGTGAAACTATCGCCAGGCAAAATCGAGAACTTCTTGGCTTTACCAGAACCCGCGTACAATACTTCCATGCTGGAGAAACTCAGCGGGTGAGGCAGCATCTTTGGAGCGAAGGAAATGGGCAATGTTTCGGGCCGAAACCCTTCTTCAGACGGGTTTCGGCCCAAAACGTTGCCCATTTCCTTTGCTCCATAGGTGCTGCCTCACCCCGCTGAGTTCCTCCAGCACTTTTGTCTACCTTAGATTTTCCAGCATGTGCAGCTCCTTCATAAACATCTACGGTTCCTTGTTTCTTCTTGAACACAATACTTCCATGTATGGTCTCTCCAATAACTTGTATAGCTGTGTCACAATGTTCCCGATGTTGTATTCCATGCTCTTCCCAATAAAGGCAAGTGGCCAAACATCACCTGCACCCTATGCACCCGACTTGTCACCTTCAGGGAACCATGCAATGCTTACCTGAAAAGGGAGACAGAAAAATTGAGAACTCCCAGCACAAAAGACGAGCTTTCATGAGCAAGATTAAGATTGGATTTGGTAGACGTATCAAGGGTCATAAGGAAAGGCTTGGGAATAGAGTCGAAGTCCAGCAATGAAGTAACTAGACATTAACCCAGAACTTAACCTGCAGCCTCTTATTTTGTAAAACTAAATGATCTTTCTCCAAATCTTCCCACTTAGAGTTTTGGTCCACCTACTGCCACCAGTGCTTTTGTATCCGAGCCATGCAGTACGATGAGATTCATTGTACTGCATGAAAGGATTGAATTGGTGGATTAATCAATTTAAGTATCAAGTGGAACAAAGCTGTGTTAAATCCTGTTATTGTCAAAGCTACTTCTCTTTAAATTACTATGTAATTATTTTATTGAACTGTGTACAAGAATAAAAGAACAAATTATGAGAGGGAAGTTTAAAGATCAACCATAACAGTAGGTCATCCTCTCAGATCCCACTCAATCAAGGTGCAACCTCACTTAAAGGCTGGAGGGTTTTAGAAAGCAGTCCATCACCTTCACAAGGGCAACGGAAGTTCATTGAAGCAGCCCTGGCCACATCACTGGAATGCAAAGAGAATGGTTTCACCATTAAAGCACTGGTGGACCCTTTTAATTCATTGGTGTACAGTTCCAGTTCACCCTCAGCTGCACGGCCAAGTTCAACACCAATTCAATCTTTATGTTTGCTGAAGATACCACTGTTGTTTGGCCGGATCAACACCAGGGATGAGATGAAGTACAGCGAAGTGATCAGGAACCTTGTGTCATGGTGTCAGGATAATAATCTAGCCCTTCATTGCAGCAAGTCGAAAGAGTTGTTGGCCTCAGGAGGTGAGGGTGTGGAGGGGTGTGTTAATACAACCCTGTCTTCATCACTGAGCTACGTAGAGCTAGCTGACAGATTAAAGCTCCTACGCATCCATATCAGCAGCAACATTATGCAATCCCTTCACTCCGATGCAGTGAACATGAAAGCGCAGTGCGTTTACTTTCTTAACCGCCCGAGATGATTCAACATATCAACGAGGATGCTCTCATAGGTCTAATGATGTGCTGTAGAAAGTATTCTAATGGGATGCATTCCATTCTGGTGTAGCAACTGCTCTGCTCTCTATCACCTGAACCTACAGAGATTGGTGATCACAGCCTAGGCTTGTCACATCACAGGCTTATCATTTCCTTCCAATCATTCAGTCTTCATGGTGTGTTGTATCAGGAAGGCTGGAAGTATGAACAATGATGCCTTTCATCCTGGCCATTCCCTTTTGGGAGAATATACAAGAGAGTGTCCAGTCTTAAGAACAGCTTCTTCCCCACGGCAGTCAAACTCCTGAACAAATTTCACAACCCCTCTATGTATCTTTACCATACTGTTCACTCCAGGAGCTTCATTTCACCCTGATGAATATGACAATGAACAAACATAGAACCATAGACCTAATATGACCCGATCTGAATAGTTTGATTGTGGAGAAGTTGTCAAGGTTAACCATCTGTTGGCAGCTATTCCTGTAAATGATTTCACAATGGCAACTGTATTTGGCTTTCGGGTGATTAAAAAAAAAATTCAAGCTGGCTTTGAGACAAATTAAAATGGACCACAAGAACCTCATGGGGAAATAAAAAGTCAAGAATAGAGATATTGTTTTAATAGCAGCTTTTTAACATGGAGAGAATGATAAATTAGCTGAAAGAAAATTATGAAGATTGAAAAATGGGAAGAGAAACAAAATAGGCAGATCTATTTAAAAGCCATATAACAGACTGAAATATTACTATGTAAACTAAAACAGCAATGAAGTATGATCAAGGATGCCTTTCATCCTGGCCATTCCCTTTTGGGAGACTATACGAGAGCATGTCCAGTCTTAAGAACAGCTTCTTCTCCACAGCAGTCAAACTCCTGAACAAATTTCACAACCCTTATTTATATTTACCATGTATACGGTTCACTCTGGGAGCTTCATTGAAAGTGATGTAAACCCAAGTTTAACCCAAGTTCAAAAAAACCCCAAAAAACATAAGGATATCAGGAGAATAGTAATTATTTTTTTGTAGCAAGGATAAATTTAATAAATTTTACTGGTTAATTAAACGTTACTGTTTATCCTTGATTTTACTTCGGAGTCACTACGTGAAGACCCCGCCAGCACGCATGCGCGACATATCGTCGAACGCATTGCGGAAGCGACAGTCGGGAGGAGCGCCACTCCTCCAGCGTAAGTTTTAAAAACTTACTGAAGGCAAGACTTACCTTTCTGGTGAGCGTGGCGACTGGGTGTACTTTCTTTTTCAGAACGGAGGAAGCACCATGGAGTCGCGCAAGGGAGAGCAGCGGCTAAAACCGCTGCTGTGGAAGCAGCCAGCAGCGTGCCGTCTCTCCAGAGCTGCAGGTGCTGCCAGCTGCTGCCAGCTGCTCCCGACTTCTCGCCGCTACTGACCGCAGGTGCGCCATGGCCCGGCGGCAGAACCACCCGGAAGTCGGACAGGACTTGGCTGGATCCGGACCTGAAGACACCCGTTCACGGATAACGACAGCGGGCGTCTTTCACGCAGGAGTGGATGGGGAGCAGTGCTCCAGCGTGACCTGCTTATGCAGGGGCAGAGTCACGGTGGGTCTCCTCGCAGACCCATGGCAGGATCCTTTCAAGGACTGCCAAATGTCTCACCCTCTTCGCAGGGGAGCATTAGGGGTCAGAGCTGGGCTGACCCTGAAGAAGGGACAATGACTGAACAGTCAACTGTGGAGGGGTGCCAGAAGAATTGTTGGGCATAGGAAAACATGCTGTACCAACACATGAAGGACTGCCTATACATCCCAAGCTGGCAGCCAGTACAAATTACATGGCTACAAACCAGCTGCAGTAGCAAGCCATTAACTCTATGGCTGAGAAATGCTACGCTCCAGAGAACTGCATTCTCTTAAAGTACCAACAGTCTACAACCCCATCTGGGGCAACATGAGCTCACTTATAAGGAGGTGAAGCTCCAGAGAATCCTTAAACTGCTGGCTGCTGGAATCACAGCAGTACCAGGACAACTGATGGGGTTGATTTGCCTGAAGTGCTACAAGATGCTCTAGCATACTGTGCAATACTCAGTTTGAGATTAACAGTTACAGGAAGAGCATCATCAAGAAGTGTGGGATTATGCAAGACCAGTAGCACAAAATTGCTGTTGGAGACACCTCCCAAAGCAGGTGAAGACCTGGATGAGGAGGCCAAGGCTATAGGCCTGATCAAGTTGCCAAACACCTCTAAAACCCACTATCAGCAGCGGCAGCACCCGTACACACCCACCAGACATCGGTACTAAGGAAGACCATCTGGTGGTGAAAGCTCGAAGGCCGGCCCACCTGCACAGCGGTCTTTTAGACCATGGCCCAGCCCGGCCTTCATGAAAATTGCGCCAACCCCACAACGCAGCAACACAATACCAGAAGAAACAAGGGCAGAGACAACCCACACAACACCGGCGTAACCATGGAGGTAGGTGGGTCTGGTTGCCTCAAAAACATTGCATGTCCAATTCATCAAAAGTTGGTGGACGGTTGCACTTGTTTCATCATGTGTGCAGCACTTTTACCTCTGATCCTTTACACACTCGGAAGTATTCAGGGTTACAAAATTGAATTTGTATACGTACTCCCCATCCCAGTTCAGCATACGCCTAGCCGGAAGTTCATACTTTCACAAAAAGAGAGAACAGCAGGCCATGCTGAACTGTTAAGACTAAACACAAAAGGGGTAATTGAGAAGACAGAGAATCTCAAGAGTTTGTATCAAATATATTTACCAAAAACAAAAAAGATGGCGGTTGCCGCATCATTATAGATTTGACAAAACTAAATACTTCCGTTCAGTATGCCCATTTCAAAATGGACACGTTTGTCACACACAAGGATCATCGTAAATACCTGAAATTTATCTGGATGGGACAGCTATGGCAGTATAAGGCCTTACCCAATTGGTTGTCATCAGCACCCAGGCTGTTTACCAAAAAAAAAAAAAAAAAAAAAAAATTTAAACCAGCTTTAGCATGCTTAAGGAAACATAACCATATCGTCATGGCTTACCTTGATGATATTCTCATTATAGGTGAGAATTTGGAGATGGCTACATTGGCAGTATCAGCCACAAAACATCTTTTTCAAAAGCTGGGATTTAACATACATCCAGATAAATCAAAATTGGAACCCTCCTCTACCATAGATTATTTGGGGTTCACTATTGACTCAGTTCATATGTCTATCACCTTGCCACCAAACAAAGTGACAGACTTGATGGGAGCATGCAAAAGCCTCACTGGCATCAGGGAACCATCCATTCGGCAAGGAGCCAGAGTGATTGGGAAATTGGTGGCTGCGTTCCCAGCAGCACAATTTGGACCACTCCATTATCAAAACCTGTAAGAGCAAAATTTTAGCTCTCAAAAATCATGCAGGCCATTTCGATAGGCCTATGGAACTACCAGAGAAAGCAAAATCAGAATTAAACTGGTGGATAGAAATGCTCAGCATTGTTCTAACCCCATCACTATCATATATCCCTCGGTTACATTACAGACTGGTGCCAGTGCTAAAGGTTGGTGAGCAACTAATACCACAAAAATGTAGTACACAAAAGATGGAGTACACAAAAATTAACTGTGTTTAAAGCACTCGGATTAATTATCTAGAAATGCTGGGGGCATTTCATTGACTCGTGGCCTACTGCTCAGATACGCACCAGTTGCATGTACGGTACAAATTGATAATACCACAGTGGTGGCCTATATTAATCATATGGGTGGAATAAAGTCGATATCATGTGATGAATTGGTTAATAATATCTGGCACTGGTGTCTGGGAGAGAGATTTGGATCTCAGCCACTTACCTTCCAGGTAAGCTAAATACAGTGGCAGACACCAGGTCACATAAATTCAACGACAACATTGAATGGATGTTGGATCGGAAAGTGTTTACAGATATTATAGAACGGTATGGGACACCAGATATCGACCTTTTTCCATCCAGACTAATTCACCAACTACCAACATATGTTGCTTGGGAACCAGACGCAGGGGCAGCAGCGATGGATGCTTTCTCGCTGCATTGGGGGGATTTGTTTTGCTATGCATTTCCCCCTTCTGCCTCATCAGTCAGGTCTTACAAAAATTAAACAAGACTCCGCAACGGGTACCATGGTTCCCAGCAGTACTGAAGATGGCCTCAGAACCCTGCATCCGGATCAACAAACAGCCGAGTTGTTGATACACCCCGTGACAGGGGAAAGTCATCCGTGCCATGACCGTATGAACTTGTTGATTTGCAGTTTCTGAACAGGCCATTTCAGGGATACGGACTCTCTGACAGGACGATCAATGCCATCTCAGCGTCGTGCAGGGAGTCCGCGAGAAGACAGTACCTGACATATGTCAGGAAATGGAAAGTGTTCTGCACCAGGATAAACACTACATATGACTCAGCCACCATCACTGAAGTGCTGGAGTTCTGGCCACCCTTCATTTTGATGAAGGATTGAGTTACAGTGCCATTATTGTGCAAGGAGTGCCCTATCTAATATCTGGGCAGAGGGAGTGATCACCTGGCTATAAGACCACACCCACTAGTACCTAAACTAATGAGGGGTATTTTTACTCTAATCCCCCCCCCCAGGCCCAGATACACCCATACATGGGACATAGGCATAGTATTAACTATGTTACGAGGATGGACACCCATATTGGGGCTCACTCTGGACAAACTAACATCCGAGATGGGAATGATTATGGCACTTGGATCAGCACCATGGGTCCAGTCCTTACACTAGCTAAGTATAGGATGCATGTATGTCACAAATGGCAGATAACCTGCTACATACAGGGGTACTTAAACTAGACCGACCCGGTTCCTCTGGCCAGTATTATAGTTCTGGCCTATCCTGCAGCTAGTCGGCTCTGCATAGTGACACATATTCTGCAATACATAGAGTCACCAAGACACTTATGGGCACGGAGAGAGCTTTCTCATTAGCCATAAACGCCCTCACCAAAAGGTCACAGTGCAAACCATATCCAGATGGTTAGGGTGGTATTACGTGCAGTGGTGGATACTAATGTTTTCAAATCTCACTCCACAAGGGCTGCATCTACATTGGCGGCTAAGATGATGGGAGTTCCTATGGACCACATCCTTGCCACAACGGGTTGGAGCAATGAACGAAATTCAATGCTTTATAATAAACCCGTGGCCGCTCCCAAGACATTTAAGTTCTGTAAAATAAATTACCCAATGTGGGGCATATTATTTTAGGTATGAATAATACCTTTCTTGCTTTTCAGCACAGTGTCATATGTGAAATCCTCCTTCCCAGAATGGTAGTGTGTGAGCATGGACTCGTTCCAGGGCATGAAATCACAGAGCTTTGAAATCTTCACATAGTCACTCACGAAGTAAAATAGTAAGATTAAATGAGAACTTACCAGTTTGAAGTTTGATCTTTATTTTATGAGGAGTTACGACGAGGGATTACATGCCCTCCGCTCAGAAAGCCCTCTATTATAAAGTTCAACTGGTATGGAAGTTCTCTCTTATCTTACTATATTAGTCTACTCTGGTATCTGTGATTTCACCACTGCTTTGAAGAATGTCGCGCATGCTTGCTGGTGGGGTCTTCACGTAATCCCTCATCGTAACTCCTCATAAAATAAAGATCAAACTTCAAACTGGTAAGTTCTCATTTAATCTTACTATTATTAGAGGTTCCAACTCACACTGAGGTACAGTGCAATGGGGAGAAACAAATTTCTAGAAAACAGTCAAATGCCCATTCCTCTGTCCAAGCTCGACTAGTGAGAAACACCAGGCTCCACAGCCTCACGGGCATTACAGCATGATGCCAATCTGGTTGTATGAGAAGAATCTTATGAGAAACTCAATTTGGGCTATAGAGTGTTGGATCCAATGAGATTTATGAAGATGCAGAACTGGATGAAAACTGGTGTGGGTGTCAAGGGATGGAATAGGTTTTCAACTATGGAGAGGGGAGGCCAGATCTCAAATGGACCGTGCTGAATATAGAACAAGTACATTTTAAGGAAGCATCTCTGGACAGGCAGCATCTCTGGAGAGAAGGAACAGATGACATTTTGGGTAGAGAGACTTCTTCCATCTCAACCCGAAACATCACCCATGCCTTCTTTCCAGAGATGCTGCCCATCCCGCTGAGTTACTCCAGCATTTTGTGTATCTTTGGTTTAAAACAGCATCTGCAGTTCCTTCCTAAACATTTTAAGGAGTTATTTATAAAGAATGCACACTTAAGGGGAGAATTAAAATGTAATTCATAAATATTACGATAAATATGACTTGCAAATCACTATTTTTCCTCTATAATTTCTTACAAATGGTAATATTTAATTCAATATAAATCAATTTAAGAAAAAAAAAAATCAGAATGCACTATTTCTCACCAGATGTACAGCATCATTTCCAATGCAGCATTATGAAATCATTCTCCAGTCATAACTTTAAATATTGGAATTGTACTTCTTTCAAGACTTTATAGAAAACTTGGTGTCCTTTTGCTGGCTCTCCCTCAGGCAGTTACCCCATGTCATACTGGGTCTGAAAGAAAGCCAAGTCAGTAAAGTATTACTCTCTGCTTAAACTCATTCCAAAGTAACACTTGTAATTAATTTTGTAATGTAAAATTGATGCTGTTAATATTCAGTTTGTGGCTGGTATCGAACGTAGCAAAACTCATTAAGTTGTGGTTTAGCAAAAAGGTTGCAACAGTTTCGGAAGGCATGGCATCACCACATACAAGGAACATTAGGAATTACCAATTCCTGTAAATTAATACAAACGCTTCGACATTTACACCGTCTCTCTTTTTCAACACATGCACAAATGCTCACGAGTTGAGCCAAGAAAAAAGGTTTAAAAGGTTTCAAAAGCTGGTCTTCTTCTTATTGAGTCCACACACAAGATTAGAAGTTGTTCAGCCAGAGCTGAACACACTTCTCAGCATCTGCACACAATGGTGTCTGTTTCGTTGCTTCTTGTGTGTAGTGGTGGAAAGATTGGTGGAAACAGTGCCACGCATGAACGCTCTTTCCTGGACCCCAACAGTTGGTGATTTCATACCAACTCTTCACCACCATAAAGTCAAAATTGACAATTAATTATTTCACTGATTGTTAAGGAAGTCTTTTATGTGCGAGACACTCCAAATAGAAGTTATAAGCATATAAAACGTTGTGTGCATGTTTTTACACACACCAACCGAAAGAGTCTGGATGCTAAAATATGTATACCTAGACTGGCAGCTATTCAGGGATGTTGCTCCCAGGTTTCTCCATTAAGCCCTGCTATGAGGATCTGTTGTTCTAGTTATTGCCCTCTTGAGTACAGCTCAAACCATTTCAGTAATATTAACCATTTTATGTTGCCAGCTGCAGACAAGAGTTCATAGCCCAACGAATAAATCATTGCACACTCATTCTCACAGTTGAAAGAAGGATACAAACACAGTACGCAGCACTAAAGTAAAACAGTGTTTATACTTTGGCTCCTTTTGTATACCGACAAGGTGGATAGGGGATGCAAGGAGGGAAGATGTTATCATTACGAGTCTCAGATCACCTGAAGAGTAGATATTCATGTAACAGCACAAACACCCTGGGAAATGTCATACTCATTGCGTTGCCAATGAAACATGCAGAATTACTTGCACTACATAGGTTACATGTTTACACTGAGGAAACATTGGAAATGTCTTCAGCTGTGCTCAAGACATAACAGATACACTAACTGTGACAGAATATGCAAGTATGCACAATCATGGACAGGTCTAATATATAGCAGAAGAGGAATTTTAACCTGCATCTCATCTGCATTCTTTGATCATGTAAAAAAATGCTTTGAATGGCCCATTAGGTCGGGCTTGGTACTAAGACTTTTGGATAATTCTCAAGAAGCTGTGGGGAAAAAGCTTTAATATAAATGACCAGCAACTTGAAGCTCTTGACCATCTCTACAGTAGCTCCACGGAGATCATGGTTACAATTCCTTCAGTCAACATCCAACTCTTTCATCATGCTGATGTTGAGAACTAGGCTTTAGTCCTGACACCACAACACAAGTACTTGATTTCCTTCCTGTACTCCATCTCATCACTGTTGTTGAAGTGGCAGTCAACAATGGTATCATTGGCAGACTTAAAGATCAAGTTGGTGTTGGACTTGGTCACGCAGTCATGGGCAACCATGGAGCAGAGCAAGGGACTGAGCACACATAGAAACATAGAAACATAGAAATTAGGTGCAGGAGTAGGCCATTCAGCCCTTCGAGCCTGCACCGCCATTCAATATGATCATGGCTGATCATCCAACTCAGTATCCCGTACCTGCCTTCTCTCCATACCCTCTGATCCCCTTAGCCACAAGGGCCACATCCAACTCACTCTTAAATATAGCCAATGAACTGGCCTCAACTACCCTCTGTGGCAGAGAGTTCCAGAGACTCACCACTCTCTGTGTGAAGAAAGTCTTTCTCATCTCGGTCTTAAAGGATTTCCCCCTTATCCTTAAGCTGTGACCCCTTGTCCTGGACTTCCCCAACATCGGGAACAATCTTCCTGCATCTAGCCTGTCCAACCCCTTAAGAATTTTGTAAGTTTCTATAAGATCCCCTCTTAATCTCCTAAATTCCAGAGAGTATAAACCGAGTCTATCCAGTCTTTCTTCATAAGACAGTCCTGACATCCCAGGAATCAGTCTGGTGAACCTTCTCTGCACTCCCTCTATGGCAATAATGTCCTTCCTCAGATTTGGAGACCAAAACTGCACGCAATACTCCAGGTGTGGTCTCACCAAGACCCTGTACAACTGAAGTAGAACCTCCCTGCTCCTGTACTCAAATTCTTTTGCTATGAAAGCTAACATACCATTCGCTTTTTTCACTGCCTGCTGCACCTGCATGCCTACTTTCAATGACTGGTGTACCATGACACCCAGGTCTCGCTGCATCTCCCCTTTTCCCAATCGGCCACCATTTAAATAATAGTCCGCTTTCCTGTTTTTGCCACCAAAGTGGATAACCTCACATTTATCCACATTATACTGCATCTGCCAAACATTTGCCCACTCACCCAGCCTATCCAAGTCACCCTGCAGTCTCCTAGCATCCTCCTCACAGCGAACACTGCCCCCCAGCTTAGTGTCATCCGCAAACTTGGAGATATTGCCTTCAATTCCCTCATCCAGATCATTAATATATATTGTAAATAGCTGGGGTCCCAGCACTGAGCCCTGCGGTACCCCACTAGTTACTGCCTGCCATTGTGAAGAGCAAGGAACTGAGCACACAATCCAGAGGAACACCTCTATTGATGTCTGAAGAAGGATATCAACCCAAAACGTCACCCATTCCTTCTCTCCAGAGATGCTGCCTGTCCCACTGAGTTACTCTAGCATTTTGTGTCTATCTTAGGTTTAAACCAGCATCTGCAGTTCCTTCCTACACCTCAGGGTGCAGAAAATATTGTGATCAATTCTAACCAACCAAGGTCTGGGGGGGCAGGAAGTCAAAAAGCCCCAAGGCCAAAAGTCTAGAAGTTTAGGGATAAGATTATTCAGTGTTATGGTGGTATCGGCATAGGTTTATTATTGTCACGTGTACTGAGGCTGTTGGCATGGGTGTCATTGTGTCATTGACCTTTGGTCCAATACAATCATACAATTGAGTTCACCAGGGAAGATTGCATTGTTGCCAGTGAAACAGCCGAAGACTGACATGCAGCCATTGACTGTCACCCTGATGTAGGTGTTTATATCATCAAGGTGATCCAGAGCTTCTTCTTCTTGTGTATGGCGTGCACAGCCTAAAGTTGTAGGACAACTTGTTCCATTTGATCTTACTTGATTGTGCACGCCAGGTTGATTGCATTCGTCGAAACAGGGCAGACCACGTGAAGGTTGCAATCTCCCGCCCCGTCCAGAGCTGAGTGTAGTGCAAGAGAAATGGTGTCTGCTGTAGATCTTTTATCATCGTGCTCCATTGGTTTAGATTTGTTTTGCTTCATTTGCAGCTCAGAGATACAGCACGAAAATAGGCTCTTTGGCCCACACACACTCGGGACAATTTACATTAGTACCAAGTCAATTAACCTACAAACCTGTACGTCTTTAGAGCATGGGAGGAAGCCGAAGATCTCGGAGAAAACCCACATGGTCATGTACAAATTCCATATGGACAGCACCCGTAGCCAGGATCGAACCCAGATCTCTGACGCTGCAAGGCAGCAACTCTACCACTGTTTATATTCCAAAATGGCGGTGGCGCGGGCACATCGCGACGCCCAGTGTCTCACGAGAATTTGCGAACTAGCAATAATTTAATTACTTGTTTCAAGTCTGCTCACACGGAGCAGTCTTGCATTCCCTTCATACAGCCCACAGGAACTTCTGAACTTCAGTTCCTGCGGTTACAACAACTTTTTGGTCGAACTGCATCTCGCTCCCGAACTAGCCAGAACAGCGCAGCGGAGGAACACCAGAGTGTACCAAGTCAGCTCGGCCAACCGGAAGCACCCACAGACAGCGAAGCGAACGCAAGCACCACCCGGATGCCGAGGTGGGTTAAAGGCTAGGTTAGAGCTAGCCCCACACAGGCTATCGATTCGTAGTCTTTTCCTCACCAACGTACGCTCACTGGCAAACAAAATGGATGAACTCTGGCTACGGATTACCTCCCACAACTGGATCAAAGACTGCAGCATCTTGATCCTCACAGAAACTTGGCTCAACACCGACGTTCCCGACAGCGCCATCGAGCTAACGGGGCGTCATATACTCAGAGCGGACAGAACAACAGACTCCGGTAAGACCAGAGGTGGGGGGTCTGTGCATTTATGTAAATAAAGCATGGTGCACAGACACCACCATCATCGAGAGTCACTGCTCAGCTAACCTAGAGTTCCTCTTGGTTAAATGCAGACCGTTCTATCTGCCCGGAGAGTTTACCTCCACTGTTGTGACTGCAGCCTATATTCCTCCTGATGCTAATGCTAAGCTTGCAATGAAAGAACTGCATACTGTCATTAGCAAGCAACAGACTCACAACCCTGAGGCAGCCTTCATTGTTGCGGGTGACTTCAATCACTCCAACCTGAAGACTGTACTCCCCAAATTCCACCAACACGTCTCCACTATAGAAGACAAGATACTGGACAAAGTTTACACAAATATGGCTGAAGCTTACAAAGCCATCCCCCTCCCCCAGCTTGATCAGTCTGATCACCTCTCACTTTGGTAGTTCCTGCTACCAAAGTACTCCCCACTCATCGGATGTGTTAAACCCACAGTGAGGACAGTTAAAGTTTGGTCAGAGGAGGCGGACTCCACACTTCAGCAGCGTTATGGAAACACTGACTGGAATGTGTTTGCAGCCCAGGCCACCCTTGACTCCCACACGGACATTGACTCTTATACATCCTCTGTTTTGGACTTTATCAACTCCACCATCAACAGTGTCACCTCCCTCAAACAGATTACCACATTCCCGAATCTGAAGCCATGGATGAACAGCGAGGTCAGGCTACTGCTGAAAGCACGGGACACCGGCGATGCTCGAGCCTACAGTTCATCCAGGGCTAACCTGAAGAGGGGCATCAAGAAGGCCAAGCATAGCTACAAGCGTAAGGATTGAGGAGCACTTCAATAACTTCAATAATCAATGACCCCCGATGCATGTGGCAAGGCATCCAGGCCATCACGGACTTTAGATCCACCAACACCACCCCCACATCCAGCGATGCATCCTTCCTTGAGGAGCTTAACCATTTTTATGGCCGCTTTGACAGGGTCAACGAAGAGATGGCCATCAAGGCTGTGCTCCCTGCTGATCACCAGCCCCTCACACTCATCCCCTATGACGTGTATGTGGCAGTGAGCAGGATTAATGCACGAAAGGCTACTGGTCCCGACGGCATCCCCGGGCACGTCCTCAGGACCTGTGCTGTGCAGCTGACAGATGTCTGGACTGACTTCTTCAACCTGTCATTTGCCAAAGCAGTTGTCCCCACGTGCCTTAAAACCACCTCTATTGTGTCGGTGCCAAAACACTCCACTGCGGCGAGCCTTAACAATTTTCGCCCAGTTGCACTTACTCCCATCATCACTGAGTGCTTCGAGAGGCTGGTCCTGGCACACCTCAAAGGCTGCCTACCTCCCACGCTGGACCCCTATCAGTTTGCCTACTGCAAAAACAGGAGTACGGAGGATGCCATCTCAATGGCACTTTACTCCGCCCTCTCCCATCTCGACAACAGAGACACCTACGTGAGAATGCTGTTCATCGACTATAGCTCAGCATTCAACACCATTACCCCCTCAAAACCTATTACCAAACTCAGCGACCTGGGCATCGACCCCTCCCTCTGCAACTGGATACTGGACTTCCTGACTAACAGACCACAGTCTGTTAGGTTGGACAACCACACCTCTTCAATCCTCACCCTGAACACCGGCATTCCACAGGGCTGTGTACCGAGCCCCCTCCTCTACTCCCCCTACTGCACACCTGTACATGGTACTAACACCATCATCAAGTATGCAGATGATACAACGGTGATTGGCCTCCTCAGCGACAATGATGAGTCGGCCTATAGGGAGGAGGTCCAGCTCCTAGCAGCATGGTGCGCTGACAACAACCTGGCCCTTAACTCCAAGAACACCAAGGAGCTCATTGTGGACTATAGAAAGTCTAGGGGTGTCACGCACACCCCCATCCATATTAACGGGACGGAGATGGAACGCGTTTCCTGCTTCAGGTTTCTGGGGGTCAACATCTCTGATGACCTCTCTTGGACCCACAATTCCTCAACACTGGTCAAGAAGGTTCACCAGCGTCTCTTATTCCTGAGGAGACTAAAGAAGGTCCATCTGTCTCCACAGATTTTGGTGAACTTCTACCGCTGCACCATCGAGAGCATCCTTTCCAACTGTATCACAGTATGGTATGGCAACTGCTCTGTCTCCGACCGGAAAGCACTGCAGAGGGTGGTGAAAACTGCCCAATGCATCACTGGTTCCTCACTCCCCTCCATTGAGTCTGTCCAGAGCAAGCAATGTCTGCGAATCATCGTCAAGGACTGCTCTCACCCCAGCCACAAACTGTTTACCCTCCTCCCATCCAGGAAGCACTACAGGTCTCTCTGTTGCCGGACCAGCAGGTTCAGGAACAGCTTCTTTCCTGCGGCAGTTACACAACTTAACTCTCCCCCCCCCCCCCCCCTCCTTCCCCCAGAAAAATTGCACTACTGCTACTGTTTGTACATACATACACACACACACACACATGTATACATATATACATATATACATATATACATATTTTTTTTTTATAGTTACCTTTTATTAGAGGCATGTACATATCCTAGTCCAAACCATTACAAACTTTGTTAAACGGTTACATATTAAATATTCAGGATTCCAAGGACTCCACTAACAATGTAGCAGGAGTCTACATTTATCGGTTACATATTAACATTGACTCTAATTATTATTATTTTTTTAATAGATAGAAAAAATAAAGAAAAAGAAAAACTTAGAAACATAAAATAAACTATCCATAATACAACTTAGGAGATAGGTCCGTAGGTAAGAAAACAAAACTATTCGTCTAGACCTGGGTTCAAGCTTCCGTCGAGCCTCAGCGCTGGCCCATTCTACCCCTTCAAATTATCTATGAATGGCGACCACATTCTAATAAATAATTCTGGTTTGTTAATTAAGACAAATCTAATTTTTTCCAGATTTAAGGTCTCCGACATCTCCATAATCCACATTTTAATTGTAGGGGATGCAGGGTTTTTCCAAAATTTTAATATTATTTTTTTCCCGGTTATTATACTATAATCCAGGAAATTTCTTTGGTTTATTGTCAGTTTTAGGTATTGTTCAGATATGCCCAATATTATTAATTTAGGATCGGGGTCCAGTTGAATATTAACCACTATGGAAATAATTTTAAAAATATCCACCCAAAATGTTTTAATTTTTATGCAATTTACAAAGGTATGGGTTAAATTAGCCTCAGAGTATTGACATTTATTGCAGATAGGAGAGATATTAGGAAAAAGACTATTTAATTTTGTTTTAGAATAATGCAATCTGTGTAATATTTTAAATTGTATTAAAGAATGTCTGGCGTTTAACGAACATTGATGTATATGTTGTAGACTTTTATCCCAAATATCTTTTGTTATGGGTTGAACTAATTAATTTTCCCATGCCTGTCGATGTGATTCCGTTGACGGATTCTCACTATCTAACAGAATATTATAAATATATCATATTAATTTGACTGTGTTGGGATGTTTATTCAAACATTCATCTAGAATCTCTGGCTCTCTAATTCTGTATTTTTGTGTATGTGATTTAACATAATCTTTCAATTGTAAATATCTAAAAAAATTCTTTGAATGTAATCCATAATTCTGTTGCATCTCCAGAAATGAGAGGAACACACCTTTTCTATAAAGATGTCCCATCTTTTTAATTCCATAGTTTTTCTCTATCCAATACTTAAATGCATAGGGAGCATATTGTTGTCTCTGTACTGTACACTGCACAATGACAATAAATATTGAATGTGAATCTGTGCAGCCCAATTTTGGTATGAAAATGACCAGCAACATATTAAAAAACAAGTATAACCTAAGCATCTTTGTCAGCAGGATATTCAACCCCTCCCTTAAAAAAGTCTGACAGCCACAAAATGTAGGTCCTTTGAATAAACTTGAAACAGCTAAATTTAGAAACACCTTGGGAGTTTAAGTTTGATTCAGATCACTTCCTCGTATACTAATCTTTGATCACTCAGGAAGCTAACACATTACGAAGCTGTAATGGCACATTGAGAGGCAGACTGCACTACCATTATTGCACAGCATCATTACGAAATAATGACAAAGATTCACAAACTGACAGTTAAGTAATTAAAAGATTGCATAAAACCATTTGAACCTATCTGCCCCAGCTAAATAAATGCTGCTCCATTCCATTGATTGTGCCTGGTGTAATGGTGATGACTAGAGTGTATGCAGTACAATGCCTTCTTTGATATTGAATCTCCTCTCAAAGTTAAGCGACAAAAGAATCCTACTCACTAAACAGCAGGTGAATTGAAAACTTCACCAGACATTTTGCAGAATGAAACCCAATACACCCAGAAGAGTTGAGATTACTTAACTCATAAGGTCATAAGAGATAGGAGAAGATTTAGGCCATTTGGCCCATCAAGTCTACTCCTCCATTCAATCAAGGCTGATCTATCTTCCCCTCCTATCCCATCCACCACCCTAAACATTCATTCCCTTTATCACTGGTCTGCAGTGCTTTCTAGCTGCAAAATATTCTGGAGTTACTATTCCATCAGTACCCAAACCCACCACCTCTCCCACCAAACGATAGACACAAAAAGGCTGGAGTAATTCAACAGGTCGAGCAGCATTTCTGGAGGGAAGGAATTGTTGACGTTTCGGGTCGAGATCCTTCTTCAGACTGGTTAGGGATAAGGGAAACGTTATAAGTGAAATAATTGTCCTTATCCCTAACCAGTCTGAAGAAGGGTCTCGACGCAAAAAGTCACCCATTCCTTCTCTCTAGATATGCTGTCTGTTCCGCTGAGTTCCTCCAGCTTTTTGTGTCTATCTTCGGTTTAAATCAGCATCTGCAGTTCCTTCTTACACCTCTCCCACCAAAGTGAAGAAGGTGAGCAGATGCATAAGAAGACCACCCCTTGCTAGTTCCCCTCCAAGCTGCAACCTCGCCCCACTTGGAAATACATTGCTGTTCCTCCATTGTTACTGGATCCAAGCCTTGGAAATCCCCATCATATGGAAGTGCATTCACAAGCAATTATGTAGTTCAAGTATTGGCTCACTACCTCCAATGGCTTTTAAGGCAGGCCTTGCCAATGACATTCCCATCCTGACAAAGAAGTGTACATAAAGTCAGAGTGTTAAAGAAAGGTCTCGACCCGAAACGTCGCCTATCTCCTTCGCTCCTTAGATGCCGCTGCACCTGCTGAGTTTCTCCAGCCTTTTGTGTAACCCTACATAAAGTCAGGGTCATTCAACACAGAGAGAAGCCCTCTGGCTCAACTCAGTCATATCAATCATGACAATTCCATTTGCCTGCAATAGGCACATATCCCTCTGCTCCTTTCCTTTCCAAGTACCAATTCATATACCCTTTAAATGCTGTAATTGTATCTGCCTGCATCCCTTTCTCTGGCATCTTGTTCACCTTTTGAATAAGGGGCTCCCCAGTTTGCCTTTAATTTTTTGTTTCCCCTCTCATCTTCTGGGTGGTAAAGAAAGACATTGGTACACAGTCCTTCATCAGGCAGGGTTTTGAATCTAGAAGTTGGGACATCATGTTACAGTTGCACAAGACATGATTAGAGTACATAACAAATAAATGAGGGGGTATGGGATGACAAGGCCCCATTTGGAACATTATGTTCAGCTCCGGTCACCCTGCTGTGGGATCCCACTCAAACCCCAGAGCGCCACACGTAGACTTCCCTTTTGCCTCCCTTGAGGAAACTAACTCTTTTCCACACTACCTCCTTTCCTATAATTTACTTGAACAAAGCTTGATGATTCTCCTTAACCCTGCTTGCTAAAGCATTTTGCCATCCAAGTTTCTTTCTTACCTGGTCTCCCACACCCCCATAAAACCTCACTCAAAACAAATTATCTTCCTGATACATGCTTCCTTTTTATTTCCAATCTAGATCAATGGAACAGAGATAGACACAAAATGCTTTAAGTAATGTTGGAGTAACTCAGCGGGACAGACAGCATCTCTGGATAGAAGGAATGAGACCAGATGAAACAGAGATACAGATTTGCCATGATTCCTTTAGAAAGGAGTTGAGGAAGAATTTCTTTAGCCAGAGGATGATAAATCCATCGAATTCATTGCCATGGTTAGCTGTGGAGCCCAAGGCATTGGGTATTTTTAAAGCGGAGATTGACAGTTTCTTGATTGGTAAGGATATCAAGTGATATGGGAAGAAGGCAGGAGAATGAGGTTGAGAGGGGGAAAACAATTAGAACAGCCAAACTTGAATGGTAGGGTAGACTCAATGGGCTGAATGGCCTAATGCTGCCCCAATACCTTATGAACCTTTGATCAACTGAATCGGGGACAATGATTGTCAAGCTTATTCCTATTACCTCATACATGATATGAGCAAATAATAGCAACATTTTAAAAAGAGACACAAATCACTGAGGATTAATGAAGTTGGAGAAAATCTCCCAGATATTCTGTTTTAATGAGAAATCAATTTGAGGAAAAAATATGCATAATACATTTTGTTGGTACTCAATAGGATTCTGATGCTCCAAAACAAATGGACTTGTTTGACAAGAATACTGACATGGACCATAAAAGTGTGTACATTGTTCCATTTCTAATTTTGTTGCCACCATGTGCTTTCTCCACAAATTTCTGATCCTGGCACTTCATAATGGTGCTTTCTAATTGTGCTGAGGTAGCTAGGCATCAACACCACATATTTACCTTCTGAGCTTTGCAATTGAGACTTCATTATTGTTTACAAAAAAACTATCATTTCATAATCAAAGGTAACCATTAAAACATTTATAAATTGAAGAACACCAACAGATATATATATTCAACACATTCTACAGCTAACAAATAAGGAATGTTGTATCCAATTTCTTACCTTCTTTCACAAGATATCTCATGGATTTGTTATGCTGATGTTTAAACTGAATGTAGCTGGATGACTCAGTTATTTCAAAGTAACAGTGTTTAAGATGAGCATATTTTAATACCTCTTTAGTAATAAACTATCAAAAAAATTACTTTGTTCACCCTCCAACTCAACATTAAGTAAACATTACAGGATAGCTTCCCCCCCTCCTTTACCAATTATCTTAGAGTATGTCTCTTCATTGGAAGGGTACAGTTTGTTGATCATTGAGGATTAGCTTCAATTCAGTCCTTTATTGAGAACAAAACCAGATTGATTAAAGGCAACAAGCAGTTGAGATGCACGCAGCGGTCTCTGCTTTGTTGCAAGCACCTAGGTTAATGAAATAAGCTGAAGGACAGGTGTTATTGTTAACGAGAGTGAGGAGTGTGAGATGCAGTCGGGACTTTCCACAAACACAATGTAGATATCTGCAATCACTCCTCTGCTTTGCTAATTGTACACAGATAACATTCTTGAGTGAACCATTACAAGCTTTTTTTTAAAAAAAGCTCTCAGGCAGCTATTTGCAAAAACATGGAATCATTTGTTATTTTAGATAACTCTCTTTCCCCCCCCCCCCCACTTTGTATTGGCTAATGCAGAACAGGTTTGAACTCTGCAAGTGGCTAAGGAAAAAGTCAGCATCTGAAAGCTAATTAATTGGTCACAGCTAAGGGGAGGCATTTTGAATTAATCAGTGGCAGAAACAAATGCTGTAACCTTGCTTTTAAGTGATCTAAAGCAATTATGTTTCTCTACACCTCTGGTGATCTCCAATCTGCAGCTTCCAACATTATCATTCCACAGCCCTGCACTGGCTGCTTCTAGCCTTCCCAAAACCCACAAAGAGGACTGCCCAGCCAGACCCATTGTTCCTGCCTGCTCCTGCCCAACAGAACTCATGTTCACAAGTTCACAATTCAAAGGAGCAGAATTAGAAGGAGGCCATTTGGCCCATCAAGTCTATTTCGCTATTCAATAACGATTTAGGTCTAAATCGATTTAAAAAAATTTAAGTAGGAGAGCATATGAAGTATTAACCTTAAGTGACATTCTGTTGTTGCAAAATGGAATGCTTTTTTTAGTTTTGTTTATTATTGTCACCTCTACCAAGATACAGTGAAAGGCTTTTGTTTGCGTGTTATCCAGTCCAAGGAAAGTCTGCATATGGATGCAAATTAACTGTAACAGTTCTGAGAAGCAGGCACACCAAGTCAAGTCAAGTTTATTTGTCACATACACATACGAGATGTGCAGTGAAATGAAAAGTGGCAATGACTGCAGATTGTGCAA
The DNA here is from genome assembly GCA_035221665.1 of Okamejei kenojei. Classification (NCBI taxonomy): domain Eukaryota; kingdom Metazoa; phylum Chordata; class Chondrichthyes; order Rajiformes; family Rajidae; genus Okamejei; species Okamejei kenojei. The sequence continues at coordinate 23,925,369 of CM069144.1, forward strand.
AAAACTACAAAACAGAATAGAACAGAATCAGTAATTACATATTGGTGAGAAAAAAACCCAGCAATTTTAAAAAGACACAACACAACAGTAAATTAGTACAGTAAGTTAGTTCCTGGTGAAATAAGAGTTTACAGTCCTAATGGCCTCTGGGAAGAAACTGTCTCATCCTCTCTGTTTTCACAGCATGACAGCGGAGGCGTTTGCCTGACCGTAGCAGCTGGAACAGTCCATTGCTGGGGTGGAAGGGGTCCCCCATAATGTTGCTGGCTCTGGATCTGCACCTCCTGGTGTATAGGTCCTGCAGGGGGGGCGAGTGTAGTTCCCATAGTGTATTCGGCCGAATGCACAACTCTCTGCAGAGCCTTCTTGTCCTGGCCAGAGCAGTTCCCAAACCAGATTGTGATGTTTCCGGACAAGATGCTTTCTACAGACACTGAGTAGAAGCATTGGAGGATCCTCAGAGACACTCAGAATTTCCTCAGCTGCCAGAGGTGGTAAAGGCGCTGCCTTGCCTTACTCACCAGTGCGGCAGCGTGTGATGACCGTCAGATCCTCTGTGATGTGGACTCCCAGGTATTTAAAGCAGCTCACCCTGTCCACAGTAGTCCCATTTATCTCCAGTGGCGTATACATCCTCGGATGTTGTGCCTTCCTAAAGTCCACGATCAGCTCCTTCATTTTTTTGACATTCAAGAAGAGGCTGTTGTCCTGACACCAGAGTGCCCGATCAGCCACCTCTTCCCAGTTGGCCTTCTCTATTATTTCGGTGATCAGGCCCACTACCATAGTGTCATCAGCAAACTTGATTATAGAGTTGGAGCTGAACCTAGCTACACAGTCATGTGTGTACAGGGAGTACAGTAGGGGGCTTGAGGACACAACCCTGGGGGGAATCCTGTGCTCAGGGTGAGGGTGTTTGATATATTTCCTCCCATTTTGACTACCTTGGGCCTGGTGGTGAAAAAGTCCAGGACCCTGGCTCACAGGGGAGTGTTAAGCACATGTTGCAGCAGCTTCTCAGCAAGTCTGGTGGGGACTATCGTGTTGAAGACTGAACTGATGTCAATGAACATCATCCTCACATAGCCCCCCTTCTGGCGATGTGCAGAACCTGGGAGACCGCATCGTCCGTGGATCTGTTCGGACGGTATGCGAACTGTAACGGGTCCATGTTGCGAGGGAGGAAGGCGCAGATGTGGTTCTTGACCAACCTCTTGAAGCATTTCATGACCACTGAGGTGAGGGCCACCGGTCAGTATTCATTCAAACAAGCTGGAGAGGCATTCTTCGGTACAGATACAATGATGGATCTTTTGAAGCAGGCAGGGATCACGGACTTGGCCAGGGAGAGATTGAATATTGTAGGGAGCACTGGAACTAGCTGAGTAGCACAAGACTTGTCAATCAATCAATCAATCAATCAATCAATCAGTTTTATTCGTCCAGTACTCGTGCAGTTATGCCATCTGGGCCTACGGCTTTCCTCGTGTTCACATGTGTCAGAGCCCTCCTCAGGTTGTGCTCGATCAACGAGAATGTGTATCCATGTGTGTGTGTATATATCTATATATATATAAATATATACATATATATGTATATATATGTAAATATATAGATACACATATATAAATAATGCCCCCAAGTCTATATAGTTCGAGCCTGTTTGGAGGTTGTAGTGTTTAATAGCCTGAAGGATGTGTTGAAGCTGCTCCTGCACGTTACAGTTTCGATAGCAGGAGTGAAATGCGTGTGTGGCGAGCGTGGTGTGGGACTCTGATGATACTGGCTGCCTATTTGAGGCAGCGACTCTTGAAGATCCCTTCTGTGGTGGGGAGGCCAGGACCTGTGATTGACTGGGCAGTGTTCACCACTTTGTAATCTTCTTTGTTCCTGGCTGTTTGAGTAGCCGAACTAGGCTGTGATGCAACCAGTCAATATGCTCCCCACTGCAAACCTGCAAAAGTTCAAGAGAATGAGCTGGCAGAGGAAGTAGTTGAGGCAGGTACAATAACATAATTTTAAAACATTTGAACAGATACATGAATAGGAAAGGTTTAGAAGGATACGGGCTAAACGCAACTAAATGGATTTATCTTAGATGGGGCATCCTGGTTGGCATGTTCAGCCGAAGGGCTTGTTTCCGTGCTGTATGATTCAATGACTCCATATGATAGAACATCAGAGAAGTCAGAGAGAGTAAATCTACCATTCAGAATATAAAAAGAATTTCAGGATAGGGCAGCCGAGGTACAGTTGTCTTAAAGAGAAGAGTGCCAGAGGGTTAGTAGACTGTTTATGTTGCTGCTATTCTCAAATAAAGTATACAGAGCAAATACAATAAATTATAGACCAGAGGACATTGAAAATGTTGAGGTCAAGAACATATCACCATTTCGCAGCAAATACTTCAAAAGGCTGAACAGTCTGCTGAAAAATAAAGCAGTCTCTATTTCTGCAGTGGTTACTAGTAAACCAGGCAAGGGCTTGAGCAGAAATGTATTTACCTATAGGACGAATTGAGACAAAAAGATAAATGTTTGCCTCAAATGGGGATAAAAGAATAGAGAAGCTTATTTTAAGAAAACTGATGGATGGATGTTTTTTGATGATGTGTTCAATGTATTTCATCATGTGTGTGAACCCACCCAATTTCTCCTGGGATTAGCACTGGTGCTTTCCAGCATTGTTCCTGAATTTCACCTCTCTGGTTACATCCGATGTCATTGTGTGTTAATAGTTTCTGCACTTTTTTATCAACCCTCAATTGTCCGAGTTCTCACCTCGTCTCCATCATTTCCACTAATAGTCCTCGATAGGTTGGGAATGTTAAGTTTAGTTTAGAGATGCAGCGCAGAAATAGGCCCTTCGGCCCACCGGGTCCATGCCGACCATTGATCCCTGTACACTAACACTATCCTACACACTAAGGATAATTAACTATTTTTACTGAAACCAATTAACCTACAAACCTGTACATCTTTAGAGTTTTGGAGGAAATCGAAGCTCCCAGAGAAAATCTACGAGGTCCAAGGGAGAACGTACAAACTCCGTACAGACAGCACCCGTAATCAGGATTGAAACCGGGTCTCTGGCGCTGTAAGGCAATAACTCTACCATTGCACCACTGTGCCATCCCGACTGCTTGCTTGTGTTCTAACATCAGTGCAGATTTCCAGAGATTGCACCATGACTTTCTGCCTCTTTATAACAGTGTCACCATGACTTCGTGCCTCTTTATAACAGTATGCACTTTCCAATGTCATTGTGTTTTTCGGCCTTGTTCCAACATTCCTTGTTGCTTTTGTTTCTGAATATTTTGTTTTTAGTTTTAGTTTTAGAGATACAGTGTGGAAACAAGCCTTTTGGTACAGAGTGGAAGGGCTATAGTAATAGGGGATTCAATTGTCAGGGGAATAGATAGGTGTTTCTGCGGCCACAAACGAGACTCCAGGATGGTATGTTGCCTCCCTGGTGCCAGGGTCAGGGATGTCACTGAGCGGCTGCAGAACATTCTGGAGGGGGAGGGTGAATAGCCAGCTGTCGCGGTGCACATTGGCACCAACGATATAGGTAAAAAATGGGATGAGGACCTACAAGGCGAATTTAGGAAGCTAGGAGATAAACTTAAAGGTTGGACCTCAAAGGTAATAATCTCTGGATTACTACCAGTGCCACGTGCTAGTCAGAGTAGAAGTAGGAGGATATTGCAGATGAATACGCGGCTTGAAAAATGGTGCAAGGGGGAGGGATTCAAATTTCTCGAGCATTGGAACCAGTTCTGGTTTGTGATCAGTACAAACAGGACGGTCTGCACCTGGGCTGGAATGGAACCAATGTCCTTGGGGGAGTGTTTGCTAGTGCTGTCAGGGAGGATTTAAACTAATGTGGCAGGGGGATGGGAGCATGAGCAGAGAGACAGAGGGGTGTAAAATGAGGAGAGAAGCAATAGGTAGCAAGGTGAAAAGTAAGTGTCGGGCAGACAAATCCAGAGCAAAATTCAAAAAGGGCCACTTTTCAATATAATTAGAAAAGGGGTAAGAGTGTTGTAAAAACAAGCCTGAAGGCTTTGTGTCTTAATGCAAGGAGCATTTGTAATAAGGTGGATGAGTTGAATGTGCAGATAGTTATTAATTAATATGATATAGTTGGGATCACGGAGACATGGCTCCAGGGTGACCAAGGCTGGGAGCTGAACATCCAGGGATATTCAATATTCAGGAGGGATAGACAGAAAGGAAAAGGAGATGGAGTAGTGTTGCTGGTTAGAGAGGAGATTAACGCAATAGAAAGTAAGGACATTAGCTTGGAGGATGTGGAATCGATATGGGTAGAGCTGCGAAACAATAATTGGCAGAAAACGATAGAGGGAGTTGTGTACAGGCCACCTAACAGTAGTAGTGGAGTTGGGGATGGCATCAAACAGAAAATTAGAAATGCGTGCAACAAAGGTAACCAGTTATAATGGGTGACTTCAATCTACATATAGATTGGGTGAATCAAATTGGCAGGGGTGCTGAGGAAGAGGATTTCTTGGAATGTATGCGGGATAGTTTTCTAACCAACATGTAGAGAAACCAACAAGAGAACAGGCTATTCTCGACTGGGTATTGAGTAATGAGGAATGGTTAGTTAGCAGTCTTGTACTGCGTGGCCCCTTGGGCAAGAGTGACCATAATATGGTTGAGTTCTTCATTAGGATGGAGAGTGACGTTGTTAATTTAGAAACAAGGGTTCTAAACTTAAAGAAAGGTAACTTTGAGGGTATGAGACGTGAATTGGCCAAGATAGACTGGCAAGTGATTCTTAAAGGGTTGACGGTGGATGAGCAATGGAAGTAATTTAAAGACTGCACGGATGAACTACAACAATTTGAAAAATGAATAAATCAGGGAAGGTAGTGCATCCGTGGATAACAAGGGAAATCAGGGATAGTATCAAAACAAAAGATGAAGCATAGAAATTAGCCAGAAAAATCAGCCTACCAGAGGACTGGGATAAATTCAGAGTCCAGCAGAAGGAGGACAAAGGCCTTAATTAGGAAAGGGAAAATAGATTATGAAATAAATTGGCAGGGAACATAAAAACTGACTGCAAAGGTTTTTATAGATATGTGAAGAGAAAAAGGTTAGTTAAAACAAAGGTAGGTCCCTTGCAGTCAGAAACTGGTGAATTGATCATGGGGAATAAGGACATGACAGACCAATTGAATAACTACTTTGGTTCTGTGTTCACTAAGGAAGACATAAATAATGTCGGAAATAGCAGGGGACCGGGGGTCAAATGAGATGGAGGAACTGAGTGAAATGCAGGTTAGCCGGGAAGTGGTGTTAGGTAAATTGAATGGATTAAAGGCCGATAAATCCCCAGGGCCAGCTAGGCTGCATCCCAGAGTATTTAAGGAAGTAACCCCAGAAATAGTGGATGCATTAGTGATAATTTTTCAAAACTCTTTAGATTCTGGAGAAGTTCCTGAGGATTGGAGGGTAGCTAATGTAACCCCACTTTTTAAAAAGGGAGGGAGAGAGAAAACGGGGAATTACAAACCAGTTAGTCTAACATCGGTAGTGGGGTAAATGCTAGAGTCAGTTATTAAAGATAGGATAGCAGCACATTTGGAAAGTGGTGAAATCATTGGACAAAGTCAGCATGGATTTATGAAAGGTAAATCATGTCTGACGAATCTTATAGAATTTTTCGAGGATGTAACTCATAGAGTGGATAAGGGAGAACCAGTGGATGTGTTATATCTGGACTTTCAGAAGGCTTTCGACAAGGTCCCACGTAAGAGAATAGTATACAAACATAAAGCACACAGTACTGGGGGTTCAGTATTGATGTGGATAGAGAACTGGCTGGCAGACAGGAAGCAAAGAGTAGGAGTAAACGGGTCCTTTTCAGAATGGCAGGCAGTGACTAGTGAGGTACCGCAAGGCTCAGTGCTGGGACCCCAGCTATTTACAATATATATTAATGATCTGAATGAGGGAATTGAATTCCCTGATCCCTGACCAGTCTGAAGAAGAGTCTCGACCCGAAACATCGCCTATCTCCTTCGCTCCTTAGATGCTGCTGCACCCGCTGAGTTTCTCCAGCCTTTTGTGTACCCTGAATGCAACATCTCCTGGTTTGCTGATGACACGAAGCTGGTGGGCAGTGTTAGCTGTGAGGAGGATGCTAGAAGGTTGCAAGGTGACTTGGATAGGTTGGGTGAGTGGGCAAATGCATGGCAGATGCAGTATAATGTGGATAAATGTGAGGTTATCCACTTTGGTGGCAAAAACAGGAAAGTAGACAATTATCTGAATGGTGGCCGATTATTGAAAGGGGAGATGCAACGAGACCTGGGTGTCATGGTACACCAATCATTGAAAGTATGCATGCAGGTGCAGCAGGCAGTGAAGAAAGCAAATGGTATGTTGGCATTCATAGCAAAGGATTTGAGTACAAGAGCAGGGAGGTTCTAATGCAGTTGTACAGGGTCTTGGTGAGGCCACACCTGGAGTATTGCATACAGTTTTGGTCTCCTAATCTGAGGAAGGACATTCTTGCCATAGAGGGAGTACAGAGAAGGTTCACCAGACTGATTCCTGGGATGGCAGGTCTTCCATATGAAGAAAGACTGGATAGACCCGGCTTGTACTCGCTGGAAATTAGAAGATTGAGGGGGGATCTTATAGAAACTTACAAAATTCTTAAGGGGTTGGACAGGCTAGATGCATGAAGATTGTTCCCGATGTTGGGGAAGTCCAGAACAAGCGGTCACAGTTTAAGGATAAGAGGGAAGTCTTTTAGGACCGAGATGAGAAAATCATTTTTCACACAGAGAGTGGTGAATCTGTGGAATTCTCTGCCACAGAATGTAGTTCAGGCCAGTTTATTGGCTATATTTAAGAAGGAGTTAGATGTGGCCCATGTGACTAAAGGGATCAGGAGGTATGGAGAGAAGGCAGGTACAGGATACCGAGTTGGATGATCAGCCATGATCATATTGAATGGCGGTGCAGGCTCAAAGGGCCGAATGGCCTGCTCCTGCACCTATTTTCTATGTCTATGTCTATGTTTATATTTGGTCCAGTAATAACTTGCACAATTGTTGACTGCATAGCACAAAACTTAATGTACCGAGGTAAAGGTTTTTCTTTTCAACTGACAAACGTCCTGAAACATTGGTTGCCTCACAAACAATGTGTCCATCCCTTTCTTCTTCGTGGTTTTTTTTAGTATGTGTCAAATGTATGTTTTTAGAGTTCTTTAGCTTGTTTTATGTGGGGGGGGGGGGGGGGGGGGTGTGTGGAGGGGGTTGGGGGAAACTTTTTCTAATCTCTTACCTCGATGTATCGTATCTCCATCCGCACTGCAGTCTAACATCGAGGAGTTGGCGACCTTTGCTGGAGACCGATTTCGAGAACTCCATCGCGGGTGCCTGCGGGACTTTAACATCGCAGAACCCGCGATCCCTTTGCCAGAGATTCACGTCGCGGGAGCCTGCGGATTTTAACATCGTGGAGCTCGCAGTCTCTGGTTAGAGAACGACATCGGGAACTCCAAGCGATAGGAGCTTCGACCACCCCGACGCGGGTGTTTCATCCGCCCCGACACGGGGGCTTTGACCACCGGCAGCAGGAGCTTCAATTCCCCCGACTGCGGATGGTTCAACTACCCCGACCGTGGAAGAAAAATAAGGGAAGAAGATTAGCCTTCCATCAAAGTGAGGAATATGCGGAATCCGCTGTGGTGGATATTTATGTTAACTTTTAGGTAGTTGTGTGTCTTGTTGCTTTTTAAGTATGGCTGTATGGTAATTTGCATATCACTGTACCTTCATTGGTACACGTGACAATAAAAGACCTTTGAAACCTTTGAAACCTTTGAAAGATAATCATGACCACATAAAAACATAGCAGGTGCTCTTTGATGCAAAGTAGATTTGAAGTGGATTAAATTTTGCTCCTTTTTACTTGTCATAAGAAATACATTGTATAATGGAGTTAAAAAGACATGGCACTTGGTGACATACACCAGATACGTCAAGTAAATCAGCAGTGACTCAACAAAAATAACGTGCCAAATTTCAATTGCATAATTTACAAAAAGTTTATGTTCTGGAAAAAGTCAGCGAGTTATTTTTCAAGTGATCTTTTGTAATGCAGATTTTCATTTTGTTTGATGTATATACCTATAGGGCAACATTACAACAACTGTCACCTTATTTCCAAACAGTTGTTTGATTTAACCAATGTGCACTGAATGGAAAGTATCACTGCTGATTAAGCAGCTCTGTTTTGATGTATTAATTATGAGAACAAAAGTATTTCTGTTTTTATGAAGATTATTTAGAATAATCTTTATAAAACTGAGCAGGAACGAAGGTTATGCTTGTCACACATTGAAGGCTAGTTAAGTCATTAATTGCAAATAAAAGATACTTGTTAGCACACGGCTGTAAACATACTCTCAAGTTTACACTGAGCTTCATTGAAGTAATGTAGGGAACACATTTGCAACACCAGACGAAATATCATGGTCTTACTTTTAGTTTTAGTTTAGTTTATTGTCACCCATATCAAGGTAATCTTTTTTGTTGCATGCTATCCAGTTGGCAGAAAAATTATACATGATTACAACTGAGACGTCCACAGTGTACAGATGCGGGATAAAGGGAATAGCGTTTAGTGCAAGATAAAATCCTGTAATTTCCGATTAAAGATAGACTGAGGGTCTCCAATGTGGGAGATGGTAGGTCAGGACCACTCCCTAGTTGTTGATAGGATGGAGAACATCACATGGGAAACATACTGCAGATCACTTTTTATTTTAAATTCTATATTTTATTGTTTTCAACCAAATGTTAACCATTTCGGAGAGCTTATGTTACATGAGGCAATGTTTTAACAGAATGCTGGAATGGAAAACATTGTTGATTCTGGTGATGCCTGTGGCTGATGAGAGGGAAATGGAGAGACAGTGTGGTTCAGCTGGAAAACCATTGTTGGAAAAGGAAGTGCCACATGTGCAGGAGGAGACCGACAGAGAGTTGGTCATAAACATAAAAGAACCACTTTCTTTAATGGATATGAATGTATATTGGATTGCTGATAAGAATAGGGCTATTTGTGTTAGTCTACAACAAATGGATTGTTGTGGACTAACACAAGTTGTTTAGAATCAGATTTAAGTCACATATAGATAATATCATAGATTGTAAGGTTGTTGTGTGATGAAATTGGTACTTGACTGCAATTGGGGAGGGGATGTTATGTGAGATTGGGGATAAATTACAATGTTTAATGAAAACAGAGAGAACCTTATCCTTTATCTAACCTGTGTGCTTCAACGCTGCTTGACATTGAGGCCAGTTACGCAAAGTAGAAAATCACTTCCATCAACTAGACAAGCATAAAATTAATTAATGAACTAAATGACCGGGACCATGTGTAGCATATTATACTTCATGAAAGATATGTATAGCCAAAATTCTGGATAGTTTTTAAATACATCCAAATTAATTTAGTTCATATTGTAAAGGAATGTTAGGAGCTTGATGGAATTTGCCAATAGGTCCTTTCAATGATTTGCTCTTGAGAACTACACAGACAAATACAGTCACAAAACTTTTGGAATACTATAACTTTATCAGGATGCTGGATGCTTCATTGCTTTACCAAACGTATGGAAACATGAGATGCTCCATTTGAAAAATACGTTTATTAATAACAGAAATATGTAGTAAACATAGTTCCTCTTACTGTATAGCATGCATACCTTAATCGGTTGGGTTATTGGATATAAAAGTTGGGAAGACATGTGCAGCTGTATAAAACTTTAGTTAGGTTGAAGTACTTTAGTTACCACACCAAAGGAAGGGTATGAAGGCTTTGGAAAGGATGTAGGTAAGGTTTATCAAGATGCTACCTTGTTGAAGTATTTTTGCTAGAAGGAGAGGTTGGGTAACTTTGGATTGTTTGTCCAGTGCATCGGAGGCTGAGGGGAAAACTGATAGAAGCAAATAAAAATGATCAGTGGCATAACTGTTGTCAAATCTACTCAGGATCTTAATGCGCTTCAACCAAATCAGCTTTCGCTCTTCTAAAATTTTGTGGATGTAAGCCCAGCCAGTTCAACCTTTTCTCGTGTGATTAAGCTACTGCAGGACAATTCTTGCTTACAGTGGGTGAGTTGAACCAGAAACAAAGCTGCGTCAATGGCAACAGAGCTGGCTGCGTAAGAGGAGTACTGGTGGAAGGGTCTCAACCTTGCAAAAAGTCAACAAAGATGAGAAGATCCAACCCAGCAGGGCCACACTTACTGAGAGATGCCGTTCGTGACTTTGGGCCAGGTGTCATGTGCAGAGTAAAAGTTGTACTGAAGCAAATAGAGAGAAAGATTTTCCAGTGGCAGGTAAACATGGAGCCAGATAGACATGATAAGCTGGTGGATCCTGGAAGAGCGTTAAAAATAATTCAGGGTCAAATGCACTTCTCATTTCAATTTAGATTTAACATCTGCAGGTCTTTTTGATTTTCATTAAAAAATTATTGCCAACCAGTACCAACAGATACAAAATAGATACATTGAGGGTCATAGGTAATAATACTTTTTTAAAAAACTGATAGTGACTGAGCAAAATCACATTGAGGAAGGAGAGCAGAGCAGACAGCATCGGATAGGTAGATTTGAGTCTGGATAAAGTTTAAGGAGAATATTGTGGATGCATTGCTTAGCTATGGAGCTTGGAACGACAGCAAATGAGAAATGGGTGAAAGTTGGGGAGCAGTGAGGAGGACGTGTTACTTGCAAGGACGGTTGTACAGATGGTCTCAATAACTGTAACAAAGGAAGGCTTGAGCTCTGTTTTTCCAGCTTGTTTTGGATAAGATAGTGAAGGAGCCAAGAGAAAATGTTTGTGGATGTGGTTAGTTATTGGAATCAAGGCATCCTGTGCTCCAGGATGACCCTGAAGTAATGGGAGGATTTGGCTCAGTGAAACACTGATTTTATCACACTCAAAATATATCTGGTGAGGAATGCTTAGAACAGATGTATGCACTTAAAGAAAAACTCATAAAGTGCTGGAGTAGCTCAGCAGATCAGGCAGCATCCCTGGAGAACATGGATAGGTGACATTTCAGGTTGGGACCTTTCTTCAGACAGTCCTAAAGTACTTTTTTTTTCCCGGTAGACATTTGTAAGGCATTGTAAAATTGGTTCGCTCAGAGGACAACTGTGCAAATGCTGAAGCTTGAGGATTGTGAGAAGGGGAGGTGGGAGATCAGAAAAAGAGGAAACATTGGAGACATTACCAGAGATTGAGTGGAGAGGCCATGAGCGGTGACAAGGAGAGGTTTTATGATGAAATGCATAATTCTACTGCTCCCGATGATCGCAATTAATCAGAGAGAAAATTATCACAATTTTTGATATTTCATGTTTGAAAAAATCAGCAACTTCCAAAGGTGTTCGATGAGATAGAGAACTCTTTCTAATCCTTAATGTTTGGGGAAAATGGCAATTAAATATCAACAGGCATTATTTCAATTCTTGAGAATTCTGCAGGCATCCAAAACACTCTGATGTAAATGGAATTATACTCTTGATTGTGAATCAGGAGGTTCTTGGTTCATGTTGCACTCCATAGTTTAGAGCACAGATGTATAGGCTGGCACTTTACTGCTGAACAGAGAGAATACCAGTAGTACTGACATTTATGTAAGACATTTAACTGAGGGCCAGCCCTTTTGCTCAGGTGAATACAAAAAGCCCATTGAATTACATCAGCCCATACCAGAAAAATAACTTATTTGTACATTATCACACGGGTGGTAGATTAGCTGATTAGCTGCATTGCAACAATAATTATATTGCAAAAGACTGTAATTGTTAATACAATTATTTAGGATATCTAAATAAAGTCCTGAAGATGTTATGCAGAAATCTTTTTATTTTTCACATATTTTATCAAGAGATGAACTCCTTTTCCAGTGGAAACACAATTTGTGTAGCTTGATACTCGAGAGGATGTAAAATCAGGTGCAATAGTAAAACAAGACAAAGGCATGGCATCTAATCCACAAATCAATGCAATTTGACTATTTACATTTTTGCACTATTCACTGTGGCCAGAGCAACAAACGTACTTATTGAAATCAGGCGCAGTTATGAAAGGAATTCGTACATGTAGACTAATTATTCCCATTCTTTGTGGAGATGCAAAATGAAAAGTAGGTCTGTATGAGTTTAAAGTTATCTTCAGTGCAATCTTGAATGTCTGTGACAGTATAGTTGGGTAGTGTTCTTTCCTCATTCCCACATCCTGAATGATTCCTCCACATGCACATACACTCTTCACATATTGTTGTTTTCCAAATATGGACATTGGATAATTAAATCCTATTACACCACAACCAATCTGCTAAAGATTTTGTCAATGATTAATTATGGCATTGGACATATACATTGAGGAATAAACATGTAATTAATTTTCACAATGCAGGGAAAGTAAGAAAGGTAATCTTCGGTGCTAAAATATTAAATTTTTATAAAATCTTTCCATTAGTAATAAGAAAGCTAATCAGTGAAGATCCACCATAGATACCATTAGAAATAGCAATATCCATTTCAATTATTTTTTTCTTCCAAATGAGCACTGTAATACATCTTCATGTCACTGCAAATGAACCAGCATATTAGAGCTGAGATTCTTCTTTAATGAAAAAAGTTTGTAAGGAAAATATATATTTTCCTTATTAGCTTGCAAAAAAAAAATATATATATATATATATATATATATTTGTCAAATATTCAACGATGAAGTGAACAATTTCTGGAGAAGCAATTTCATTGGTGGTTGATAATTAAGTGGGGGAAACAATAGTTATTCTGCTTCTCATTAAAAGAGATGTATCGATTTTCATCAGACTTGGATCAAATTCTCCCAGCAGGACAGAGTTTGGATTGTACAAAAATGAAGTCAGTTAAGCAGTGCGCTCAATGGATTTATTGAAAAAAATGTTCTCAATATTAAATCTGCATTTAATTCCATATTATATCAAAACAGAGATTAGAATTTGGATTCTAAAACAAATGTGTTTAGTCTGTGCCAAACTGTAGTATAATTTTGCTGATATGGCTGTGTATTATATTTCACAACATAATGCATCTCCTGTGTAGTGTTTTTGGATATCTTAACAATGTGATGAGCAGAAGTTAGCTCCCTTCCTATCAATCATCGTCAGCCAGGGCTCAACTAGTAGCATAGAGTCATAGAGTGATGCAGTGTGGAAACAGGCCAGTCAGCCCAACCTGCCCACACCGTCCAACATGTCCCAGCTGCACTACTCCCACCTGCCTGCATTTGGCCCATATCCCTCCAAATCTGTCTTAACCATGTACCTGTCTAACTGTTTCTTAAATGTTGGGATAGTCCCAGCCTCAACTACCTCCTCTGGCAGCTTGTTCCATACATCCACCACCCTTTGTGTGAAAAGCACATTTGTTTCCACGTTCAGAGGTTGCAGATATTCGGCTACCTATGTTAGGCTGGCATTTGGATGTAGTGTTAACAAAGCCCTAGTGGAGGCATGTCTTTCACATGGTATTTGAAGTTGAAGTTTCAAATGACATCTCTGCTGGAGTTTAAGGAGAATGTGGAACATTTTGAATAATTCACCCAGTGTCCTGATCAACGTGTATCTATTATTTTAAATAATAAAACTTGGGCGGCACAGTGGCCAGCGATAGCCGGGCGGCATGGTGGCAAAGTACTTTACAGTTGGTGCCTTACTGCACCAGAGGCCCGAGTTTGATCCTGCCTACTGATGCAGTCTGTACGGAATTTGTACATTCTCCCATTCTCCTTGTTAATGTATGGGTTTTCTTCAGGTGCCTCTGGTTTCTACCCACATTCCAAAGACGTGCAGGTTTGTAGGGTAATTAGCTCCTGTAAATTGTAAATTGTCTTTAGTGCTCAGTGGGCCGAAGGGCCTGTTTCCACCATGTATATCTAAAGTCTAAAGTAAAATAAAGTAGGTTGCGAAGTCTTGATGTGTGTGAATTAGTTTCCACGTTTCCATGCTGTAGGACAGTTTTTGCACTTCAATTGTATAGCAATGTTACAACATTTTGAGATTTTAAAAATCAAGTCTGCAATTTATCTCATCGGATAAAGTATGAAAAGAAGTTTAATTTGACAGCTAATTCACTTTCATATCTTCAGTATTAAAAAAGGTATGGGCATTTTCAAACTCGGAAATTAGTATCTTGTTCCCCCTTGCTTTTCCATTGACTTAACAAAAAAGCTGTGATCGAGGACAATCAAAAGCCCACAACTTTCTTAAAAATTAAGAGAACTGAATGAAATTTTCAGTTATTATAGATTGAAGCATTCTGAATCAAATATAAAACATCTTACATGGATGACCTGAAATTAAAGCATATAATTTGTTACCTAACTGTAGCTAATTACAAAATTGACCATTGTGACGGAAATAGTAATAAACACCCAGACTGTCTTGAAAATTCAAAAATGTGATATACTCAAGATCAGAACTTTAATATTATTGTATAATATGTAGTAAGTCCATAACAGATAGGTAAATAAATTACAATTTCTAGCAATAGACCAAGTTTTTATGGAGAAGATCAGTTGCTAGCTGGTACATTGGCATATCATAATCAGTAGCATCATCAAACTCCTCAGATTGTAACCAATAAACAACTCTGTACACCTTGTTTTTCCTCAACTTGTCTATTTTGGCATTGTAAACTACAAGTTTTTGCTCTTCAAACCACGCATGACATGCCTTTCTGCCTAATACTTTCCCATTAAGAATGTCCTGTAGATTACATTTCTTAAGAAAAGGATATTTTTTTTAATAGCCTAAGTATCCAAATAACAAACAAATCCCATTCACACAGGAATTCACAATATAACATGATTTTAAAATCTCACTGTCATAAATTTATATGCCAGATGGAAGGAATTTAATGTTTAATTCCCATAAATTAATCCAGAAACATCCTCTCAAAATATAATCAAAATTATTGTTTTTCGCACAATACATGTGACAAACTGTTGTGAATATTTTGTTTAAAAATAATGATCATGGAGAGAGAATAACACAAAATATAGACAATTTGGATGGCTCATGACATGATTGTCCAAGAAAAAGGGCATTTTAATCATCTTGCTTCTGGAACGCGATTGATTGGAACGTTGCGGATGCGGTGAAGTTGAACTCCATATCGGCAGGAAAAATGTTTATCATGCTGGTTCGTATGGGGCCCAAATAACATTTTCGCAACGTAGAATTGGATTAAAGCCATCCCAAGAAGCAAGATTATATGTAAAATATACGACTTACCCTTTGTTTCGTCCTGTTCTTGAGATCCGTCACGTTGTAGGCGTTGAGGGCGTTCAAAGTCGCTTTTTATTTTAATCCAAATATTAAATTGTCCAGCTATTTTTTTATTTTTAAATGTAGCGTGAACGGGAGTCGGATCGATTATTTTTCAGCAGCTAGCCGCCCGAGGAAGTTTGCCTCCGATAGGCAGTACAAAACATCATTTTAATCCCGCACCCCCCAGGCGCTAAAGTCGCACACACGGCCAGTGGCAGAACTGCAGCGCCGCTGAAGGCAAGTATTGTAACATCGCTAAATTGTACAGAGAGGTATTTAGTATAAATACAAATTCATTAATGTTTTGATTATTCTATCTTTCTCTTATAAGATATCCAGCAATATCATAAAAACAAAATCTTCCTTTTTAGACTGCTGGCATATTCGGAGATTTTACAGGGAAATTATGTTTATTGAATTTGGAGGAATTTGTAGAATACAGTCAGAATCATTTGCTGGAGCAATGCATTTTGGAGAAAACCAGGGAAAGGCTATTTTGGATCTTGTAATGTGTAACAAATCAGGCTTACGTCAGAGCAAAAGATGCTGCAGGAAGGAATGAGTATAGCATGATAAAAATTGGAGTGAGAAACCTGGGTCTAAAACACAAGAAAATAGGAGCAGGAGTAGGCCAGCTGGCCTCTCAATCCTACACGCTGTTCAATTTGTTCAAGTTGATTTATTTTGGCCTCAACTTCTCTTCCGTACCAGTTCCCCATAATCCTCAATTATTCAATCTATCAAATATTTATCCATCTCCACTTGAAACACATCTAGTGATCTGGCCTCCACCAGCCATGGAAATGGGTTGGGGCGGGGGGGGGTGTAGACCAGAGATTTCCAAACATTCACTATGCTCCTGAATAAGACATTCATATACATCCCATTTTAAATGATCAAGCTCCTATTTTGCAGCTATGCCCTCTTGTCCCCGACCCTCCACCTACGGAAACGTATCTCAACATCTACCCTGACAAGCCCCCTTACGATCTTATCGTTTGCAAAAAGGTCATCCCTCATTCTTCTCAACCAAGGATTCTATCAACTGTATCAAAGTTTAATTAGGAGAACTTCAAAGGCATAAGCATAGTTGGCCAAAGTAGGGGGGCAATGGACAAGCAATGACAGGCATTGGGGGAATATGGAGGATGAGCCAACAATACCTAACCAAAGAAGTTAAAGAAGAAAACATATAAAGAATCAAAAGTTCTTGAAAGATGAATTCATGCTCCAGTGAAGGAGGACTAAGGATATCAAAAAATCAGAGGAAAAATAAATTGTGAGGTCAAACCAGCAAGAAATCAACAAACCAACTACAGATCTTCATAGAAAAGAAGAGGAAGTGAATATTGACCCCTTAAAGAATGAGACTGGAGACAACGTTATAGGGGACAAGGAACTGACAGAGGAGTTAAACAGATATTTGAAATCAGTCTTTTTAAAGATACCATAAAAATCTCATTAAAAAAAATATGTGGGAAGAAATGAAATATCATCACGATACAGAATTAGCATTAGGTAAAATAAAAGCTGTTAGATGATAATTTGCACCCAAGAAGTCTAAAAGAAGTTGCTATGGAGACAATGGATATATTATTGTAATCTTCCAATAATCCCTAGATTCTGGAAAAGTAACAAAGGATTTGAAAAACTGCCAAAATGATAACCTTTCTCTAAAAGAGGCCAAAAGTGAATTAATAAAGATTTGTTAATCTAACATCTTTTAGCTTTAGTTTCAGTTTTAGTTTAAGAAGTACAGCATGGAAACAGGCCCTTCGGCCCACGGAGTCCACGCCACTCATCGATCACCCGCACACTAGTTCTATCCTACACACCAGAGAGGCATTTTTTAAGGAATGATATATTTTAGGAATGATATATTATCATTGTAGGCAGATCCCAGCTATGGAGGTTTTATCTTATGACGAAAAGTGGAACCGATTGGGTGCATACTCATTGGAGCTTTTTGTCATTCTTACAGAGATGGACAGGGTAAATAATGGGAAGATGATTCCCTTATGGGAAAGTCTACCCAGAATAAGAGGTACCTATTTTAAGAATGAAATAAGAAATGATTTTAACTGTCAAAGACTTGAGAGGATTTGCAATTCCTTACACCAGAAAATTGTGGGGACTGATTTATGGAACATATTCAAAGATGAGAGGTTGTTAATCAAAACTGGGTCCTTCCCCTAGCTCACCTTCTCTCCTACATTTGTATCATCCACAACATAGGCTGCAGTATAGATGCGGGGAAATGGACTTGTGTAAACTTGGATCAACCATGAACTGATTCAATAATGGAACAGGCTCAAGGGGCTGAATGGCTTATTCCAGTTCCGATATATTAAGGGCTTGTAGGTGAAGCGGTTAAATCAAGGGTCAAAAGTCAAGAGTGTCAAGTATCTTTAAATATCATATGCACCGGGACTGGGACAATTAAATTCTTACTTGCTGCAGCTTTACAGGTCCATTAATGCAATAACACAACAATAAATGTACAGTGATCAATAATACATCAATTAATGATCAGTAATAGCAGGTATCCAGAACAGCCATAGTGCAAAATCCAAAATGCATAATGCAACCAAGACAAAGTCCTTAGTAGGTTTTTGTTGAGATAAGGTTGTGCAATGTGTGCTCAAGAGTCTGATGGTTGCTGTTCTTGAACCTGGAGGCCACGGTTTTCAGGCCCCTGTTTCTTCTTCCCGATGGTAGTAACAAACCAAGAGCGTGGCCTGGGTGGTGTCACTCGCTGCCTTTTTGCAGCAGTACGTCCTGCAGATCCCTTCAATGGTGGGAAAGTCAATACACTCCGGCACTTTGTCCAGGTATTGATCAAAGAATTCTAACCCCTGCAGATACAGGACAGAATCACTTTTAGTTCTTTCAATTACTCATTCATCCTATATAGAACTGTTGGATTTATAAACAACCTTTCACAACATGTCCTAAATTGTTTTAGAGTCATTTTTCATAACATATTTCAAATCTATTTCAGAAAGAGATAATCCAAAATAAAGTGTCTAGAGGCAAGTCCATCGCATTCCCTGCCTGTATGACATTTTGTAAAGCCTATTATATATACGGTCACAGTTTAATGTTCACCAGCTGGACATAAACTATTGTTATGAGAAGCAAGTAGGTATACTGTACGACTCAAT
The DNA here is from genome assembly GCA_035221665.1 of Okamejei kenojei. Taxonomy (NCBI): domain Eukaryota; kingdom Metazoa; phylum Chordata; class Chondrichthyes; order Rajiformes; family Rajidae; genus Okamejei; species Okamejei kenojei. The sequence continues at coordinate 23,943,928 of CM069144.1, forward strand.
CTGGGCTCATTAGGTGGAACTGATTTAGAAGCTTGTCGGTTTAAGTCCAACTCTGAGACCAGTGCACAGAGTGGCACAAAGATTAATGCTGATGCTTCAGTTCAGTGCTGGAGGGAAGAGGGTGTGGCACTATCTATAGATGCTATTTTCTGATAAGGTATAAAAATGAGACCCCACAGGCCTTCCCTATCCGTCCTATATTCTGGCTGTACTTCATCATCTTTTCTTGAACCCCTGTTGTCTATAACAGCCATATAACCTTCCAAGAGGAAAAATAAACACAGTGGGAATGCACCTGCAGAATCCAATTTATTTGCACCCCCAAAGAGCTATTACCTTGCATTTGGGACACTCTATGAATGTAATTCTCTGTGTTTCATTCATTGATGTAGTGGAAGCCATTTTGCAACTGTTGGAAAAATTGCCCACTATTTGTGTTCTGATAAAGAATATATTTTGAATAACTTTACACTCTGATTTGAAATAAATAGTGTTTGTGTACTAGTTGAGAAAAATCCGATAACTATAGGCACCCTGATAATTTTGTTAGCATTTAAGTTTCTTCCTGTGTGTAATTAAAACCCAACTTGTACCAGAATTTCGAAAGTGCGCATTCTGTCGGATGCAGGCAAAATAAAGTGTCATTTAAAATTTATCATTAATTTTATAATGCTTGTTTCAATGTTGTTTTACTGTTATAAATTATAGCATTTAACCTATCAATCTTTCATGCTTTGCCGAGTGCTAAACTTTCACAACATAAATCTTGTCCGCACCATCATCACTGTATTAGTTTAAATGACTACCTTTGAAAAATGTTCAAGTGGAAATTTATGACTATTGCAATTAACTGCTATTTGTGAAAAAGAATAATCTAAGGCACCTGCCAAATGCATATTAATTGAGGCAGAGCCACAGTATGAAGCAGGACTCATATTTCAGTTGCATGTCATATCGCATTGTCAACTTAGTTTTTGTGTGCGTACTAAATTGTTTTTTTATTCATTGTGTTGTTCCTAATCTCAACACATGTATAAAAAAACAAAATGTTCATATGCACCAAAAAGAAACTGAGATTTTAACTTGATTTGGGCTAATATTTGGCAGTAACTTACCTATCAGAAAAATAACTGTCCCCAAAAATATTTATCTCTTTCCCAAGAACAGAACTTCTTGGGGAAACATGGAACTGCAGATGCTGGTTTACAAAAAAAGACACAAAGTGCTGGAGTAAGTCAATGAGTCAGGCAGCATCCCTGGAGAGGCATACCTAGAGGAGCGTTCTCCGTGTATGTCTTAAGGCAAGGGTTCCCAACCTGGGGTAGATTTACCCCAGGGGGTAAATTTGTTGATTCTGGATTTGTACATATTTTTCCTCATTGTCTGACTGTGTTTGGTTCTGGTATACTAGTATCTGTTCATCATTAGTTGTTCATAAATAAGTGAAATAACATTGATTTATGCTTTTAATTTGCCTGCGGTAAACGGGACGAAAAAGGTTGGGAACCCCTGTCTTAAGGGTTCATTATGCAGATAGAAACAGTTATTGTGTTAGAGTGATGCTTGCTATTGTCCGACTAACACACAGTTAACTTTATGAATAGTCCTGGCCACATCTTTCCATGAACATATAACATTCCTCCATCATCCTATGTACAGTGGCCTATGCTTGGCCCTGAAAGATTTTAAAATCCTTGCCTACAGTATATGTTCGTATGCCTCCATAATCATATCCTTCCCTTTCTCATTAACATAGAAACATAGAAACATAGAAAATAGGTGCAGGGGTAGGCCATTCGGCTCTTCGAGCCTGCACCGCCATTCAATATGATCATGGCTGATCATCCAACTCAGCATCCCGTACCTGCCTTCTCTCCATACCTCCTGATCCCTTTAGCCACAAGGGCCACATCTAACTCCCTCTTAAATATAGCCAATGAACTGGCCTCAACTACCTTCCGTGGCAGAGAATTCCAGAGACTCACCACTCTCTGTGTGAAAAATGTTTTTCTCATCTCGGTCCTAAAAGATTTCCCCCTTATCCTTAAACTGTGACCCCTTGTCCTGGACTTCCCCAACATCGGGAACAATCTTCCTGCATCTAGCCTGTCCAACCCCTTAAGAATTTTGTAAGTTTCTATAAGATCCCACCTCAATCTTCTAAATTCTAGCGAGTACAAGCTGAGTCTATCTAATCTTTCTTCATATGAAAGTCCTGACATCCCAGGAATCAGTCTGGTGAACCTTCTCTGTACTCCCTCTATGGCAAGAATGTCTTTCCTCAGAAAGACATGTTAACCTTTGAGATATCTACACTCCTCCAACTCTGATCTCATACCCAATTTTGATTACCCCACAGTCTTTAAAATGAACGGGGTCTTTTACCCAGAGTAGGGGAATCAGGAACCAGAGGACACAGGTTTAAGGTGAGGGGGGGAAAGATTTAATAGAAACCCGAGGAGCAGCTTTTTTATACAAAGGGCAGTAGGTATATGGAATAAGCTGTTGGAGGAGGTAGTAGAGGTAGGTACTATCACAGTGTTAAAAAAATTATTTGGACAAGTACATGGTTAAGATAAGTTTAGAGGGATATGGACCAAACACAGGTAGGTGGGATGTGTAGATCGGGCATGTTTGTCGGCGTTGGCACCTTGAGCTGAAGGGCCTGTTTCCATGCTCCATGACTCTATGATTATATTAAATGGAGCAATTTTTGGAGTAAACTCCTCATGTTTAAGGAACCGAGTCCTAGAATAGATTTCCTAAATATGTTAAACCTTTAAGATGGTATGTTAATGCTGCCTTGTTGCATGAAATGGATTCTGGTAGTTCATTTTATTAAAGATGTTATGAGAATTGTTGTTGAAGAACAAAATGCAAGAATGATTATGGATTAGCAAAGTGGATGATTGTAATAATTGGTGCTGATGAAGAAATCATGAATTTGCAAGAAAAATAGGGAAAATGCTCTGTTCACATATTGCAAACTCACTTTAAACAGAATCTGCGAAGCAGCATTAATTCTCACTTGGTCTGATGATTGACATGATAAATCAGAAGATGTGTAGGAATGAACTGCAGATTCTGGTTTAAACCAAAGATAGACCCAAAATGCAGTAAATTGTCCCTAGTGCGTAGTGTGTGCTAGTTTAATGGTCGGCGCGGACTCAGTGGGCCGAAGGACCTGTATTTCTAAACTAAACTAAACCTCTGAAATGCCTCTAATTAGCTTCCTGCAGTTAGACTCTGTTAGGCTTAACCCTTGAGATAGTGGTCACTTATCCTCTGCCACCCCTTTGTCACATTGGTCTCCCTCCAACCAGATTCAGCTTGCCCCACAATCATCGGGTTGGCTGCAGCCATGCCAGCACCAAGAAAACATTTAACCCAATTTAAATTAATGTTAAAAGGGTTGGCCAACTGTACCGTGAAGTTAATTTTGTGAAGAACTAAACGAAATTAAACAAAATGAAAATAATGTAGGATGGTGTAAATGGTTAGCATGAACTCAGTAGGCCGAAGAGATCACAACCATGCTAGGTGATGCTTTGACTCTATGACAAACCTTTAAAACGAACTGTGAGCTAAAATGAGTTATTCACATAGAGACACAGACCAAGGAAGTGAGTAACGTAACTAGCCATGAAATAATGTGAATTTATCCAAATCCAAATCCCGAAAATGGATTTTATCCTACTCGTGTCTCTAGATGAATAACTTTTTAGCTCACAGTTTGTTCATCCGACCTTTGTGGTGTAGCTTGTAACAAGATTTGCACATCAACAATACAAAGAACAAACAATTGTATTTCACCTGTTTCTGTCCCTCCATGCTTTGGCAGCGTTAACATAAAGATCATCACTTGAGTTAAGCTTATTCACCGACCTTTCAAAATGCTGTTAAATTCAGAACCATTCCCTGTAATAACCTGTTTGATGTGACAATGTATCAACAGCCAATGTTCTGGACCATTAATCCAGAGTTTGAATCCCACCATGGCAACTGGTAATTTAAATTCAAATCATAAAGTCATGGACTCATAGAGTCATGCAGCATGGAAACAGGCCCTTCAGCCCAACTTGCCCACATCGGCCAATGTCCCATACACACTAGTCCTGCCTGCATTTGGCCCATATCCCTCTAAACCTATCATAAGGTTGTAAGGAATATGAGCAGAATTAGGTCATCACACGGAGAGTGGTGAATCTCTGGAATTCTCTGCCACAGAAGGTAGTTGAGGCCAGTTCATTGGCTATATTTAAGAGGGAGTTAGATGTGGCCCTTGTGGCAAAAGGGATCAGGGAGTATGGAGAGAAGGCAGGTACAGGATACTGAGTTGGATGATCAGCCATGATCATTTTGAATGGCGGTGCAGGCTCGAAGGGCCGAATGGCCTATTCCTGCACCTATTTTTTACGTTTCTATGTTTCTATTCGGCCCATCAAGTCTACTCCGCCGTTCAATTCTCAATTGGTCTGGAAATATGATTGAGAGGATTAATTAGAAGATGCTGTAGATAGGAAGGAACTGCAGATGCTGGTTTACACCATAGATAGACACAAAATGCTGACTAATTTTCCCATGTGTGTAGTATGAGCTAGTGTAAGGGGGATCGCTGGTCTGCGCGGACTCAGTGGAATCAATCTCTAGATAGCTGATCTATCTCTCCCTCCTAACCCCATTCTCCTGCCTTCTCCCCCTAACCTCTGACTCCTGTACCTATCCTATCCATGTAGTTGCCTAAATGTTTATTAATCGTTGCAATAGTTCCTTATTAATAGTAAGTGTGGCTGCAAGCAGTCCAATGAAGGAAAAAACAAAAGCTGGAGGGGGCAAATGAGATCCAGTTGAATACATTGATGAGAACCTGCTTACCTTTCTTTTTTTTTCCACTCCCTTGCAGAAATGTACAGCGTCTATTCCTTATTACTTTGCAATATCCTTTCATGAATCTTTCATGTAAAAAACGAGGATCAGTCTGCTGTGTAAAGATTGTTTTGCCCTTAACAAATGGAATTGTAGTTGTTTAATTTCAAAGCCTGTCTAGATTTAAGAGCATAGCTGTGAATTAATACCGAACGTGAAATACATCATTTTTGTCATGCTGAAACTGAAGATAATTTGTAGCAGCAAATCTTATCATCACTCTGATTATCTCATTGTACACTGCTCCATTTAAAAGGAGTCGTGTTGAAGAAAAATGCTAGTTTAAGCAACCTGCAAGTGATCCTTTCCCCAGTAGACGCTTGATAAATCACTCAGAAGCAAATCGTTTGTTATTCCATTATTGTAGATGTTATGGGAGGTCCTGGGATATATTAAATCATTATAACAAGCCTTGTTTCAACTAATTTCATTTATCTACAAGGAGCGAGAACGTATTCTCATTTCCTCTGCTAAAGCTACCGATTCACAATGGTATATGAGTCATTGCAGCCTTTGAATCACCAACCAGCTGTATAACTAAGGTTCATAGCTGATCACAGTACTATGCTTGTGCAGTATCCATCCACTTTCCAATAAAGGCTGCAGGAATGCAGAATGATTTCTCAACTCACCCTCCTCCCATCTTCCCCTCCCTGAGAAAGCCAAGTCTAAACAGGCATGCTTCAGTTTGCCTTCTCCCCAGTTTTCGTCAGGACTAGTCGCATTATTTTGTATCGATCTGCAAACAAAAAGCCGTGTCTTTCATAAAATGATAGACTGACGCAGCACAGAAACATACCACTGATCCAGTACCACGGCAGGTTTCTGATATCCAATTTGTCACACTATTGTTTCTCCATACTTTCCTACAAACGTTCCTCATTGAGTGTTGATCCAGTGCCCTCCCCATTCGTTTGACAAGTTACAGCTTTTAATGTTACAACATTCTGCATTCCAATGCTTTTTTGCCTTTGTGATTGCTACAATTTTGATGGATAAATAATGCAGAAAATACATGGGCTGGTAATGTACATTGGGAGAAGGGGATGAGGGATTAGGATTGGAGAGTGGATTAGACTCAGATATTTGAGCCCCGCTGACCACGGCTAATAATCCAATTATTTCCATTAATCCAATTATTTAGGGCAGAAGAATTTCAAATTAGATTGCTTGGTGTTGAGTTTAGCAATACAATGTGGAAACAGACCCTTTGGCCCAGCGAGTCCACTCAGACCATCAATTACCCGTACCCTGGTTCTATGTTATCCCAATTTTGCAACCTGCACACTGGGGCAATTTACAGTGGCCAATTAACCTATAAACCTGCACATCTTTGGAATGTGGCAGGAAACCGGAGCGCCCGGAGAAAACCCGCGTGTTCACAAGGAGAATGTACAAATTCCACACAGACAACACCCGCAGTCAGGATCGAACCTGGGACACTGTTGCTGTGAGGGAACAGCGCTACTGCTGCGTCAATGAGCCTCCCCATTATTTGTTGTATTGTAGATTCATTACCCTGCCTTTAATAATTCCAAGAAAAAATTGGCAGTATTAATAATGAGGATGAAACTGTATCAATCATGATTTATCATCAGTCATCCACATATCACCGCAGCCAGACTTGTCAAATTAAAAAATGGTACTCTCTGGGGATTTTTCGAAAGAAAGCAACAAAGGAATAATCAATTCTGAAAAAGAAATAGGAAGTTTGACAAGAAGACATTGAAATATTCCAGGAGTCATGGCATTAACAAGTAGCAGGAATATCTGATTTTTACAGGTTTATCTCATCTATTGATGGTGATAGGTATTTCATGAGTGGAAACAGTTCTTTTTAAAACATTTTCTTTGCTATGCTATCTTCAAGTAAAAACAACGTTGTTTCTGTTAATGATTCAATCAAATGAAAATGAGTGAGATCAAATATAGATAATAAATGTATTTAGACAATCTTTACTAGGTAAGTGGTAATTTGTTTACATCAGATATTTTAATATGGACGATATGAAATCGAGTGTTAGGTGCCTGGAAAGTGTGACTGAGAATGGTGGTGGATGTAAGTACGATTGTGACATTTAAGAGGCTTTTGGATAGATGCTTGGATATGCAGGGAATGGAGGCAAATGCATCACTTGCAGGCAGAGTAGATTAGTTTAAACTGGTTTCATGTTCCTCACAGACATTGTGGATCGATGAGCCTCTACCTGTTCTGACCTGTTCTATGTTCTATGAATCAAGCAGCGTCTGTGGAGGCAAAGGGACAGTCAGTGTTTTGGGTCGAGTCCTTGGTCCCTTTGCCTCCACAGGTGCTCCTCGACCAGATGAGTTTTCTCAACAGTTTGTTGTTTGCTCCAGGTTTCTGTATGTGCAGTCGGTTCTAACTACTTAATTAGGTTCGTTTAGTTTAATATAGTTTAGTGATACAGCACGGAAACAGGCCCTTCGGCTCACCGTCTGCACCGACCAGCAATCCCCGCACATTAATACTATCCTACACTTGGGATAATTTACACTTATACCAAGCCAGTTAACCTGCAAACCTGTACGTCTTTGGAGTGTGGGAGGAAACTGAAGATCTCAGGGAAAACTCACACGGTCATGGGTCATGTTTTGTTTCTAAAGAAAAAGCGGATGACACTAAGCTGGGGGGCAGTGTTCGCTGTGAGGAGGATGCTAGGAGACTGCAAGGTGACTTGGATAGGCTGGGTGAGTGGGCAAATGTTTGGCAGATGCAGTATAATGTGGATAAATGTGAGGTTATCCACTTTGGTGGCAAAAACAGGAAAGCAGACTATTATTTAAATGGTGGCCGATTAGGAAAAGGGGAGATGCAGCGAGACCTGGTGTCATGGTACACCAGTCATTGAAAGTAGGCATGCAGGTGCAGCAGGCAGTGAAAAAAGCGAATGGTATGTTAGCTTTCATAGCAAAAGGATTTGAGTACAGGAGCAGCTACTTCAGTTGTACAGGGTCTTGGTGAGACCACACCTGGAGTATTGCGTGCAGTTTTGGTCTCCAAATCTGCATTATTGCCATAGAGGGAGTGCAGAGAAGGTTCACCAGACTGATTCCTGGGATGTCAGGACTGTCTTATGAAGAAAGACTGCTCGGTTTATACTCTCTGGAATTTAGGAGATTAAGAGGGGATCTTATAGAAACTTACAAAATTCTTAAGGGGTGGACAGGCTAGATGCAGGAAGATTGTTCCCGATGTTGGGGAAGTCCAGGACAAGGGGTCACAGCTTAAGGCCTTTAGACTGAGATGAGAAAGACTTTCTTCACACAGAGAGTGGTGAGTCTCTGGAACTCTCTGCCACAGAGGGTAGTTGAGGCAGTTCATTGGCTATATTTAAGAGTGAGTTGGATGTGGCCCTTGTGGCTAAGGGGATCAGAGGGTATGGAGAGAAGGCAGGTACGGGATACTGAGTTGGATGATCAGCCATGATCATATTGAATGGCGGTGCAGGCTCGAAGGGCTGAATGGCCTACTCCTGCACCTAATTTCTATGTTTCTATGTTTCTATGTACAAACTCCGTATAGGCAGCACCCACAGTCGGGATCGAACCCGGGTCTCTGGCACTGCAAGTGCTGTAAGGCAGCAACTCTTCACTTGCGCCACCGTGCCGCCCATGGTGTTGATGAATCCTTTGTCTCTTTGCTGCTAGATCCTTGACAGTTCTTGGGACTATGCTTCAGAAGACCTGGGATATGCAGGAGGAATAAATTGGAACAGGGAGTAAAGGTGAAGCAGAAATTGGAACCGCGAGAAAGAACTCTTGACGATCAGATGAAATGTGCAGTCCATTCTGTTGTAAGTGCTGAAGATCTATCTCCCTCCAGCGTTGTGAAGATAAGAGTCATGTTTCTCATAAATATTCCACGCAGTTGGGCTATGCCACACCAGCTGTACCTTGAAAGACTGGTGCAGAAGAACAGCTTTGTTCACGTCAGTTAGGCAGTGGTCTATATCCTTTAGGCTCAAATGAAAAATGAGATAGTGGACTCTATTGAATGGTGCATGGAGCAGACACTCGAGGTTGTTTGGGAAATTAATGCCTTGCCATTGGGCGGCACAGTGGCGCAGCGGTGGAGTTGCTGCCTTACAGAGGCTCAGGGTTGATCCCGACTGCAGGTGTTGTCTGTACAAAGTTGGTACGTTCTCATGTGTTTTCTCCGGATGCTCCGGTTTCCTCCCACACTCCAAAGACATACAGGTTTGCAGGTTAATTGACTTCTGTAAATTGTAAATTTCCCCTAGTGTATAAGATAGTGGGGGTCATTGCTGGTTGGTGCAGACGTGGAGGGCTGAGATTTTTTCCACGCTGTGACTCTATATTCTAAAGTATAAAGGTCAATCGCAGAGGAAATCATAGTTACTCTGGGCGTCAGCTGGTCAAGGACAGTTTTTCCCTCTCAAATACCAACTCGCGTCAGGGGGATTTAGACATTAACACCTCCATTGCCAAACATCATCACCCATCTATTACACACATTCCCTCAAATGCGTCAATGTGACACACAGGACGGGGAGAGGGTGTCAGGTTGCCTATCACAGGTGGAGCAATATGCAGAGCGCAGCAAAACGCCAGCAGGACAAGCAGCATCAATGGAGTCAAGTGGTGTCATTCTGTACTGACTCAACTACAAGTTTTCCCTCTGCAGATAGTTCTTGGCCCGCCGAGTTCTTTCAGTGTTCTGCTCTTTGTTCCAGGTTAGGTAATCTGCAGACTCTTTTGTCTCCAGAAGTGATCAAAAATCTTTCCATTTGTCACCCATTAATATAACCAATTCAACTAATGCGAATGTTAGATGGAATTTAGTTTAGTTTAGTGATACATAGAAACATAAAAACATAGAAAAATAGGTACACAAGTAGGCCATTCGGCCCTTCGAGCCAGCACCGACATTCAATATGATCATGGCCAATCATCTAAAATCAGTACCCCATTCCTGCTTTTTCCCCATATCGCTTGATACTAGCCCTAAGAACACATCCAGTGAATTGGCCTCCACGGCCCTCTGTGGCAGGGAATTCTATAAATTCACAACTCTCTGGGTGAAAATGTTTTTTCTCACCTCAGTCTTAAATGACATCCCCTTTATTCTAAGACTGTGGCCCCTGGTTCTGGACTCGCCCAACATTGGGAACATTTTTCCTGCATCTAGCTTGTCCAGTCTTTTTATAATTGTATATGTTTCTATAAGATCCCCCCTCATCCTTCTAAACTGTACGTCTTTGGAGCGTGGGAAGAAACCGGAGCAGGTCACAGGGAGAACATACAAACTCTGTACAGACAGCACCCATAGTCAGGATTGAACCCAGGTCTCTAGCGTTGTAAGGCAGCAACTCTACTGCTGCACCACATGGCCGCCACCACTATTCTATTGTTCTATTGTGCTGCATGTTAGTGAGACATGGATAACTTCCCTCGTCAGTGAATGGTTACATGAGTCATTCAGTCTCCATCTTGATGCTGAACATTCTTTCAAATTTTGTGTGTTTTGACTTTATAATCTTTCGTTAAATGGGAATACCTCTCGGTGGTTAGACCAGCAGAAAGAAATCATAGCCAGCCAGTGTCTTAATCCTGACCGACTTGTCAATTTGCTGCGTTTTTCTTTCAGAATAAACGGTCCCAATGGCTGCCAATATGAAGGTACAAACAACACAAACAAACGTCTTAGCTTTACGGTACCTTACTGCGCAGGAGGTCTATTGTCATTTGATAACCTCTGATTGAGTGATCCAATTACACCACGCCTCTTTTATCACAGCCCATAAATATTTTCTTTAAAACTATGTGTCAATTTACCACTTTAAATACATCTGCTTCAAATACCCTTATATACAATATAGCCGAAAGCAGAGCAACTTTCCAAGTTAACAAGAAAACTTTTCCCACATCTCTCTCTGATTCCCTTGCCAGTTAACTTAAATCCGTCTCATCTGGTCACTGTCTCTCTTATTAATGAAAAACAATACTTATTTTGTCTATCATTTCTCCCCACAATATTATTTGTTCTAAGAGCGATTTCATCTTCTCCACATAAGTCAAATATTTGGACTGACTCGATTTTACACCAGGAACTGCTGACATTTCATGATGAAAGAGTGTTTAATTGTCATATGCCCTGGGAGCAGGTCAATGAAATTCTTACTATCTGCAGCTTAACAGGCACATGAACTGCAACAACACAATAAATAAACGTACCATGAATTATCAGTTTTGCAAGGTAAACTAGAACTATAATTATGTCAACCAAAGTCTATGGAGCAACCTACTTCCCAGCAACCAACCTCCGGGCAAGTTTAGAATTTTAATGCACACAATTTTAACTAGTATGCATCCCGAATATCCCAACAGCCATTCATCAGTGGTTGCTGATCATGTGTGGAGTACCAAATTACAGGAAATCTCCAACATTTATGTAGTGAAAACAAGCTGTGGAATGAGCAGTCAGGGGAGGTAGTTTAGGCAGGTATTATAACAACATTTAAAAGACCTTTGGATGGGTACATGACTAGGAAAGGTTTAGAAGGATATGGGCCAAACGCGGGCAGGTAGGGCTAGTGATCGGCATGGTCAAGTTGAGCCGAAGGACCTGTTTCCTTGCTGTTTGGCTCTGTGACACTGAGTCCTCATGAACATCTGATCATGGTTTAAAAGGAGGAGACAGGCTGTTCATGATTAAGTAAGTGCAGGAATTTTACATTGTTTTTAAATAATGGTTAGCTTGACTTACTGGCATTACTCTGCTGAATCATGAGGGCATGGGTGCACAACCCAATTTGGGATTTATTTATTTATTTATTTATTTATTTATTATTATTATTATTATTATTTTTTAATTAGAAGTAATGTACAGTACAGTAGTATAAACCAAAAATAACATAATACATTTCACGTACCACTTCATGTTTAAAACTTTAATAATAGGAAAGTAACAGAAGGAAGAAAAAGAGAAATAGAGAAAGTTAGATTAGATAGTAAATACGTGAGAGAGTGAAAAGAATGAGCCCGTAAAGATGTAGAATGCGAGGAAGGAAAAAAATAATAATAAAAATAAAAAAAGGAAAATATAAGAAAATAAGATAAGATAAAAGGGGTGTGTCTACTTCGTATCTTTACACACCCCTCACCAGGTCCTGAAACCATTTATTTCCAGTTATGTTGCACCCTATGCTTGTAATAAGTCGATAAATGGAGACCAAATCTTTAAAAATTGGTCTGATTTGCCTGCTAGGACGAATCTCATGTCTTCGAGGTGTAATATTTCGGACATATTTGAAATCCACATTTTTACCGTTGGTGTGGGTGCATTTTTCCAAAATTTGTATGTTTTTTTTTTACCGTTATCAAGCCATAATTAAGGAAACTCTTTTGGAACAAAGTCAGCTCAAAGCCAACTTCCATTGTTCCAAAATAATCAATTCTGTGTTTGGTTTCAATTTTATTTTAAATCATTTTGTAAAAATTTCAAAGATTTCATTCCACAATTTTTGGATTTTTATTCAAAAAAAAAAAAGAAATGTGCAATAGTTGCATCGTGAGATAAACATTTATCACAAGTGGGGGAAACATTTGGAAAGATTTTACTTAGTTTAGTTTTCAAATAATATAATCTGTGTAGGATTTTAAATTGGATTAAAATATGTCTTACATTAATCGAGCATTTATGCACATATAGCAAGTGTTTATCTCAACTCTCTTTCGAGATTTTTATAGATAGTTCTTGTTCCCAATCTCTTCTAATTCTATCGGATGATGGTATTTCTATATTTAGAATGATATTATACAAGTATGATATTAAGTTAGTTGAGCCCGCCTTTCTGTTCATAGCTTCATCTAATAGGTCTGGAGTCAAAGTTTGGTATTCTTGTGTATGTTTTTTCAAATAATCACGGATTTGAAGATATTTAAAATGTTGATTAGTTCTCAGATTGTATTTAAGTTGCAGTTGTTGGAATGATAAAACATTTCTAGTTTCATACATGTCTCCAAGCGTTTTAATTCCTATTATTTCCCAATGTGTAAATGATTTATCAATAATGGATGGTTTAAATGACGGATTATTAACTATAGGAGAGAGAAGCGATAGGTTTCTTAATTTTATTTGTTTCCAAATTCTAATAGTACTATGAATAATTGAATTTTTCTTGTATATTGTATTATTCAGTTTTATTGGTGAGAGAAGGGTCGCTCCTATATTAAAAGGGGAACAATCCTCTCTCTCCATTACTTTCCAATCCACCCGTTGGGCAGAATTGTCCAACAGGTGAATTACATTTTTGACATTTATTGCCCATTAATAATACAAAAAATTAGGGAGTGTTAATCCAGCAAATTCTTTAGGTTTACACAAGTGTCTTCTTTGAATTCTATGGGATTTATTGTCCCATATAAAATTTGTGATATCAGAATCCAATTTTTTGAAAGACCTTTTTAGGTAGTATATTGGTATTGATTGAAATAAATATAAAATTTGTGGTAAGAAGATAATTTTTATAGCATTTATTCTGCCTATTAAGGACATCAGAATTGTTTCCAATTTGGGATTTAAGCGCAAAATTTAAGTTGACCCTTCAGAAAGAGTACTGAGGAGGTGTTCCATTGATGGAGTGCCATCTCATAAAAGCGTTATTAAACCAACTCTCAGTTTGGTTCAAAGTTTCAATAGAACTAATCAAGGATGGGCACTGTTCAACATTCAGCCTTGACTGAACCAGATTCATACACACTCTCTTGCTCAAATTACCCGCCATATTTTGCTTTCAATGAATAGATATTACACCTCAAGAAAGGGCATTTGTTAGCTGTGAATTAATTTGGGATGCGTAGGAAGGAACTGCAGATGTTGGTTTACACTGAACATAGCATCAAAATGCTTGAGTAACTCAACGGGTCCAACAGCATCTCTGGAAAAAAGGAATGTACGACTTTTCGGGTCAAGACCCTTCTTCAGACTGAGAGTCAGGGGATAGGGAAATTAGAGGTATGAAATGGTACAGGACAAATCACAGCTGGCACCGGTGACCCAGGAAAGGTGGAGCCCACAATGGTCCATTGTTTTAAAGAAGGAACTGCAGATGCTGGAGAATCGAGGGTACACAAAAAGCTGGAGAAACTCAGCGGGTGCAGCAGCATCTAAGGAGCGAAGGAGATAGGCGACGTTTCGGGTCGAGACCCTTCTTCAGACTGGTCAGGGATCAGGGAAACGAGAGATATAGACGGTGATGTGGAGAGATAAGGAACAATGAATGAAAGATATGCAAAAAAGTATCGATGATAAAGGGAACAAGCCATTGTAATCTATATCGGTGAGACCAAGCGGAGGCTTGGCGATCGCTTCGCCGAACACCACCGCTCGGTCCGCAATAACCAACCCGACCTCCCGGTGGCTCAGCATTTCAACTCCCCCTCCCATTCCACATCCGACCTCTCGGTCCTGGGCCTCCTCCACGGCCAGAGTGAGCAACACCGCAAGCTGGAGGAACAGCACTTCATATTCCGCTTGGGGAGTCTGCATCCTTTGGGCTTGAATATTGAATTTTCTCAATTCTGTTAACCCTTGCTGTCTCCTCCCCTTCCCACCTCTCCCTCAGCCCTCGGGCCCTGGCATTCCCTCTATCTCTATCTCCCTCCCCCACCCCAGTCGCACCAGCTTCTCATTTTCACACCACTAACAGCTTACAATGGCTTGTTCCCTTTATCATCGATACTTTTTTGCATATCTTTCATTCATTGTTCCTTATCTCTCCACATCACCATCTATATCTCTCGTTTCCCAGATCCCTGACCAGTCTGAAGAAGGGTCTCGACCCGAAACGTCGCCTATCTCCTTCGCTCCTTAGATGCTGCTGCACCCGCTGAGTTTCTCCAGCTTTTTGTGTACCCATGGTCCATTGTTTGCTGTGGAAACTGTGGAACTAAATTTCACTTTGGCCCACTTTATAGTATAATTAATTATAATTTTAAAGGATTGTCGTTTTTGGTGGGAATGTAATGCATGATTACTCGCAGAACATTATTAAGGTTCAGTGCTCATCCATGCAGGGGGAGCCATTTGGGATGCCCCGCTGAAAGAAATGTGCTTTGAAATACTCACACTTTCATGTAGGTTTTCTTTTGTCTTGTGGGTTGCAGAAATGCTAAACACCCACGGTATAAATGTAGCCTTTTCGAACAAATTTTGAAATGAACTAAGTGGAGGTGAAAGGAAGCTGGGACAGGTTGCTCTGTTGAAATGGTAATAAACAGCTGAGAGAGTGAAAGGGTGGGGGGGAAGCAAAGAATGACCTGTCGTGGGGGGACCGCTGTGGGGGGGGGGGGGGGGGGGGAAACAAAGGTGGACCTGGAGTGAGGGGGAAGCGGGAGAACAAAGGAGAACATGGCACGGGATACTTTGTAACTTCGTCAGCAACTTTGTGGCGACTATTTGCATACCTTGGGTATGCAAGTAAAGAATTTCACTGTGACTTGTCACATGTGACAATAAAGTATTCATTCATTCATTCATTCATTCATTCATTCATTCATTCATTCATTCATTTGTTCAATCAAGTGGCTGGTTCAATCAGTGCAAATGGGTCAAATCACCAATGTTGACAATACAATCTTACTGGTAAGAAATGTAAAGCCCCTGTCACACTTAGGCAATTTTTTTCGGCGACTAGGCTGTCATCACATGGTCGCGGGGTGATCACTGTATGGTCGTGAGTAGTCTCCTCAAGTCGCCTAAAGAGTCGTAAAGTTTTTCTGGTCGTCGCTGGAATTCGAAATGTTCAAAACTTTTTGGCGACTGTAGGCTGGACATAGCTTGTCTTCTCCTGGCGTAGGTGCTGTCGTAGGTTGTCGCCAGGATGACGCAGGTTGTCGCCAGGTGACGTTGGTTGGCGCCGGGTGCTGACTTCCGTGAATTCCATTGACGACTACCTACGTCAACCGGCGACAGTTGTCTTCAGTTGTCGGCAACAGGGCCGTTGCTTGTTGTAGCTTCTCGCTGGGTGGACGTAGGTTGACTTCGGTTGTCGTAGGTTGTCGCCTGTGTGGTCGTAGATTGTCGTAGGTGTGGTCCTGGGTGGACGTCCTAATGGGTCGCCAGTTGTCGGTAGCTTGCCATAGCTTGACGTCGACTAGGTGGTAGGTTGTGGTAGCTTGTCGTCAGTCGCCGCTTTTTCTGCGACCTGCTACGACTGTGACAATCGCCGGCAGTCGCCAAAAAAATTGCCTAAGTGGGACAGGCCCTTAAGTTACTCTCAGCTCTGGAGCTTAGATGTAAGAATCATGCATAAATGAAGTAACAATGGCTAGAATTCATGAATGAAGTAACAATGGCTAGAATTCAAATTCCATAGTGGATGTTTTTAATTTACTATTTCTATTACACAGGTTATTTATCCATTTCAAAGTTTTAGTTTTAGTTTTAGAGATACAATGCGGAAACAGGACCTTCGGCTCACTGTATCCGCACCAACCAGCAATCTCCACTCATTAACACTATCCTACACTAGGGACATTTTTTACATTTATACCAAAGCCAATTAACCTACAAACCTGTACGTCTTTGAAGCGTGGGAGGAAACTGAAGTTCTCAGAGAAAACCCACGCGGTCACGGGGAGTACGTACAAACTCTGTGCAGACAGCAACCGTAGTCAGGAAGGAACCCGGGTCTCTGACGCTGTAAGGCAGCAACCCTACCACTACGCCATCGTGCAAAAAATAAATCTGGCTAACAGTTTAGATGGGAAATCTATGCTCAATTTTGGATTCGTCAAGTTCATTCAACGGATGAAAATGTACCAAAATCTATCAAGGTAGAAATGTCTTATTCTTCTTTTTATCCAATTATTATTTCTGAGAACTGTGCCCATTTTAGTGAATCGTATGAGAGTCTGGTCAAAGTTTTGAAGTTCAACCATCTCTGGATTTGAAGTGTGGTGGAGGTGGAGGCGGAGGTTTGCTCTGCATTCAGGTAATTACTATTCCATACACAGTTGACACTCTTGACTCCCTGCTCTCAGCACATGTCCATTCCTTATAAAAAATGTGAGCAATAAGTCAACGTGTGAAATGTATTATGACAACCAGAAATAAATCAGTTCAAACTAAAATGCCATCAAAAGAGAAGAATGAAAGTAAAAAGGATGTTTCACAATCTTGCAATGAAATTAGTGCCATTGACAATGTCTTCAGGAGCGAATGAGTCAGCCAGCCGGAGTCTATTTCTATTAACTCATTCTGATCTCATTCAATACTTAATTTTGTTGCATTTCCTGGGAAATTAACAATTTAATAGCTCTTAGGGCTAACTGAATCAAGGGATATGTGGAGAAAGCAGGAACAGGGTACTGATTTTGAATGATTGGCCATGATCATATTGAATGACGGTGCAGGCTTGAAGGGCCGAATGGCCTACTCCTGCACCTATTTGCTATAGTACAAAGGTGTCTGCACTGCATAGTGTGAGTCAGTGGGTGCATGAATTGCAATGCAGGATGTTAAAGATCTCCAAATTCTACCTACATTGTTTACGATTTTGGCTTCCAGAGCTTGCTGTTTATTGCCGAGCTCTTCAGAAGTGGATACAATTTGTGATGGCTAACTGACTTCAAATCAGATTGGCTAGGTAAAGTCCACCTGCACCGCTTTAAGAGGATGCAAATTTGGCTGCAGCAGCTATCTTAGAATGAATTGTGTTTTGATTAAAAAATGCTCCACAATGGGACAGAAACCAGACTCTCCTGATTCAGTTGCTGCAATTATATCCCTGGCGAAGAAGGAAAGAGAGTAGTGTTTTCTATCCACAAGGGCCCAGGAAGGTCTCAAAACTCTTATAGAAGGAGATGGCTGCAACTCTGAATGCCACGAATGAAGTCCTGTGGATCACTGTAAACGCCAATAAAAAACATTACTCACAACAACTACAACACTAGCCTCACGATAATGCTCAATACGTCACAACCTCCTTCACTAAATTACTAACTAATTCTATCCATCAGACTCAGATATAACTTCATAGGTTAGGACACCGCCTTGCACATCCTCCACTGTACTCCCTATAACTATTGAACATGCCCACCCATACTTGTGACACTTATGGCTGACACAGCCGGAGATGCGCATCAACAATTATACATCTCTCTTAGGGAAAAGCAGAGCAGAACTAGCACCAAACACTGGCAGTCTGATGGGGAATGGGTATACCTGCATCATTTTATTCTGCTGAGGGACCACAGAGGTTTAATGAAAGAGTCCATGGCTAGCTGCGGGCTAACACCATTAAGGATGGCAGCATCCTCAGACTAAATCCTCTCTCTCACATCCCACTTCAGCCTCAACCCAGACTTAAACAGGTTTGTTTTACAAGGTGTAGAAACAAAGAACAGACGCTGGTTTATACCAAAGATAGACACAAAGTGCTGGAGTAACTCAACGGGTCAAGCAGCATCTTTGGAGAAAAATGATAGGTGACGTTTCAGGTCGCATGTGGAAAAGAACGTCTTGATTTATTTAGCTTTTTTTCTCAGGCGCAAATTCTGAGAGCTCATTCTGTGTCTCAAAATTTTCAAGTGATTTGTAAATATTGGAAGGGTGAAGTTCCCTATACAAGTCGTAAAGATGGTTCTCCTACACAGCCAACTATTCTATGTTTGGTCTGAGCCAACAAAATGGATTAATACGTTGTGGCACAGAAATTCCATCCAATAATCTTATCATCAATCTCTGTTGTCGCAGTGTTGCCAAGTTACAGAGCAAGTGATTTTGCTGTAACTGAAAGATTTCTTCAGAGCCTCTGTCTTGATGTTATCTTTTGATTTCAGCACAATGGTTCCTGATTGCTGAAAATTCCCAATTATCAGGATTGTTTCAAACAAAAACTCATCATTAAATCACAGTGAACCCCAATTTATCCAAACCATAATTTATACAATTCATTCAACGACTCCAAAAAAATTGTTGTCTTAATAAAGAAGTATGAAAGAAAATATAAAATTTAAACTTTCTTCCGAGTTGTAAAATGGAACATTTGAAAAAATGTTGAGAAATTGATCTGGTTTTAGTATGTTTAACACTGGTGCCAAATCAGTTCTCCTTCAATATTTCAGACATTTGATTTTTATAAATGAAATGGTGTTCTTACAGTTTACACGCAGAATGAAGCACAGAAATGGGGACTTAAGTTTTCCCAATCGGTGCAGTGTCTGGCACTCTACCCCTTAGCTCTCACAGAAAGATGAGAAGTCTCAAGGGTGTGACTGGGTTTGCATGTTAATTAGCCTCTGTAAATTGCCCTTATTGTGTCGGGTGTGGATGAGAAAGTGGGATGACATAGAACTAGTCTGAACAGGTGATTAATGGTCAGCATAGGGCCTGGTCATTGATGGTGATTGATGGTCAGCACAGGCCAAAGGGGCTGCATCTTTAAACGAATGCAGGTAAAATGTTCCCGATGTTGAGGGACTCCAGAACCAGGGGTCACAGTTGAAGAATAAGGGGTAGGCCATTTAGGACTGAGATGAGCAAAAAATCTTTTCAGCCAGAGAGTTGTGAATCTGTGGAATTCTCTGCCACAGAAGGGAGTGGGGGTCAATTCACTGGATGTTTTCAAAAGAGAGTTAGATTAGCCATGATCATATTGAATGGCAGTGCTGACTTGAAGGCCTGAATGGCATAATACTGCACCTACTCTCTATGTTTCTATGTTTCTAAACTCTACTGAAGACTCTCCAATAGCAACCAGACACCCAGTAACACACATTATTGCTGCTAACGAGAAGAGAGAGTCTGCTGGGGTGAAGGAGATAGTTCCCAATTCACCTTTATTCAGTCTGAAGAAGGTTCCTGACCTGCAGTCACCTATCCATGTCAACCAGAGATGCTGCCTGATCTGGTGAGTTACTCCAACATTTTGTGTTTATTGCTCCCAATTCACCAACATCAACTTATGTTAAATGCTTGTATAAAATTCACATTCCTCTATTCTGCCACTCCATAACAGAACACTGAAAGTATTGAGTTTGTTGCAGTATAATAGTAAAACCCCTGTCTCACTGTGCGAGTTGGCCCACGAGTGACCCCGAGTTTTCACTCGTGGTGATCACGTAGCGGGAACGTCGGAACTCGCACGAGCAACTTATCGACTCGTGGCGCTAACGGCAGGTACTCGGGAAACTTGTTAACTCGTGAAAAAAATCAAACATGTTTGATTTTTTCCACGAGTCAAATTAACTGTTCAAGTGTAAAATGGAAACATTTTAACTCGTTGCAATAACGTAGTGGCCCCGTGCGTTTATCTTAGTGTCTCGTGAGTGTACCGTGGGAACTTTAATAATCTGTTCTTTTGCTCGTAAGACTGAACCAAAGATAGACACAAAATGCTGGAGTTTATAACTCAGCGGACCAGGCAGCATCTCTGGAGAGAAGGAATAGAGTCGAGACCCTTCTTCAGACTTTCCTTCGCTCCAGAGATGCAGCCTGTCCCGCAGAGTTACTCCAGCATTTCGTGTCTATCTTCGGCCTTTCTGCCACTTGTCCCCGTGGCTTCACTCTGTCTCAATGAACGGCTTAAAGACCTGCCGAAGGGGCAAGTCTGGGGTGGTGGGTGGGATGTGTCCACGTGTGATGCTCCATCCACCCCCCGGCCGAGAGTGTGGGGAAGGAACTGCAGATGCTGGTTCACACCGGAGATAGACACACACAATGCTGGAGTAACTCGGCGGGACAGGCAGCATCTCTGGAGCGAAGGAATGGGTGGCATTTCGGGTAAGTCTGAAGAAGGTCTCGACTCTATTCCTTCTCTCCAGAGATGCTGCCATGTCCGCTGAGTTGTGTGTGTGTGTCTCTCTCCCTCTCTGTCTATCTGTGTGTATCTGTGTGTGTGTCTGCTGTCGGGTCCCGGTGGCCGCTCAAAGTCACCCGAGCTGCTTGATTCCTCTGAAGTGGTGGCGCTGCTGTCTGTGTGTGTGTGTGTGTGTGTGTGTGTGTGTGTGTCTCTCTCTCTCCCTCTCTGTCTATCTCTGTGTGTGTGTGTGTGTGTGTACTGTCGGGTCCCGGTGGCCGCTCAGTCACCCGAGCTGCTTAATTCCTCTGAAGTGGTGGCCAGCTGCTGTCTGTGTGTATCTCTGTGTGTGTGTGTGTGTGTGTGTGTGTGTGTGTGTGTGTGTGTGTACTGTCGGGTCCCGGTGGCCGCTCAGTCACCCGACTGCCTAATTCCTCTGAAGTGGTGGCCAGCTGCTGTCTGTGTGTATCTGTGTGTGTGTGTGTGTGTGTGTGTGTGTGTGTGTGTGTGTGTGTGTCTCTCTCTCCCTCTCTGTCTATCTGTGTGTATCTGTGTGTCTGATGTCGGGTCCCGGTGGCCGCTCAAAGTCATCCGAGCTGCCTCATTCCTCTGAAGTGTGACCAGCTGCTGTCCGTGTGTATCTGTGTGTGTGTGTGTGTGTGTGTGTCTCTCTCCCTCTCTGTCTATCTCTGTGTGTGTGTGTGTGTGTGTGTGTGTGTGTACTGTCGGGTCCTGGCGGCCGCTCAGTCACCCGCGCTGCTTAATTCCTCTGAAGTGGTGGCGTGCTGCTGTCTGTGTGTATCTCTCTGTGTGTGTGTGTGTGTGTGTGTGTGTGTGTGTGTGTGTGTGTGTGTGTGTGTGTCTGCTGTCGGGTCCCAACGGCCGCTCAATGTCAGTCACCCGGGCTGCTTCCCTTTTTTAAAATTATTTAAAATAGAGATCCATTGCAAAAAAGTATTTAAAAACATAAAAAAACAAGAAATGCTTGGTAGAATGCGCATTTTCCCATTGTAGGTCATATCAATAGATGCGGCCGCGCTGAAATAACTCAAAACCACAGGATGGAGATGTATTTTAACATTGTTGCTTTATTAAACCATACCTTCATTCACGGTTGGCTCAAGAGTAACGGGAGAGGAACTTGCTAACTCGGGAGAGGAACTTGCTAACTCGGGAGAGGAACTTGCAACATCGCAGCAATTACATACCCGTGGGAACTCGGCCACACACTTGATCATACACTTGCAGTCTCGTGGGCAGCCACGAGTCTATCACTCGGGGTACCTCGTGGGTCAACTCGCACAGTGAGACAGGGGCATAAGACTAAATGAGAACTTACCAGTTTGAAGTTTGATCTATATTTTATGAGGAGTTACGATGAGCGATTACGTGAAGGCCATCCCCACCATGCGCGTCAATTTTCAAAGCAGCGGTGTGAAATCACAGATAACAGTTGTTGAACTAACATAGTAACATTATAGATGACTAGAACTACCAGATGATCTTTATCATATGAGAGTGGGAGCGGTGGGCACGTAATTGCTCATGACATCATAAACATAAAATATTATATTATTAGCAGATGTAACCATCCTGTCCAGTCACAATATAAATAGTGTCTGGACCCATTGTGCTGAGACTAGCGCCATGAGCATAACAACTTTGTAAATGAGTTTGACCAGGGATAGAGATGTAGCTGGGCCCTACTGGCGAAGCAGTTTAAGAACAATGCTAACATCCCATATCTCCAAGTACCTGGGCCTGGGAGAATTTGCGTTAAATCTTTATAATTCTGGATATCAAAGAGTGAGACCCAGCAGAGTGGGTCCTGATCAATGCAGCAAATATGATGAGAGAACACGTTGGCACTGTTAATGGTACTATAACTTAAATAAATGTCAAACACTAATCTAAAATGAACTCCGAGACGTTAGTTATCCGTGCCGTATTATATGGAACATTGGCATTAAAACAAAACACTTCCCATCTGATGAGGAAAATGTGCTGCTTTATCGGTGCTATCCCTGCACTCTGCAGTGGGCACATACATAGATCGGCTTCTCAGAGACTTCAACTCTATAAACTGATTTTATCATGCAGAGGATGGTTTCCTCAGTTATGGGGTGAACCACCAAATTTTTGTGTTTAGGATCACCATATAAGGTCCTATAATCATTCCCAACATTTAGCAGGAACCATAGCTGCATAGGCCAGTCGGGCATTATGACATGCCTGAGGCGAGATCTTGCTGGATTTTGTGCAAGACCTGACTGATGAGGCAAAATGGAGGATCAACATAAAGAACATTCCTCCTCAGAGTAGCGAGAATACATCTATTGCCACTGTGCCACATATTTTTGCAACTGGTGATTGAGCCTGGATGCAAACATATTGATATTTGGTGTTCCATCGAACCACAATGTCATTAAATACGTTGTGATACAACATCCATACTGTGTTGTCATAGATTTTTACGTGATGATACACCATCATCAAATGAGGTTAGGTAAATTATCACAGGAGATTTAACTTGACTGCACCCATGTGATTAACATATGCTACCACCATAGTGTATCAACTTGGAGTTGAGCATGCAGATTATGCATATTCGCACAAACTTTCAACCCATAGAATACACCTAGTGTCTTATAGATAGTTGATACCATATAACTGAAAAATAGTTAACTCATGCAAAACCAATCTGCCTCCATAACTAGAGATGGTATTCATAATGTTTTCATCTTTTAGTAC
The DNA here is from genome assembly GCA_035221665.1 of Okamejei kenojei. Lineage (NCBI taxonomy): Eukaryota > Metazoa > Chordata > Chondrichthyes > Rajiformes > Rajidae > Okamejei > Okamejei kenojei. The sequence continues at coordinate 23,967,390 of CM069144.1, forward strand.
TAGTATCAGTTTGTAATATAATTGAAGAGTTACTGAGCAAAAGTACAGGAGCAATGTTGAATAAAGTTCATCCACCATTGTGACTTTGATAGCTTCAGCTGGTAATAGGAAAGGTCATGATGTTAATAACGACCTATGGCACTGAAAATGTTACTCCTTTGCCAGTTATAGGTCCTGATAATGCAAAGGCCCAAATGTGTAGCTGAAGCACAGCTGTTATAACCATATAACAATTACAGCATGGAAACAGGCCCTCTCGGCCTTTCCAGTCCGTGCCGACCATTTGTTTTCCCCTAGTCCCATCTACCTGCACTCAGACCATACCCCTCCATTCCCTTCCCGTCCATATACCTGTGTTAACGAAGAAACTGCAGATGCTGGAGAATCGAGGGTTACACAAAAAGCTGGAGAAACTCAGCGGGTGCAGCAGCATCTAAGGAGTGAAGGAGATAGGCGACGTTTCGGGTCGAGACCCTTCTTCAGAGATGCTGCTGCACCCGCTGAGTTTCTCCAGCTTTTTGTGTAATCGTCCATTTACCTATCCACTTTACTTTTAAATGTTAAAATCGATCCTGCCTCCACCACTTCTGCTGGAAGCTCATTCCACACAGCCACCACCCTCTGAGTAAAGAAGTTCCCCCTCACGTTACCCCTAAACGTCTGTCCCTTAATTCTCATGCCATGCCCTCTTGTTTGAAACTTCCCTACCCTCAATGGGAAAAGCTTATCCACGTCAACTCTGTCTATCCCTTTCATCATTTTAAAGACTTCAATCAAGTCCCCCCAACCTTCTGCGCTCCAAAGAATAAAGACCTAACTTGTTCAACCTTTCTCTGTAACATTGTTGCTGGAACCCAGGCAACATTCTAATAAATCTCCTCTGTACTCTCTATTTTGTTGACATCCTTCCTATATTTAGGCGACCAAAATTGTACACCATACTCCAGAAGTGGTCTTACCAATGCCTTGTACAATTTTAACCTTACTTCCCTACTCCTATATTCAATGCTCTGATTTATAAAGGCCAGCACACCAAAGGCTTTCTTTACCACCCTATCTACATGCGATTCCACCTTCAGGGAACTATGCACAGTTATTCCTAGATCTCTCTGTTCCACAGCATTCCTCAATTCCCTACCATTTACCATGTACCACATTTTGATTTGTCCTGCCAAGATGTAGCACTTCACACTTATCAGCATTAAACTCCATCTGCCATCTTTCAGCCCACTTTTCCAAATGGCCCAAATCTCTCTGTAGACTTTGAAAATCTACTTCATGATCCACAACGCCACCTATCTTATTATCATCTGCATACTTACTTATCCAATTTTCCACCCCATCATCCAGATCATTGATGTACATGACAAACAACAGTGGACCCAACACAGATCCCTGAGGCACCCCACTGGTCACCGGCTTCCAACCTTACAAACAGCCATCCACCATTACTCTCTGACATCTCCCATTCAGCCACTGTTGAATCCATCTTGTTACTCCGCCATTAACACCCAAAGATTGAACCTTCTTAACCAACCTTCCATGGGGAACCTTGTCAAAGGCCTTACTGAAATCCATATAGACAACATCCACTGCTTTACCCTCATCAATTTCCCTAGTAACCGCTTCAAAAAATTCAAGAAGGTTTGTCAAACATGACCTTCCAGGCACAAATCCATGTTGACTGTTCCTGATCAGACCCTGTTTATCCTGATGCTTATATATATTATCTTTAAATATCCTTTCCATTAATTTGCCCACCACTGACGTCAAACTAACAGGTCTATAATTGCTAGGTTTATTCTTTGAACCCTTTTTAAACAATGGAACAACATGCACAGTACGTCAATCCTCCGGCACTATTCTCGTTTCTAATGACATTTGAAATATTTCTGTCATAGCTCCTGCTATTTCTACACTAACTTCCCTCAATGTCCTAGGGAATATCCTGTCAGGACCTGGAGACTTATCCACTTTTATATTTTTCAAAAGTGTCAGCACTTCCTCATCTTTGAATCTCATAGTTTCCATAGCTACTCTACTTTTTTCCCTTACCTCACAGAGTTCAATATCCTTCTCCTTGGTGAATACCGAAGAAAAGAAATTGTTCAATATCTCCCCCATCTCTTTTGGCTCTGCAGATAGCTGTCCATTCTGGCTCCCTAATGGTCCAATTTTATCCCTCGTTATCCTTTTGCTATTAATATAGCTGTAGAAACCCTTTGGATTTACTTTCACCTTTCTTGCCAAAGCAACCTCATATCTTCTTTTAGCCTTCCTAATTTCTTTCTTAAGATTCTTTTTACATTCTTTATACTCCTCTAGAACCTCATTTACTCCATGCCTCCTATAATTATTGTAGATATCTCTCTTTTTTCGAAATTTCCCTTGAAAACCATGGCTCTTTCCAATTTTTACTATTTCCTTTCAACCTAACAGGGACATAAAGATTCTGTCCTCCATTTCTCTTCTACATCCTTCCCTTAAAACAAAGTGTCCCAATTCACTCCTTTTAAATCCTTACGCATTCCCTCAAAGTTAGTCTTTCTCCAATCAAAAATCTCTACCCTAGGTCCAGTTCTGACTCTCTCCATAATTATATTGAAACTAATGGTATTGTGATCACTGGTCCCGAAGTGCTCACCAACGCATACCTCCGTCACCTGACCTACCTCATTTCCTAACAGGAGGTCCATCACTGCCCCTTCTCTGGTCGATACCTCTATGTACTGCTGCAAAAAACTATCCTACAGTAATAGTCATACAGTCATACAGTAAAACACAAAATACAGTAAAACACAAAATACATGAAACATGGAATTAAAGTGACGAGTGGAAAGGATTGGGGATGCGCAGAGATTGGGGAGGAAGGGGGAAGACGATTTGGTCTTGATTCAGGGGGAGGAGTTGCGCAGTTTGATAGCCACAGGGAAGTATGTTCTCCTGTGGCGTTCTGTACTGCATCTTGGTGGAACCAGCCTGTTGTTGAAGGTACTCCTCAGGTTGACCAGTGTTTCATGGAGGGGATGAGCTGTATTGTCCAGGATGCTCCGCAGTTTGGGGAGCATCCTCTCGTCCATGACCACCTCCCAGGAATCCAACTCCACCCCGAGGGCAGAGCAGCCTTCCTGATGAGTTTGTTATGCCTATTGGCATCCGCAGCTGTCGCCCTGTTGCCCTAGCAAATGACAGCAAAGAAGATGGCGCTGGCTACCACCGATTGGTAGAACATCTGCAGCATCTTACTGCAGATGTTGAAGGAGGGGAGCCTTCTCAAAAAGTACAGCGGCTCTGTCCCTTCTCGTACAGGGCCTCAGCGTTCCTGGACCAGTCCAGTTTAATGTCCAGGTACACTCCAAGATATTTGTACTCCCTGCTAAACTGCACAGCCACACTATTAATGGAGACAGGGTACAGAGGTGTTCCTCACCTCATAAAGACCACCACTAAGTCGGGGCTCTCGCTTAATTTTTTTCCCCTGTTGCCAGCCGGGCAACCTTGACACCTTTTTAGGTTGCCAAATAACAGTTTAGGTGGTCATTTAAGACGGTTTGCATGATACGTGCGATACTGTGCTCGGACGAAGTGCGTAGTTAGCAGTTAGAATTCTGCTCAATGAAGCATTCACATATTATGTTCAAGAAGGAACTGCAGATGCTGGAAAATCGAAGGTAGACAAAAGTGCTGGAGAAACTCAGCGGGTGCTGCAGCATCTATGGAGCGAAGGAAATAGGCAACATTTCAGGTGGAAACCCATCAGTCTGAAGAAGGGTTTCGGCCTGAAATGTTGCCTATTTCCGCTGACCTTCCTTCCTCTCCTCTGCCCCTTCCCCCCCCCCTCTCTCTCTCTCTCTCTCTCTCATACACCCCCCCCCCCCCCCCCCCCCCTCCACCCCTGATGTACTGGAGTACTCCACACAAACAAACCTGTACTTTTTTGGAGTATGGGTGAAAACTGGAGCACCCAGAGATAACCCATGTGTTCATCGGGAGAACGTACAGACAACACCTGTAGTCGGAATCGAACCATGGCGCTGATAGGCAGTAACTCTACAGCTACGCCTGTGTGCCACCCTGAACCTGTCTCTAAGGTTCAAGACTTTGATTTCCTTTACAGAATAACATCATTAACAAAATAGTACAAAGGCAGTCATCACAAATCTATTCTGAATTATTGCCTCACGTTGGAAAGATCACTCTGACGAAACATAATTTAACCACTTTCTACAACTGTGTACAAACATTTCAAATCTTTCCAGATTTATCTATTCAAACTCAGTAGAATACTTGTTGTAGCACCAAAGAATATAATTGAGAGCATTGGACTTGGTTGCTATTACTTTTAATTTAGAGAAGTGCATTCACGAATGATTAACAATGGCCTTCATTCAACTATAATATGATTTATAATAATTTTGAGTGATTTTGAATCCTTCTAAATACAAGCCACTGATCTCAATAGTTTACATCATCACATTCTTCACCAAAGCTCTCAATCACTTCAAAGATACTTCAAGTAGCACTTTGATGAAGCTCTGCTTTTTCCCAATGATACGTCTTCATGCTGTAAATACTTTAACAAAACTCTGATGTAGATGAGCATAGATAAGTTTGAAGCTTAGCTGTTTTAATACAGTGTACAGGAATCAAAGACGGGCTGCACACAGCGGGAAGCAGAGGGGAAAATAGGCTCAGTTGCATACCTATTTATAATTCAAAGCCACTTTCAAAACTGTCTCTGTCCATCTGGCTCATCAACTCCTGCTGACTGCAGAAAGTAATTTGCCAGCAGACTATAAAAACATTGGATGAAAAATAGCATTTTATTCTCATATGTAGTTCAACTGCTGGGTTGAGTTGTGGGGGGGGAGGGGGAGGAGTGTAGTGGAGGGGTGTGGAGAGAAATTATAATTAAATTATGCTGATTGTGGACTTCAGATATGTGTAGTTAACTGAATGTATATTAAGAATTATTGAGTTTCAACATTCTAAAGAAGAGTGAATTATTGTGAGCAGCTGTGTGAATTCCGCCATTCAATCATGGCTAATCTATCTTTCGCTCTCAAACCCATCCTGCTGCCTTCTCCCCATTCTCTGGAGAGAAGGAATGGGTGACATTTTGGGGTGAGACCCTTCTTCAGACTCGGGTTTCAACCCAAAACGTCACCCATACCTTCTCTCCAGAGATGCTGCCTGTCCCGCTGAGTTACTCCAGTATTTTGGATATATCTTTGGTGAAAACCAGTATCTGCAGTTCCTTCCTTCATAGCCTTGATATGCTTACTAATCAAGAATCTGACCATTTCAGCCTTAAAAATAAACAATGACTTGGCCTCCGCATCCGTGCGTGGCAATGGATTCCACAGATTCAACACCCTCTGACTAAAGATAGGCAGAACATTCCTGGGAAACATTTCCACACTATCATGTAAATGACAGTTGGAGGAGAAGCAGTTTGGCAAGCGGCAGGGTTGCTTCTTCAGCTCTGCAGCATTTATTTGGCAAGGCTCTTAGCCCTCTCAGTACTCTCAGCCCTTTTCTTGATGTGATGTGCCAATGCCATGCATTGTCTAAAGACAGGAGGGCCCGGAATAAAAAGAGACCTGAATTTGAATGGTGTCATTCATATATATTTTTAGAATATTGGTCCCTTTGAATTCTAATTTCAGATTAATTGCTAATGAAATACTTATGAAGAGCCATTTTCCACAGTATCCTTTCACAAATAGCAGCGGGATAATGACTAGACCATCTATTTTCAGGATGATGAAATACCAAGACACCATTGCCCATCTATTCTTTAAAGTAGTGCCATGAGAACACTTTGCATCCAGTTCAGAAAGATAATTTGGTCTTATTCAATGGAAGGCACTTCCTTCCCTCAGTAATGCATTTAAGACTCCATCTTTAAGGCTTAAACTTCAAAGGTGAAAAGGCAGGATTAAAAAAAACAAATAAAAAATGAAATGCGTATATTGGCTGATGAGATGAAAGAAATTGATAAAACATATTCAAAAGCTCCTAGTTTAGAGCTTTATAAGAATAGAGTTGAACTTCAAATGAGACATGATTTGTTATTAGTATCACCGGTTGAACATCACCTACTTAAAACTAGAAGTCAATTTTATGTACATGGTGATAAATCTGGCAAATTACTTGCCAATCAGTTGAAAGCTGTCAGCCAAACATCAGATTATTAAAGTTAGTAAACGAGATGGTACTCTGACAGTAGATCATGATGAAATTAATAAATCCTTTCAAGAATTTTATACCTTCCTATATCCATCAGAATTTCCTACCGATTCCAATAATGCATGAGTTTTTAAAGAAACTAAACTTGCCAAAGTTATCACATAATGAGTCTTTGTTGTTAGATGAACCCATCACGGAGGAAGAAATACAGAAAGCAATCCTTTAGATGAACTCTGGTAAAGCTCTTGGCTTAGACGGGTATACAGTGTAATCCTTTGAGCATTTCTCAAGTTTACTGTCCCCCTGGTTATGCAAAGTTTTTAAAGAAGCCCTTTTAATTAATAAATTACCACAATCCTTTTATGAAGCATTTATCTCCTTAATTCTTAAAAAAGATAAAGATACTACTGAAATGGCATCATATAGACCTATATCATTGTTAATTGTAGATTCTAAAATTCTTTCAAAAATATTAACTATGAGATTGGAAAACATTTTACCACAAATTATTTCTGACGGTCAGCAGGTTTTTAAAAAAATCGTTATTCATACTTTAATGTTAGGAGATTAATGAATATCGTATATACTGCTTCAAATAAAACTCCAGAATGTGTCATTTCACTTGATGCTGAGAAGGCATTTGACAGAGTAAAATGAGAATACTTGAAAAATGTAAGATTGGTCCAAAATGTATCTCTTGGTTCATGCTGATATATCATATACCTCAGGCTTCTGTACTTACCAATAATCAGAAAACCCCTTTCTTTAGGCTCTTTTGAGGTACTAGACTGGGCTGTCCTTTAAGCCATTTATTGTTTGATATTGCTTTGGAACCTTTGGCCACTGCTCTTAGGGAATCCCCCAATATTTTTGGTATTATTCGTGGGAATAAGATATATAAGCTATCTCTCTATACAGATGATCTGTTATTATATATTTCTAATCCAGAGAAATCTATTTCTGCAATAATAGCATTACTTAACCAATTTAGTAATTTTTCTGGTTATACATTAAATCTTAGTAAGAGTGAGTTTTTTCCATGAAACAATCACATTTTGAATTATGGGCAGTCTCCATTTAGATTGACTACTGACTGTTTTACTTAGGTATTAAGATCACCAAGAAACACAAGGACCTATTTAAAGCCAATTTTACGCCCTTAATTGACCATGTCAGACAACAGTTTTCTAAATGGTCACCAATGTCCTTATCCCTAATCGGCCGAATCAGTGCTATTAAAATGTTTATACTACCTATTTTTTTTAAATATTTATTTCAGATGATACCTATTTTTATTTCTAAATCTTTTTTTATGATATTATTGATTCAAAAATTTCTTCATATATATGGCAGAATAAAAATCCCAGACTAAGTAAAAAATACTTACAGAAATTAAAAAAAGATGGTGGTTTGGCATTGCCGAACCTTAGATTTTATTATTGGGCTCGTTATTTAACATTTTGGACAAACGATTTAGAAGATACCCAATGCCCAGAACGGATAAATGTTGAATGTGATTCAATGCAAGGGTTATCATTGGCTTCTATCCTAGGGGCCTCGTTATCTTTTACAATTACGAGATTGAATAAATATATGATTAACCCAATAATAAGACATACATTGCGAATATGGTTTCAATTTCCTAAGTTTTTTGGATTGAATGATTTTATCTTATCCTATCATATCTAATTTTTTTTTCAACCCTCTAATACTGATTAAGCCTTTCTGTTATGGAAGAGGAAGGGATTAGTATTTTTTTGTGATTTGTTTTTAGACGGTTGTTTTATGTCTTTTGAACAACTCTCCAATAAATATAATCTACCTAATACACTTTTTTAGATATTTACAAATTAGACATTTTTTGAAAGCTACTTTACCCTCTTTTCCGTTATCACATCAAACCTAGGGGGAAAATTACATTTGAACCCGATCAGAAAGGTTTAGTAATGACAAGAAATTACAAGTGATACAATTAAGAATGATTGGGAAAGAGAACTTCAAATTTCTTTACCTATAGAAAAATGGGAGAGGATTCTTCTAGTCAACACCTCTTCAATGTGTGCGAGACACGCTCTAATACAATATAAGGTGGTTCACAGAGCACATATGTCAAAAGATAAGTTTGCTCATTTTTATGGTCATATAAATCCTACCTGTGACAGATGTAATTCTGAAGTGGCTTCGCTAACTTAAATGGTTTGGTCTTTCCCACTTCTGGAAAAATTATTGGAAATAAATTTTTGATACTATTTCTGTAGTTTTAGGTATTGATTTACTACCTCATGCTATTACTGCAATTTTTGGGCTACCATGATTCTATTCATCTGTCCCGTTCAGCCCATCGGTTGATTGTATTTACTACATTCATTGCCAGAAGATCTAATGTATTTAAATGGAAAGACTCTAATCCATTGGTATTCTGAAACGATATCATGTTTAAATTTAGAAAAAATTAGGAGTGACATTGTTGAACCCTTGGTTAAATTTGATAGGACTTGGGGAAGCTTTATTCAATATTTTCACACAATATAAATTGTTCCCTCTCCAACCGTTATAATAATTTTTTACCTTTATACGGTGGAACAGATTTGACGGCAAACAGGGTTCTAAACTGTTGAAATTCTTTGCAGCCCAGATTCAGTTTTCTTTTGTTTTGCTTGCTTTAGTTTAGGGGGTTTTGTTTTTTCTCTTTTTTTTTTTCTTTTTATCTTTTTTTTTATACATACAAGTCCTCTTCTAAGCATTTATCTATATTTACATAGGTCTATACCCAATCTGTATTTTGACACTGGATTTATATTTAGGCTACATTTGTTGTTAATGTAAGCCTGATCCCTCTGTATCAATATCACTGTTATGTTTATCATTATTTTTTGTTTTTGAAAAATTAATAAAAAGATTTTAAAAGAAAAGAAAGAAATGTTAAACCTATGTCTCATCTGGTCACCTCCAACAATGAAGCATTCCTGCAGTAATTTGATGGATTGCTAGAGTGCAGTTTTGTTCACACTTGAAATTAGAAATATCTAACAAATGGACAAGACTGTTGCAACCTATATTTGCAAGACAAAATTAAAATTCCAACTGACAGCAGAGAAATGTAATTGGATAATCAAAAATAGTAGCCATAAAATTATCATATTGTTGGAAAAATCCAAAGAAAAATTCACGTGTCCTTTATGGAAAGAATTCTGCCATTTTTACCCAGTCTGTCCTGAAAGAGACTCCCAAGACAGAGAACAATTGCCACACCAAATCATTGGGATAAAGTCATTACAGGGCACATTACACAAGATTGTTCAGAAAGTCAACAATATAATCCTTAAACACAGAATGACTTAGATTTAATGCAGATTATAGAATGTCATGATAGAAATTCAATCAAGGGTTTCATTTCTTCCAATGGACCAACTTCAATGAGGTCAGCTTTTTAGATCTATTTTTTATTGAAGATTTCACCAACTGAAGATGAAGCTAATTTTGTTAATAAATGTGAATGATTTAAGTTACCGCCCTCATAATTTACAATGTCACAGCAGCCTCTTGATCGATTTACAGCCTTTCATCATCTGTATTATTTGATATACTCTCCCTAGATCAGAATCAGACCCACCTCTGCAGTACATTGGGAAACAATTGATTGTTGGTGAAATCAGAACAGATTGTTTTTATTATACTATCTCAATCCAGCAATACTAATCACAAATATGCAAATAGATTTTATATTACTTTGAGTACTGACAAAGAATAAATATTCTAATTTTATTAGAGGACATTTTAATAAGAATAATGGAAGAGTCCAATTAACCTTTCTGACTGAACTGTAATATTTATCTGCAGATGTAGGATGATATTTGAAAACATGTTTATAAAATACGAAGGCACTATCAACAAACTTTTTTTTAAGTTTAGCTATAAGTTTAGCTATTTAGCTATAATTCCAATCCTGTCTGAGCAGTGTTTAAGATTGAACTATGGAAATTTAAATAAGTAAAAGCAAAAGAAATGTAGATTGAATAGAGACACAAGAAAATGGAGATGCTGGAATCATGAGTAAAACACAAAGTGCTGGAGAAATTCAACGGGTCAGGCAGCATCTGGGGAATGAATCATCAGACGATATTTAGTGGCAGGACTGAATCTGAAGCCTCATCTGTCCATTCCTTCAAATTATGCTTGACCGCTGAGTTCCTCCAGCAATTCCTCACTGTTACCACATAAACATTTTGAATGTCTCCACTTCACCTCACTAGTATCATTGCCTTTCCTTTGTATTCCTGCGGAGACATTGATTAGAGATGGGGGGGCACTATTCCTATCTGGAATAGAAGAACGGAAGAAAGGAATAAATGAAGGCAATAGGAAAGGAAGAGGGGGATAATCAAGAAGTTGTGCGATGGAAGATGTATCAGAGTGCTGGAGGGGTGGTCTGAGCTGATCTATCAGTGATCTCTTGGTTCGAGGATGATCTCCAACACAGATTTACTAATCGGTCCCGAGATGTCTCAAAGCTGGAGCAACAATCTGGCCCACAGAAAATTACCAATATTGCCTCACAGTCCTGATCCGGTGTCTCAACTCAAAATATCAACTTTCTCCTTTTGCCTCCACAGATGCAGTGTGATTTGCTGACCCAGCGTGGAGGGGCCGCCAAGAACTAAGGGGGACCCAGCAGTGGGGACTGCTGAGAACTAAGAGAGGCCCGGATGGGGGGAGGGGAGGTGGATGAAGAAGGGATGAGCACTTTTGTAACTTTGTTGGCACCTTTGTGGCAACATTCTTGTGTACTTTGTATGCAAAAACTGAATTTCACTGTACCTAGGTACAAGTGACAATAAAGCATTATCATTATCATCATCTTTCAGCATCCTTCAATGGTTTCTTTATTTATTATTAGGTGTACCAAAGTACAATGAAATACTTTTTTTCACATACAATTCAGCAAGCCTCACCATACATAAGCGCATTCCCTTGGTTTGTAGAGAATGCACAGAACAGGCCACAGAGTTCAGATGCAAGAGGCGCCATTTTGGCACCATTTTACCATCTCAGCACCAACTGCCCACAAAGGCCTATTCCGGCCGTCGCCACTATTTTGGTTGTCCCGTGAACCGATGTACCTCTCCTCGCCTGCCGTTAGTTCCAGATTCCAGATTCCAGATTCCAAAATCTGCAGTCTCTTTTTATCCTGGGTAGACACAAAATGCTGGAGTAACTAAATGGGACAGGCAGTATCTCTGGGGGGAAGGAATGGAAAACGTTTCAGGTCTAGATGCTTCTTCAGACTGATTTTATCCTCACAGTTCAACTGCCTGAGGGCAAGGGGCTCATTTTCTTTCATTCCATCTCTTTCTCTTTTACGCTGCCAGGCCAAAGGATTCTCCTTTAGGAGGGCTACCCACCGACGGAAGGTCTGGCACTAATTGATGGTTTGATCCTTCCAGCTTAAGATATCCATCTCCCTTTTTGTGAGACAGGCTCTCAGTGTGTCTGTGAAGCATTTCTCCTGACCTTCCTGGGATCACTGACCATGGGGGAGCTTTGTTTGTGGGCATTTGTACTGTGTTTGATCCAGTAAATTTATTGTAGCAAGACCATTTCCACATTGTCCCCAGAGAGAACATTAGTGTGGTAGTCTTCCCAGGTTTGATGTGTAGGATCATCTGATGGTATCAATCTGGACTCTTGTAGGGTCATCAGAAGGTCACCCAGGTTCTTGTAATAATCGAGGATTGTGGGGACAATGACTATAGTATTGATCTGGATCTTGGCGTCCTATATGTCATTAATGTGAAAAATCATCCCAAGAATTTCCCAAAGAAAGCAATTGCACACTGGAACTTGAGTGAAATGTAACAATTGCAGTTGGTATTTCAAGGCCTGTTTCTTGATTGTAATTTTTGCCCGAGGCAGGCTGAGAGAACACCTTATCTTCTTGACGTTAAGTGAGAATCATAGGCTGCAGTAAGCTTGTGCAAAAGGTTCCAGTGTGGAATAACATTCATTTTCAATGTGCATATGATGGCATTGTCTTCAGTAGGCTTAAGAACATTATTCTTCAAGAGGATGGCAATGAATGGGACCATGTAGGTTGAACTAAAATGTCTTGGCTCGTATTGCGCTGCAAGTCCCACAAATCCAGAGACGAGAAGAAGAGCAACTATTTAGACAAATTTCTGAGGATTACATGTATAAAAATGCAGGAACATTGGGGCAATGATCAGAAGTTGTTAAAGGAAAATCATGTCTGACTGCCATATTAAATTTTTGGAGGGCAATGGCAAGGAGAATGGATGAGAGTTAAGTAGTTGATGCAAATTGAGAAAGTTAGTAGACAGCGTCTGAGGCAGGAGGCAGAGAAGGGAAGCACTCAGACCCAACATGTAGGGGGGAAAGAAGAAAAAAAATAATAAACAGAGAATAAGAGGTGGTGGGTTTCTTAAATGTGTGAGCAGAGAGAAAGAGGAGTATAAAATGAGGGTAGAAGCAATCGGTAGCAATGTGAAAATTAATAGTGGCAGGCAGACAAATCCAGGGCAAAAATCAAAAGGGGCCACGTCAACATAATTGTATAAGGAGTAAGAGTGTTGTATAAACAAGCCTGAAGGCTTTGTGTCTCAATGCGAGGAGGATTCGTAATAAGGAAGACAAGTTGAATGTGCAGGGTACACAAAAAGCTGGAGAAACTCAGCGGGTGCAGCAGCATCTAAGGAGCGAAGGAGATAGGCGACGTTTCGGGCCGAGACCCTTCTTCAGACTGGTCAGGGATCAGGGAAACGAGAGATATAGACGGTGATGTGGAGAGATAAGGAACAATGAGTGAAAGATATGCAAAAAAGTATTGGTGATAAAGGGAACAAGCCATTGTAAGCTGTTTGTGGTGTGAAAATGAGAAGCTAGTGCGACTAGGGTGGGGGAGGGAGATAGAGATAGAGGGAATGCCAGGGCCCCAGGGCTGAGGGAGAGGTGGGAAGGGGAGGAGACAGCAAGGGTTAACAGAATTGAGAAAATTCAATATTCAAGCCCAAAGGATGCAGACTCCCCAAGCGGAATATGAGGTGCTGTTCCTCCAGCTTGTGGTGTTGCTCACTCTGGCCGTGGAGGAGTTGAATGTGCAGATAGCTATTAATGACTATGCTATAGTTGGGATCACGGAGACATGGCTCCAGGGGGACCAAGGCTAGGAGCTGAACATCCAGTGATATTCAATATTCAGGAGGGATAGACAGAAAGGAAAAGGAAGTGGGGTAGCGTTGCTGGTGAGAGAGGAGATTAATGCAATAGAAAGGAAGGACATTAGCTTGGAGGATGTGGAATCGATATGGGTAGAGCTGCAAAACTCTAAGGGGCAGAAAACGCTAGTGGGAGATGTGTACAGGCCACCTAACAGTAGTAGTGGAATTGGGGATGGCATCAAACAGGAAATTAGAAATGTGTGCAACAAGGGTAAAACAGTTATAATGGGTGACTTCAATCTACATATAGATTGGGTGAATCAAATTGTCAGGGGTGCTGAGGAAGAGGATTTCTTGGAATGTATGAGGGATAGTTTTCTAAACCAACATGTAGAGGAACCAATGAGAGAGCAGTCTATTCTAGACTGGGTATTGAGTAATGAGGAAGGGTTAGTTAGCAGTCTTGTTGTGCGTGGCCCCTTGGGCAACAGTGATCATAATATGGTTGAGTTCTTCATTAGGATGGAGAGTGACATAATTGTCAGAAACAAGGGTTCTGCACTTAAACAAAGGTAACTTTGAAGGTATGAGACGTGAATTGGCCAAGATAGACTGGCAAGTGATTCTTAAAGGGTTGACAGTGAATGTGCAATGGAAGGTATTTAAGACAGCATGGATGAAGTACAACATTTGTTCATCCCAGTTTGGCAAAAGAATAAATCGGGGAAGGTAGTGCATCCATGGATAACAAGGGAAATCAGGGATAGTATAAAAACAAAAGATGAAGCATACAAATTAGCCAGAAAAAGCAGCCTACCAGAGGACTGGGAGAAATTCAGAGTCCAGCAGAGGAGGACAAAGGGCTTAATTAGGAAAGGGAAAATAGATTATGAAAGAAAACTGGTAGGGAACATAAAAACTGACTGCAAAAGTTTTTATAGATATGTGAAGAGAAAGAGATTAGTTAAAACAAATGTAGGTCCCTTGCAGTCAGAAACAGGTGAATTGATCATGGGGAACATGGACATGGCAGACCTATTGAATAGCTACTTTGGTTCTGTCTTCACTAAGGAAGACATAAATAATCTGCCAAAAATAGCAGGGGACCGGGGGTCAAATAAGATGGAGGAACTGAGTGAAATCCAGGTTAGCCGGGAAGTGGTGTTGGGTAAATTGAATGGATTAAAGGCCGATAAATCCCCAGGGCCAGATGGTCTGCATCCCAGAGTACTCAAGGAAGTAGACACAGAAATAGTGTATGCATTAGTGATAATTTTTTTAAACTCCTTAGATTCTGGAGTAGTTCCTGAGGATTGGAGGGTAGCTAATGTAACCCCACTTTTTAAAACAGGAGGGAGAGAGAAAACGGGGAATTACAGACCAGTTAGTCTAACATCGGTAGTGGGGAAACTGCTAGAGTCAGTTATTAAAGATGGGATAGCAGCACATTTGGAAAGTGGTGAAATCATTGGACAAAGTCAGCATGGATTTACGAAAGGTAAATCATGTCTGACGAATCTTATAGAATTTTTTGAGGATGTAACTAATAGAGTGGATAAGGGAGAACCAGTGGATGTGTTATATGTAGACTTTCAGAAGGCTTTCGACAAGGTCCCACATAAGAGATTAGTATACAAACTTAAAGCACACGGTATTGACGGTTCAGTATTGATGTGGATAGAGAACTGGCTGGCAGATAGGAAGCAAAGGGTAGGAGTAAATGGGTCCTTTTCAGAATGGCAGGCAGTGACTAGTGGGGTACCGCAAAGCTCAGTGCTGGGACCCCAGCTATTTACAATATATATTAATGATTTGGACGAGGGAATTGAATGCAACATCTCCAAGTTTGCGGATGACACTAAGCTGGGGGGCAGTTTTAGGTGTGACGAGGATGCTAGGAGGCTGCAAGTTGACTTGGGTAGGCTGGGTGAGTGGGCAAATGCATGGCTGATGCAGTATAATGTGGATAAATGTGAGATTATCCACTTTGGTGGGAAAAACAGGGTAGACTATTATTTGAATGGTGGCTGATTAGGAAAAGGGGAGATGCAATGAGACCTGGGTGTCATGGTACACCAGTCATTGAAAGAAGGCATGCAGGTGCAGCATGCAGTGAAGAAAGCAAATGGTATGTTAGCATTCATAGCGAAAGGATTTGAGTATAGGAGCAGGGAGGTTCTACTGCAGTTGTACAGGGTTTTGGTGAGACCACACCTGGAGTATTGTGTACAGTTTTGGTCTCCAAATCTGAGGAAAGACATTCTTGCCATAGAGGGGGTACAGAGAAGGTTCACCAGACTGATTCCTGGGATGTCAGGACTTTCATATGAGGAAAGACTGGATAGACTCGGCTTGTACTCGCTAGAATTTAGAAGATTGAGGGGGGATCTTATGGAAACTTACAAAATTCTTAAGGGGTTGGACAGGCTAGATGCAGGAAGATTGTTCCCGATGTTGGGAAGGTCCAGAACAAGGGGTCACGGTCTAAGGATAAGGGGGAATTCCTTTAGAACCGAGATGAGGAAAACATTTTTCATACAGAGAGTGGTGAGTCTCTGGAATTCTCTGCCAGAGAAGGTAGTTGAGGCCAGTTCATTGGCTATATTTAAGAGGGAGTTAGACGTGGCCCTTGTGGCTAAACAGATCAGGTGGTAAGGAGAGAAAGCAGGTACAGGTTACTGAGTTGGATGATCAGCCATGATCATATTGAATGGCGATGCAGGCTCGAAGGGCTGAAATGCCTACTCCTGCACCTATTTTCTATGTTTCTATGATACAGTCAACATGGATTAAAGCACAGGGCCTGGTGGGTCACATGTGGAATAATGAAGATAAACATCAAAAGATCTAAGGAAGTGCAACGTCTGGTGAAAATATTCTCAATGGTAGAAAGCAAAGGCTAATGCGCACCAGCAGTTTAATTATGGGAGAGCGACATCCCGTGGAGTTCCACAGGGGCTGGGGCAAAACCCTGTGGCGGCACCTGGTGGCAAGCCATGGGCACAACGAACCCTCGACTCTGGAGGGAGGGCATCTCAGTGTGGGAGGCGCCAGTCACGGGGTTTTTACCTGAGTGGGTATTTAAGTCCGGGCAACCCCATACATTTTGTGGGATATATCAATGATTTGGACTTAGAGGAAGAGGCCATGGTAAAATAGTGTGAAGAAGAAAGCAAAATTAACGGCGTTCATGATGATGATCAGGAAAATGATAGGTCACGGGAAGGTATGCCAAAGTAAAGGGGCTGTCCCGCTGCGGCGACCTAATCTGCGAGTTTAGACGAGTTTGCCCTCAAAGCCCTAGGAGGTCCTATGAGGTCACTGGAACTCTCCTTCATGCTCGTGGGAAGTTCGTGAATACTCGTGGCCTCAGCTAGGTTGCGGGAAAATTTTCAGCATGTTGAAAAATTTTTCGCGATTCAAATTTGGTCGGCATGGTTCTTTTTAACTCAGGAGTAGAGCTTTCATTGCTTGCATGTACATATATCTCTGAACCGAGCAGGATAAATAGGTCATGTGAAGTTGAGTAAAAGAATGCTAGAGCAGAGAAGCCATGCCACAACTATGTAAGACATTATGTGTAGGAGGGAAGGGTCTGAGGAAATGTGTAGGAAGGAACAGCAGATACTGGTTTAAATGTAGCGGGACACAAAGTCGTACAGTGAAGAACGAGGTGGACACGGAATTTGTCCGAACCAATAATTCTTTATATTACTACCAACGACTCCGTACTAACCACCCCAGGTGCGCGCGTGATCCTGACCTTCAATACTCCCAGTGGAGCCCGTGACCCGCCCGTGACCTCCACCTCCTGTCACCGAGACACATGACCCCTCTGAGAGCCGAAGGTTCGCACTGCGCATGGCTCACCACCAGGGGCGCCACAATAGGCACTAGATGCTGAGTTAAATCAGTGGGTCAGGCAGCATCTCTGTAGGGAAGGAATGGGTGACGTTTCGAGTCGAGATCCAGTCTGAAGGATGGTCTCGACCCAAAACTCCTTCTCTCCAGGGATGCTGCCTGTCCCGTTGAGTTACTCCAGCATTTTGTGTCTATAAGGGTCTGAAGAAAGGTCTCTTCCCGAAATGTCACATATTCCTTTTCTTCAGATATGCTGCCTTACTCCTGAATTTTGTGTCTATCTTTTTTTATGTAAGGCACTAGTTTGATCACTGTTCAAGCACTGCACAGAGATTTGGACATTATGTTACAGGGAAGATGTTACAAAATGTGAGAGTACAAAAAAGAGATACACAATCAAATCAAATTTACAAGAATGCTGTAAAATTTTAGATATGAGAACAGACTGTCTATGCTGGTGTTGTGCTCTGTAAAATGAAAGAGATAAGGTTTGGGTTTATTATTGTCCGATATACCAAGGTACAGTGAAATGCTATTCAAACAGATCAGATATACCATACATAGATACAATCCGTTCAAACTCAAGTATAATAGATAGAGCAAAGGGGAAGAAACAGAGAGCAGAATATAATACAAAGTGCAGAATATATTGAGTGGAGATTTAATTTAGGTGTAGGAAGGAACTGCAGATGCTAGTTTACACCAAGGATAGACACAAAATGCTGGAGCAACTCAGCGGGAAAGGCAGCATCTCTGGATAGAAGGAATGGGTGACATTCAGAAGAAGGGTCTCGACCCGAAACGTCACCCATTGATTCTCTCCGGAGATGCTGCTTATCCCGCTGAGTTACTCCAGCATTTTGTGTCTATCTTCGATTTAATTTAGGTGCTTAGTAAGGATCTATTTTCCCTTGGCAGAGAAGCCAATACCAGGGAAACATGGATTTAAGATAATTAGTGAAAGGATTAGGAGAGTTGAGAGGAAATTATCTCTATGATATTTGGGATATTGAAACCCACTTCCAGCCAAAGTGGAGGATGCAAAAACCCTTCTCTCATTTTAATAATGGCTTCATATGTAATTAAAGCACCATAAACTGCAAACTGTTCAGGTGTTTTCCACTTCCTATCTTTCAATCAGTATGCGTGTTAGTTGAAATGTAGGAAGCAGGCGGCACCTATATAGTTTATTTGTTGGTCAATTTAAATTTGATGATTCAAAGGTTTTATAGTGTATGATTCTGAACCATCTTATCTACCCACAGCCTCCTTCTTCATTTGTTCGCTATCACCATATACTCCATCTCATTAATCAAGCTTTATCATCAGTATTTATTTTTTGCTTAATTATCCTTTTGTAAAATATGTACCAGTATCCCAAACGTACTATGTGAATGCCATTGATGCTGTTAAGAGAAAAATGCCTTGCTGACTTGTTACTCTGTGAACGCCAGCATTACTATGCACGTGCTTTTGCATGTGGGATTTTTTCAAAACACATCCATTCAGTAAAGGTGTATCTTCATAGCAATATTTATCATATCAATTTTACAATGTAGAATAACCTATTAAACCATGAAATGCTTCAATACTGCAATCCTTGTTTTATTCCAGTGGAGTTTTACCAAGATTATTAACATATATATTGACCAAGTCTTTGAGACTAAATATTTATCTAGAGAATTGTTAAAATGGCGAACATGATATGTAGCTAAGACGACTGGGACAGACACATAAAATGGGAATTTAAGCAACAGGGAATGTGATAAGGCTCGTGTGGAGTATAAAACTAACACAAGATGTTGTGCATGATGTATTTAAACAAAACACATTTTACACTTCTATCTGGGTCTTCTCAAAATACTCAGCACTGAAACTCAATAGCAATATGCAAACATGCATATGTTGACATATTTAAAGGATGTTTTTTTGTTCTGATTACACATCCATCTTCCATTAATATAGGTTTATTACTGGATTTAAGAATCATTTACGAATAAGAATCAATTATGATATTGAAAACCAGTGGGGGTAGGCTGATTACTCCTGGCTTTCTGGCGGCCTGGAATAATTAAACACTGTTCATAATCATAATCATATTTTATTAGCTAAGTATGTTTTGCAACATACGAGGAATTTGTAATCTGGTGGTTAGTATTTATTATTGAGGAACATATGTGCAGTTTTTTTTTTAAAAGAGCAGAAAAATATTCAGGGCTTTTAGTCCATTAACTGATACCCAGTATTATTTCAGCATTTGATGAAACGACATCATGGCCCATTAGGTCTGAGACATGAGGAGAAGCCTGATAGATCGGTTAGATTATGTAGACTGTGTAATGCGATACCACCTCTAGTAGTGGATCTTATTATTAGCACTTAGCATTAAAGGTTAACTGCCACATGATCTAGTTGTAACAAATCAGATATAACAATGAACTGACCCACCCAACCCCCTCAAAGAAGGTCAAGTGCCAACTTTGTACCATGTTTTTGTATATATCTAGAAACTGTTTCAAATGTTAATATAAATAATCTTGGCAATTAAACCTTCATTTGAAAGAAGCAATTAAACGTAAATTTCCGCATGGCGTTAACTCAGCAAATGAACAATGTGCTTAACAAGAACAAATGCTTATCAGACTATTTAAACAAGCAGTAAGACCTCTTCAGCTTTACAAGAAGACAATTCTACACATGCTGATCTTGTTATTTGAGAAAAGATGGAATGAACCGAGAAATTAAGTAAGGAAATTAGAAGAAACCCCATTCGGCACAACATAGTGAGAATGTGCCAACATACAGAAGTAAAAAGATCCATGTTTTTCTGCATCAGATCCATCTGTCATATTCTTCCCCACTCACTCCACAAATCTACATTGATAAAGAAATCATTGACAAAGTAGAAAATAGCATATGCTGACATTGTGAAGTAAAAATAAAAATTGCCAGAAACACTCAGTGAATCAGACAGTATCTATGAAGAGAGAAAGGGAGTAAATGTGGTTCAGGTCAATGACACTTCATCAGAACTGGGAACGTGAAGAAATGAACATGTTTTAAGTTGCAGAGAGGAGAGGACAACAAAAGGAACATCAATGATAGTGGTGGAGGCCAAAGATAGTCAGGTAACATAATTGATTTTGACGACAGCCAAGGTGAACAGTGCAATGAACTGCTGTGAATCTGGATCAAAAGGAATGCTGAAAACACACAACAGAACTATAGGCTAGCCAGCCGGACAACAGGAGCATGGAAATGGCTAAAATCTATCATGATGGAAAAGGGAAACAGCACTTAGAAAGTGACAATAGAATTTGATAGCGTCAGCGTGAATCCATAAAAGAAAAATTATGTTTGACAAATCTGTAAAGGGTTTTTTGAGATTGCAACAAGCAGGATAAGGTGAATGGCGATTCTGAACTTTCAGAGAGCCTTTGACAAAATGTCCCTCAGGATGGTATATTCCCTGTTTCCTGTTAGTTAACCAACTCCCAACAGATGCCAGCATATTGACGGTAATGGAGTAATGTATTGGCATATGCTGAGGATCTAACAGAAAACGAGGGGAATGAATAAACTATTAAAGAAGGAACTGCAGATGCTAGAAAATTGAGGGTTACACAAAAAGCTGGAGAAACTCAGCGGGTGCAGCAGCATCTAAGGAACGAAGGAGATAGGCGACGTTTCGGGTCGAGACCCTTCTTCAGACTGGTCAGGGATCATCTCTCGTTTTCCTGATCCCTGACCAGTCTGAAGAAGGGTCTCGACCCGAAACGTCGCCTATCTCCTTCGCTCCTTAGATGCTGCTGCACCCGCTGAGTTTCTTCAGCTTTTTGTGTAACCCCCGAATGAATAAATTAGCCATTTTTGTGTTGAGAGGATCTAACTAGAGGTACTGCAGGAATTGATGCAAGAGTTCCAGTTAATCCCAATCTACATCATTGAATTGGATGAGAGTCAAGTATAAGATGGCTGTCAGTATGGATTGTGAGGAGGATGCAGAGATGCTTAGGAAGATAAAACCAGTCTATGTCAATTGACTAAGACATAGCATATGCAATATAACGTGGAAAAATGTGAGGGTGAGGATTTGAAACAGAAATCCAGAAAATGTTTAAATGATGGCTGGTTGAAAAGTGTTTGTGACCAGGAGGGCTTGAGTTTCCTTGCACAAGAAATACTGAAAATTAACATCCAGTTAGAGCAAGCAATTGGAAAGCAAATTATATGATGTTCTTTATTGCAAAAACAAAATCCAGAACAAGAATAGACATTTGACTGATACTATATAGAGTCCTGGTGAGAGTGCAGATGAAATATTCTGATCAAGCTGCACTTAGAAAGGAGAACTGGTGACAGAGGAAGTGTGATGAAGTTTCACCAGACTGATTCCAAAGATGAAGTTTTGTTCTAGCAGGGATTAGAATGCCAGACTTGGCCTATATGCCCTAGAATTTTGAAGAATGAAAAATGTATATTATGGGAATGAGGAAATTGCAGGAGAGTGAACTCACTTAAAATATTAAGATGTTTAAGAAAGAATTGCAAATGCTGGAAAAATCAAAGGTAGACAGGCATGAGGGGCCAAATGGCTACTCATGTTTCTATTTCATGTTTATATGGCACAACTTGATATCTTGCACATATGTGTCTGCATGTATAATTTTTTGGGATGTGATCATTATTGTCAAGCCAAATATTGATTAGCTATTCCTAGTTGACATAAGGATGAGGTACCAGTAATAGAATTTCACTGCACTACATCACTTGATCTTTTGTCTGGTTCTGGGTAGTTGCCTGAAGTGGTTTAAGGATAACATGTTCCCTGCTTAATGAGGAATTAGTGAATATTGCATTTACCTTTATAACATTTCAATAGCGACCACACTTTTTCTTCTGTTAAAATTTTTAATTAACACTGAGAAGGAAATCCTACCTGCCATGATGAGATTACAATTATTAATCCAAGAACTACCACACTACCGTAACCCAGGGGACTACTTTGGGTTACATATGCCATAGAATACAAAACTACTTATATTTAAATTCCCATTATGGAGGAGAAATAGTTTATTGTAGGCAAAATGATATGGTCATATTGCACCCTTGATCAATCATAATGTTTCAATTTTGGGAACTGAAAGCCATGCTCCTTTTCATTAGTACGTTTTATTTTCTCACAAGTCTCATTCTGAACCTCCCGAATCAATAAATGAGATAATTCCCAAGTAATAACCAGGATTAATGGTTTGGAAACTGAGACTCAAGCATCTTTTCACATTCCTTGCTGTGCAGTTAGTTCAAATGACATAAAAAGGACAATAAACCCTAAATGTACATGAAAACAGAGTATTTAAAAGCACTAACATGGAGCAATGGACAATTACATCTGACATCTGATCAAAAACAGATCAATTGAAACTAATTGTTATTGCAGAGAATATAAGGAGCCAATCAAAGTCAGAGAGGATTCCTCGCTGCAGATATTGACACACTTGCTGTTAAAGAATGTGATAAGATGATAAGATCATAAGCGGTAGGACCAGAATTAGGCCATTCAGCCCTTCAGATCTACGGCGCCATTCAATCATGGCTGATCTATCTCTCCCTCCTAACCCCATTCTCCTGCCTTCTCCCCATAACTTCTGACACCCGTACTAATCAAGAATCTATCTATCTCTGCCTTAAATAAATCTACTGCACCTCAATATTGAACATAAATAAATGGGCTTTTGTTGTATCCAGCACCAAGAACATCATTATATATAAGAAATGCTCACAATGTCTATAGATTAAATTAAGGTCTCATCAATAAAATTTCAGAAAGATGTAAGGACAAAGATGGCAAAGAAGAAATATAAGAAAGAAAAGCAGGTTATATTTAAATACTCATTGGGTCAGAGCAGCTGTGGAGAAGGAAACAGAGTCAATAATCAGGACAATGACATTTCATCGGAGGTTCCAGAAATAACTCTCTCCACATTGGCTGCATGGCCTGCTGTGAATTTCCAACACTTTCTGCAACTGTTTCAGAATCATAGAAACATAGAAAACACGTGCAGGAGTAGGCCATTCAGTCCTTCGAACCAGCACCACCATTCAATTTGATCAAGGCTGATCATCCAAAATCAGCACCCTTGTTCCTTCCTTTTCCCTGTATCCCTTGATTCCTTTAGCCCTAAGAGTTAAATCTAACTCTCTTGAAAACATCCAGTGAATTGGCCTCCACTGCCTTTGTGGCAGAGAATTCCACAGATTCACAACTCTCTTGGTGAAAATGTTTTTCCTCATACCCCTTATTCTTAAACTGCGATCCCTGGTTCTGGGCTCCCACAACATTGGGAACATATTTCCTGCCACAGACTTGTTTTTTCTTCAGCAGTTTGATAGTGACTTGCTATCAGCTCAGGGTACATGTTTTGCATCCATTGAATTTGTTCTGAACTCTGCTAACTGTTGTTGCCTGTGCAAACACAACAGACAGCAAGGTAAATAAAGAAACAATTTATCTAACTTGACAGTATATGTGCCTGCATCAATGGATTATGTATTTTCAGTGGAGATGGGACTTCGTGCCATAATGACCTTATCGTGTTGCTATGTTTCAATTGCAACTGCACACAAAGGTATTGCTTTGTATTTTTTATTAAATTATTTGTTTCTTTACTATTAGCTTTGAAATTAAATGGCACGAGGTGAAGAATTGGGATTATCTACATTTCTGAAATCGGATTTAAGTAAAAACAAATCTCGGGAAATATCACAGCGCAAATTTCCTCTCTGAGAAATTAATTTTGATACCAAATAAAAGCAGAAATAGTTTGAAATATTTAGCACGATGTGCAGCATTTGTGCAGAGAGAATATTTATTTTTTCATTTTGAGCCTGACAATCAATTTGTAAGACTGGGAGAAGTTGGAAGTAAGAAAAGTTTTACAATGCAAAGAAAAGAATGAAGAGAGGGAAGAACAAAATGGAAGGTGTGTGAAGGATAAAACCCCTGTCTCACTGTGCGAGTTGGCCCACGAGTGATCCCGAGTTTTCACTCGTGGTGATCACGTAGCGGGAACGTCGGAACTCGCGCGTTCAACTTGTCCACTCGTGGCGCTAACGGCAGGTACTCGGGCAACTTGTTAACTCGTGAAAAAAATCAAACATGTTTGATTTTTTCCACGAGTCAAATTAACTGTTCAAGTTAAAAATGGAAACATTTAAACTCGTTGCAGTAACGTAATGGCCCGTGCGTTTACCATAGTGTCTCGTGAGTCTATCGTGGGAACTTTTTTATAATCTGAAAGGGACTGAACCAAAGTAGTATAATATGTATATACATATTATATATATTATATATATTTCAATTCCAATCCCCGAAGCAATTGAGAGGCGATTTCTTGGGGCCATGTAATTTAACGTGTGTCTTTGCTTTTAAAAGTGAAGCTGTTTAATTGTTTACGCTGCGCTGTGTTTCGTGTTGGGGAGAGTGCTGCTGTACAATGCTTTCGATTCTATACTGCCCTCCCCCTTCCACAGAAAAATGCCTAAATCTTTCTTTGTGCCCGCTCTCCTGGGAGCAATCCAAACCAGGGGAACAATGAACCCTCAGAGGCTTCGCGTTCCTTGCTCCTATATATGGACCTCGCTCGCTCGCAACTGTATGAACGCCCGATCAACCAGGCATCGGCCAACACGGAGGCCTGATTACTGAAAACAAAGTCAACTTGTACCAGACCTCATCATCTTCCTTCCGACAACCCGTAACCACGGCACCACACTTTCAACAGAAAACTTAATATTTAAAGAATATATTATGGGACATTGGATTGTCTGAAGAAGGGTCCCGAGCAGAAACGCCACATATGTGTGTGTGTGTGTGTGTGTGTGTGTGTGTGTGTGGCTGTGTGTGTGGCTGTGTGTGTGTCTGTGTGTGTGTCTGTGTGTGTTTGTGTGTGTGTCTGTGTGTGTGTGTGTGTTTGTGTGTGTGTATCTGTGTGTATCTGTGTGTGTGTCTGCTGTCGGGTCCCGGCGGCCGCTCAAAGTCACCCGAGCTGCTTCCTTCCTCTGAAGTGGTGGCCAGCTGCTGTCTGTGTGTATCTCTCTCTCTCTATGTGTGTGTGTGTGTGTGTGTGTGTGTGTGTCTCTCTCTCTCTCTCTCCCTCTCTGTCTATCTGTTTGTATCTGTGTGTGTGTCTGCTGTCGGGTCCCGGCGGCCGCTCAAAGTCACCCGAGCTGCTTCCTTCCTCTGAAGTGGCGGCCAGTCCTGCTGTCTGTGTGTATCTCTGTGTGTGTGTGTGTGTGTGTGTGTGTGTGTGTGTGTGTGTGTGTGTGTGTGTGTGTGTGTGTGTGTGTGTGTGTGTCTGCTGTCGGGTCCCGGCGGCCGCTCAAAGTCACCCGAGCTGCTTCCTTCCTCTGAAGTGGTGGCCAGTCCTGCTGTCTGTGTGTATGTGTGTGTGTGTGTGTGTGTGTGTGTGTGTGTGTGTGTGTCTCTCTCTCCCTCTCTGTCTATCTGTGTGTGTGTCTGCTGTCGGGTCCCGGCGGCCGCTCAAAGTCACCCGAGCTGCTTCCTTCCTCTGAAGTGGTGGCCAGTCCTGCTGTCTGTGTGTATGTGTGTGTGTGTGTGTGTGTGTGTGTGTGTGTGTGTGTGTGTGTGTGTGTGTGTGTGTGTGTGTGTGTGTGTGTGTGTGTGTGTCTCTCTCTCTCTCCCTCTCTGTCTATCTGTTTGTATCTGTGTGTGTGTCTGATGTCGGGTCCCGGCGGCCGCTCAAAGTCACCCGAGCTGCTTCCTTCCTCTGAAGTGGCGGCCAGTCCTGCTGTCTGTGTGTATCTCTCTCTCTCTCTCTGTGTGTGTGTGTGTGTGTGTGTGTGTGTGTGTGTGTGTGTGTGTGTGTGTGTGTGTCTGCTGTCGGGTCCCGGCGGCCGCTCAATGTCAGTCACCCGAGCTGCTTCCTTTTTTAAAATTATTTAAAATAGAGATCCATTGCAAAAAAGTATTTAAAAACATAAAACAACAAGAAATGCTTGGTTACTGGAGGATGCGCATTTTCCCATTGTAGGTCATATCAATAGATGCCGCCGCGCTGAAATAACTCAAAACCACAGGATGGAGATGTATTTTAACATTGTTGCTTTATTAAAACATACCTTCATTCACGGTTGGCTCAAGAGTAACGGGAGAGGAACTTGGTAACTCGGGAGAGGAACTTGGAACATCGCAGCAATGACATACCCGTGGGAACTCGGTTACACACTTGATCATAAACTTGCAGTCTCGTGCACAGCCACGAGTCTGTCACTCGGGGTACCTCGTGGGTCAACTCGCACAGTGAGACAGGGCCATTACTGACAAGAGAAATTAACTGACAAACGAGGTGCTTGTTGGTGATAATATGACAAAATATGGACGTGAAGGTCAAAAGCAAAATAGATCAGATCTTGGAAATGTAAGATAAAAATAGAGAATGGTCTAAATAATTAGTCAGTCAGTAAGTGTGGAGAGAGTACCAGAGATAAAGCCTCATGATTTAATTCAGTTACTTCAATTACTTATTTATTTTGCATTTCACCGCCAATTAGGAACTGTGGGACGAATAAATGTGTAGGAAGGAACTGCTGATGCACACTGGTCTCTTTCCTTTCCCCGTCCTTACTTTTTTGCGTATCTTTCATTCATTTGTTCTATATCTCTCTACATCACCATCTACAGTGGTTTTCCTTTCCCCTGACTCCAGTCTGAAGAAGAGTCTTGACTAGAAATGTCACCAATCCCTTCTCTCCAGAGATGCTGCCTGTCCTGCTGAGTTACTCCAGCATTTTGTGTCTATCTTCAGTGGGAAGGATAACTGGTTAACTTTGTTCCTTTTGAAGTGATTTGGATGCAAGGACTTCCAGAGTTGCCTGCTCTTCCAGTGGGAAGAGTGAGCTGGGTAGTGGACTAGGTGAGGCATCTCTGATTCATTGACGCCTAATTGAATGTCAAACTTTGCAAGTAACATCTACTCTAGATTTGGTTGAACGCTAGTGCCAATAAAAGGAATGAGAGACTGGGGGCAGCTGCAAAAACCAGCTGTGGCAGTGTGATCCCTGCTTCTGGATTAATTCTCATACACAACTTAACCTCATACAGACAATATGGCTGAGCACTTGGAAAGTCTAATAGTCCAACCCCTTCAATCTGCCTTCGTAATGTAGCTCACTTCCACTGGTTTAGATTAGTTTAGAGATACAATGCGGCAACAGGCCATTCGGCCCACCGACTCCATGCCGACCAGCGATCACCCGTACACTAATTGTGTCCTAAACAATAGGGACAATTTGCAGAAGCCAATGAACCTACAAACCTGCATGTGCCTGGAATGTGGGAGGAAACGGAGGCAGCCGGAGAAAATCCACACAGTCACAGGGAGAACGTACAAACTCCATGCAGACAACTACAGGTCAGGATCGAATCTGGGTCTCTGGCACTGTAGGACAGGAACTCTGCCGCTGCACTGTGCCTCCCCAGTGCATATATGCCCCACGCCAATTTGACTTATACGTTTGTATGGCTCTCAAGCATTGCCCTTCCTCACAACTCTAGCTTAAATGGGCATCTCAGTTGGCATGAATGAATTGCTGAATGACCTTAACTGCATTTGTACAGTTACTTTCGCCCTCATCTTTATCCCAGATCTACATATTCAGCTTAACTATCTCCTTTCCAAGGATACCATTGAGTTCTCTCACCACATGACATGAGATAACTTGAACCTCTCTCTTCCATCCAGCTGCAGTGGGTCACCTGCTGGCTACTGCTGATTGCAAAGCTCGTGTGCTTGGTCATCTCTGCCAGCAAGGTCTCTGGGTCGCACGCCATAGTGGCAAGTTCTGCTGGAGACCTGCAGTGAAAGCAAACGATCACATCCAGGTTAAAAAGGTTAGCTGCCACTCATCAAGCCATTTGCCAGAATTTAAGATGGAAAGAACCAATGCAGCTCCAAAGAGAAAAATGTAAAACAAAAACTGTAGATGCTGAAGATCTGAAATAAAAGAAGAAAATATTAGAAACAATCAGCGGGTCAATCATCATGTGTGGAAGGAGAAGCAGGTCCAAGATGTCATGAAGGATCCTGAAATTGTAAAGTGAACTATTTCTCTTTCAACAGGTGCTGGCTGACCTCCTGAGTTTCTCCTGCCATTTCTGATTTTGTTGCAATAGCAAATTTTCAGAGTCACTGCTGAGAGTTATGGAAATCTTTAGCCCCGCCAAGTGACTGAACATTGAATATTGTATGAACATACAATGGTATGACCATGGAATTCTCTAATTTTAGGTAACTTATAACACCCTTACTCCCCCACACCCTCCCTCTCTCCCCCCTCCTTCCCTCTCCTGTTCCCCACCTGGACTCCCCCTTCTACATTCCTTCCCCTGGCTTCACAATTTGCAACTCTTCAATCCTGTCTCATACCTTCTACCTTCATCTCTGGCCTTTGTTCCAAACATCTGCCTATCACGCCCCCTTCACCTGGAAGAATTCCTGACTTGATCAAAGGCCAATTTCATTCTAGCTAAATCTGGAAGTGATGGGTTCACACTGAGCTTTTGTCTCACCAACTGCTTAATCTGATTTAACACCTCACCAATCTAAAACCCATATGCTCAGGGAACAAAACACCTCTGCACACCACCCCCTTGCCACGTCTGCTTGAAAAAAAGCCGCAAGAAATGTCTGTTCTAGTGAGGGGACAATATGTCTTTATTAGCAAAATAACCGCAGGTGTTACTCGATTGCAACAAACTGCGCCTTCTCACAGGGATGCTGTAAGCAATGCTTCAGAATGTGTCGCGGTGAAGAGACTAGGAAACTCTATTCGAGAAAGTCATGAACAACATTACATCAGATGAGGCTGGGCATCTCTCTCACAACTAGAGAACCACAAGTGCATTAATGTTAGAGCACCCTGCTTGCTTTCCATGCAGGGTTGATGCAGCTTCAAGAGAGTCAAGAGAGTTCAGAGTGTTTTATTGTCATATGTCCCAGATAGAACAATAACATTCTTAAGGGCCTGTCCCACTTGGGCATCATGGGATAGGCCCTTTACTTGCAGTAGCATAACAGAATAGGTAGACATAGTACACTGTAAGCAATATAATGAACGAGAGTGAAAAGAAAAGTTCAGTGTGTGTATACTGTATATATACATATACTAGACCAAGGGGGACCCGTTGGATCCTGTCCCCTCAAACTAAACTAAACCATATCTTGACAATGCTGTAGCGATGTTACAAAACTTACCTTCAGTGGCGCTGCAGTTCTGCCACTGGCTGTGTGCGCGTCTTTGGCACCTTTGAAGGGGAGGGGCGGGATTAAAATCTAGTTTTACTGCCTGGTAGAGGTGGATTTCCTCGGGCTACTAGCTGCTGAGGAAAAATCGATCAGACTTTAGGACTCGTTCCCGTTTTTTTTTAAATTGCGAGACAATTTAATAATTAGATTAAAATAAAGGCGACTTCTAACGCCCTCAACGCCTACAACGTGACGGATTGCAAGAACGGGACAAAACAAAGGGTAAGTTGTGTATTTTACATATAATCTTGCTTCTTGGGATGGCTTTAATCTAATTTTACGTTGCGAAAATTTGATTTGGGCCCCATACGAACCCGCAATGTTTTTCCTGCCGATATGAGCTTCAAATTCACTGCAAATGCAAAGTTCCAATCGATTGCGTTCCAGAAAAACCCACTCGCCAGATGATTCAAATGCTCTTTTTTTTGGGCAATCATGTCATAAGAGCATCTAAATCGTCTATATTTTGTGTTTTTGTCTATCCAAAGTAAATATTTTTATACTAAATATCAGTTTTAGTCCCATGTATTGTGCAAAAAAAAATAATAATAATTATATTGAGTGAATGTTTCTAGATTAATTTATGGGAATTAAACATTAAATTCTTTCCATCTGGCATATAAATTCATGACAGTGAGATTTAAAAATCATGTTCTATCGTGAATTCTTGTGTGAATGGGATTATTTGTTCTTTGGATACTTAGGCTATTTAAAAAATATATCCTTTTCTTAAGAAATTGAATCTACAGGACATTCTTAATGGAAAAGTAGTGGGCAGAAAGGCATGTCGTTTACAATGCCAAAATAGAAAAGTTGAGGAAAAGCAAGGTGTACAGAGTTACTTATTGGTTACAATCTGAGGAGTCTGATGATGATGCTACTGATTTGATATGCCAATGTACCAGCTAGCAAATGATCTTCTCCATAAAGACTTGGTCTATTGCTCGAAATTGTAATTTATTTACCTATCTGTCACGGACTTACAGCATATAATACAATAATATTAAAGTTCTGATCTTGAGAATATCACATTTTTGAATTTTCAAGACAGTCTGGGTGTTTATTACTATTTCTGTCACAACAGTCAATTTTGTAATTAACTACAATTAGGTAATTAACTAATTACATGCTTTAATTTCAGGTCATCCAAGTAAGATGCTTTATATTTGTTTCAGAATGCTTCAATCTATAATAACTGAAAATTTCATTCAGTTCTCTTAATTTTTAAGAAAGTTATGGGCTTTTGACTGTCCTCGATCACACCTTTTGTGTTAAGTCAATGGAAAAGCAATAGGGAGCACGATGCTAATTTCCAAGTATGAAAATGGCCATAACTTGTTTAATACTGAAGATATGAAAGTGAATTGCTACATCTTGGCAGGACAAATCAAAATAGGACGTACATGGTAAATGGTAGGGAATTGAGGAATGCTGTGGAACAGAGGGATCTAGGAATAACTGTGCATAGTTCCCTGAAGGTGGAATCGCATGTAGATAGGGTGGTAAAGAAAGCCTTTGGTGTGCTGGCCTTTATAAATCAGAGCATTGAATATAGGAGTAGGGAAGTAATGTTAAAATTGTACAAGGCATTGGTAAGACCAATTCTGGAGTATGGTGTACAATTTTGGTCGCATAGTTATAGGAAGGATGTCAACAAAATAGAGAGAGTACAGAGGAGATTTACTAGAATGTTGCCAGGGTTCCAGCAACTATGTTACAGAGAAAGGTTGAACAAGTTAGGTCTTTATTCTTTGGAGCGCAGAAGGTTAAGGGGGGACTTGATTGAGGTCTTTAAAATGATGAAAGGGATAGACAGAGTTGACGTGGATACGTTTTTCCCATTGAGGGTAGGGAAGATTCAAACAAGAGGGCATGACATGAGAATTAAGGGACAGACGTTTCGGGGTAACGTGAGGGGGAACTTCTTTACTCAGAGGGTGGTGGCTGTGTGGAATCAGCTTCCAGCAGAAGTGGTGGAGGCAGGATCGATTTTAACATTTAAGAGTAAAGTGGATAGGTATATGGACGTGAAGGGAATGGAGGGGTATGGTCTGAGTGCAGGTAGATGGGACTAGGGGAAAACAAATGGTCGGCACGGACTGGAAGGGCCGAGAGGGCCTGTTTCCGTGCTGTAATTGTTATATGGTTATATGGTTATATATGAATTAGGTGTCAAATTAAACTTTTTTTATGCTTTGTCTGATGGGATAAATTGCAGACTTGATTTTTTTTATCTCAAAATTTTGTAACATTGCTAAATGCTGAATGCAGAAATATCACATACTGACGTTTCATTGAGTGTGTTTAGTTTAGTATTGTTTATTGTCATGCGTACCGAGGTACAGTGAAATCTTTAGTTATGAGCTAACCAGTCAGCGGAAAGATAATACATGATTACAATCGTGACATCCACATTGTACAGATACATAATAAAGGGAGTAACATGAATAATGTTTAGGTCAAGATAAATTCCAGTAAAGTCCACTCAAAATTAGTCCAAGGGTCTCCAATATGGTTGATAGTAGCTCAGGACTGCTCTCTAGTTGTTGGTAGGATGGTTCAATTGCCTGATAGCAGCCAGGAAGAAACTGTCCCTGAATCTGGAGCTGTGCATTTTCACACCTCTATACCCCTTGCCCGATGCATGAGGGGAGAAGAGGGAGTGGCCGGGATGTGACTCCAGACGCACAGATAAAAGTAATTGGGCAAAGCAAACAAAACAAAAAATGCAAGATACACTACAATTAGCAAATACCGTGGCTAGGCCAACTCCTGGAGCTTATGCCTCCAGCAGGAATCATACGCACAGGATTAATTGCACATATTTTTAGCAATATACACATTTGAACTAAACTGCTTTCATGCAGCACAGTTAGAATTTGGAGTTCAGTGTTGTCTGTCAACATGGTTGGGGAGCAGAACATCTGTTGTGATGCTGAGCAAAAGCTGTTCTGATTGTACAATCCTCTCATAACATGACATTTGTTATCTCACAAGCGAGAAGCCCATTTTAAAAGGAAGGACCAAGGAAAACCTACTTACATTAATCTAGATATGGTTCCCTGATCGTCCTTCATGTGCTCACATTGCCAGTATGTGTGATTAAGATCAGCAATATCAGGCCGAGAAAGTCTTAAATTAATGGGGCATCCGCTTCTGAGACATGTTTATAAAAATAGCTTGTAATTGTGGATTTGTGATTGGAAAATTAATAACTATTTCATTGCCATTTTGTTTTTATTTGAGAGTTTAGTCCTACTTTTTAGCAGTAAATTTACCTTCAAACAAGTTGGGTTCTAGCTGTATTCGATGTTCGGACTCTCTTCTCAATTTGCCTGGGGAAAGTGAGAAAAGCATCTTTAGGTGGAAGCCACATTCAAAACAAGTTTTCAACGTGTGAGCAGTATGGTGCTCCACCTGAGGAAGTAAAATAATGGGTGGTTTTGGGTGGGGACCCATCTTCAGGCGAAAGAACCATCTGACTACATGACCCATCCTTTTCCTTCAGGGATGCTGCCTGACCCGCTGAGTTACTCCAGCACTTTGTGTCTATCTTTGGTATAGACCGGCATCTGCATTTTCTTTCTACACATCTCAATCTGTGAATGGACAAAGGCTCTTCATCCAAGTAAAAGCAAATTTACCTTCAGATTCAAGAACAGGTAGATCCTGCCCATCTACCCAGCAGACTCTTAAACCACCTTGCAACCTTCCACAACCTAACCTTAGCACTGAACTACTATGGACTTTGCTGCACGACCAAGGTTGTACTATCTTTGGTTTAAACCAGCATCTGCAGTTCCTTCCTACACATGTACTATCAATGTCTGGTTTACCTAGAATAACTGATTATTTATTGTATTTTCATTTGTTGTGTTGATGCATGTGTGGC
This sequence comes from Okamejei kenojei, assembly GCA_035221665.1. Lineage (NCBI taxonomy): Eukaryota > Metazoa > Chordata > Chondrichthyes > Rajiformes > Rajidae > Okamejei > Okamejei kenojei. The sequence goes on from CM069144.1 coordinate 24,000,836, forward strand.
TGTAAGTAAAATGTTATTCTTGCGGCCCTGGTGCATGTGACAATTAAACACTTTTTACTCATGCTGTATCTCCTTTGTCCTTGCCAGAGATGGAAAAAAACAGAGTGTGTGCAGTGATTTGGCAGGTCTGCAGCTTTGCAGAGGCATAGACTGATGCATACACCTGAAAGTCTGAAAATATACCACAGCTTAAGTTTCATTCGCTCATCTGCAGATTGTCTGAATTCAACTGCAAGTGATCTTGATGGTCATGAGGCCCCTTGAGACACTGTGCAATCAAACAGCAATTGTTGTGCTCAATCAACGATCCTGACACCTTGACTGCTCTGAAGCCCCCCAGAGAAGATCCAATGATACTTTGCTGGTCTTTGTATCGTCATGAACCTGGCAATAATAAAGGGCCTGTCCCATTTTGCAATTTTTTCAGCAACTGTGAACGTCAGTGACTGACGCCCCACTGAGCGTCACCGACATGTCAAGCACGTCACCCACCTTCACACTACACCGAAGTATAATAATCACATTGGAAATGAGCATCTGCTTCCTTGTCAGTTTGCCCGCTTCTCGAACAGATAGCGCTCTGGGGTTTTTAAGTGTGAGTCGCTCTCTGCAAGGTCTCTGTTTTGACCCAGCAGTATCCTGTTTCTCTCACCATGCTCCGTTCCCGTTCTCCCTTGGAGCTTCTTAAATTCTGCCCCTCTCCCTCTACATTCAGTAACATTTCCCTTGGACATACCCAGGCCAATAATGTTTAAGCAATCGGTGCCCTCCCAGTCCCAGAAGCTTCAAAGCGTTCTCCTCCGGCTTCAATCTAAACAAGCAAGCTTGTGCTCATCCTAGTGGACTGCTCAGACCCCCTCGCTAGTTATTGGGGGTCTCTTTAAATTGTGATACATTGCACGTATGTCGATCTTTGTGATTACAACAGCAATGAGTTCTACCCTCGCTAGTCATTCTCACCTTGTGCCTGTATGTATATAGCGAGTTGCATATATATATCATAAGAAATAAAACAGCAAAGTTGCAGTTGTAGAGTGTCACTGGCCATCACCTGCAGGACAGCATACGACAGCGTGTGACACGGCGCACGACATGAAAAGACACCCAGATGTCCCCTGAAGATTTTGAACATTCTAAAATCCAGGTGAGACAGGGAGACACCGTGCGTCACTACATGTGTCACTCCGCGTCACGCCGTATCACGCCCCGACCACGCCACGACAACCTCTTTTCAGGCTGTCGCTGAAAATGCCGCTCGTGGGACAGGCCCTTAAGTGTTCAGTTTTTGCCAAGTGATGGAACAAGAAAAGAGGATGTTTCTTAAGGTCATACGTCATCGGAGCAGAAATAGGCCATTTACCCCATCCTGTCTACACCGCCATTCGATCACGGCAAATCTATCTCTCCCTCACAACGCCATTTTCCTGTCTCTTACCAAAAATCTTTGACATCTTTACTAAACAAGAAACTGTCAATCTCCACTTTAAAAAATACCCAATGACGTCCTCCACAGTCGTCTACTGCAATGAATTCCACAGATTCACCACCCCCTGACGAATGAAATTCCTCCTCATCTCCTTTGTAAAGGTACATCCTTTAATTTTGATGCTGTGCACTCTAGCCCTAAACTCTCCCACTGGTGGAAGCATCCTCTCCACATCCATTCTATCCAGGACATTCATTTCAATGAGCAATAATTTTATATATCTGATAAAATACAGAGGACAGAATATTCAGATGGTGCGGCTGCAGAGAAATGCAGCAAAAGAACAATAGTGTTTTATAACTACAGACTTCATGGTGAGTTACTATCTTGGAAATTTGCCAACCATTTTCATTCTTAATATTGTAGTTGATAATAATTCTCATTAATGTAATATTAGGTCATGTGGAAGGACAGTACAATGTACTGTAATATATCAGAGAAGTATTTGCAGTTTGAGTGATCTGGGACTCGTGTGTACACAACCCCGTTTCCAATTCGTGTTTTATCTTTATAAGTATTGCCAGCAGTTCTCTAAAGTGCACTAATTCTTAGTCCTAAGCGATAACAACGCCATTCCATTCAATTTCTTCTCGTCGTTAATGATGCAGGTCCAACGACACTTGAGAAAGTCTACTCCACCCAGGCCAAGATAGTTTATCTGATCAGCATCCCACCAAGCCATCTAAAATGACCTCTGCCCACTATGCCACTCCGACAGCAATGGATCATAACTGCATTAAATAAGTACTGCCTACAGGAGGTACTAAAGAAAGTCGCCAGGATTTCTTCAACACTATCTTGTGAATTCATGGTCGCGGTCACCTGGAAGATGTTTATGGCAACACAATTAACTCTAAGTCTGATAAATCTAATTGTCTGGCAGCATCTCTGGAGAGAGGGAATGGGTGTCGTCACGGGACAAGACCCTTCTTCAGATTTTTCAACCCAAACCGTCACCCACTCCTTCTCTCCAGAGATGCTGCCTGTTCTGCCGAGTTACTCCAGCATTTTGTGTCTATCTTCAGTGTAAACTGGCAACTGCAGTTCCTTTCTACACAAATCCAATTGTCAATTTGTATTCACCTTATTTACTTTCCTCTGGTTTTCTTCCACAATCTTCTGCACTTTCAACCTCAACAATTTATCCTGTTTCCACCTTAAAATATAATCTTTGGTAAACAATAAAGTGAAACAACTTAATTGTTTGTCCTGAGTTGTTGGGGAATCAGATGGGAATTTTCCAAATAACATATCTTGTTTCAAGCCTGTTAGAAGGAAGATTATATATTAACTTGAGTGTAGAGAATTTAATTTGTTCTGCTGAAAGGCCATTTTCACACTTGTCCTTCTTTCCAGTTGTAACTTAATAGTTAAGCCTTCAAAGGTGAAAAACACAGGCACACCACTATTGACAAATACGTAATCAATAGACAAATGCCAATACATCAACTCTGCCACATCCTTTCACCTCTTTAAGTGTACTGCCAGTAAAGTTGTTATTTTTGATAGATTTGAGGAGTTGTGTTTTGGGATCTTAGAAACAGTAATGTTCAAGGCATTACCCTTGGCCAGTACTTTCAAGAGAATGGTATTTGTATAAACTTGAAGGTTTAGGTTTATTTATTGTCATGTGTACCAAGGTACATTGCAAAGCTTTGCTTTACGTGTTATACAAACAGATTAAATATGCGATACATAAATATAATCCAGTCACATTCAAGTACAATGGATGGAGCAAAGGGGAAGATACAGAGTGCAGAATATAGTTCTCAGCATCGTAACACATCAACTCCATACACAAAGTCTAATGCCCAGAATGAGGCAGAAGTGAGTCAAACAGTACCCATGTGTTTTAAGGACCATTCAGAAGTCTGATAGCAGATGAGAAGAAGCTGTTCCTGAGTCTGGTGATGTGCATTGTCAGACTTCTGCTGGATGGGAGCAGGGAGAAGATGGAAAACTGGGATGGGACAATTCTTTGGTTATGTTGTTGTTTTTTTGCGGCAGCAATAAGAATGGCGGGCAATCTGGTCTGTGTGATGGACTGGGCTACATCTACAATTCTGAAATTTCTTGCAGTCTTGAGCAGAGTTGTTCGCAAACAAAGCTGTGATGCTCTCCAACAGTATGTTTTCTGTAGGCATTCGTAAGAGTCACTGGACTACATATCCTCAGGGGGTGCGCACTTCAATTGCTGCCTGTAGGCAGGAAGCAACAGCACTGCAGGATGGTCGGATTTACCGAAGTGAGGGTGAGGGTTAGAGTGATAGGCGTATTTGATGGTCATGTAGCTGTGGTTCGAAGGTGTTTGGTGCTGCAGGAGACATGTTGGTGGAAGTTAGAGAGCGATTTCTTCAGGTTGGTTTTGTTGGTCCCCGGCTACAGTGGTAAACGCCTTAGGGTAAGCCGTTTGGTGCTTGTTGACCACGGCGTGCAGCTCCCCCATGCCAGATGGACATCAGCCGGGGGGGGGGGGGGTGTAGACTGCGGTCAGGATGATGGAGGTGAATTCCCTCAGTGGGTGGAAGGGACAGCACTTCACAGCCAGGTGTTCCAGGTGTGGAGAGCAGGAGTTGTATAGGACTGCCATGTCTGAGCACCACGCAGAGTTGACCATGAAGCAGACGCCCTCTCCTCTCCATTTCCCAGATGCCAGTGTACGGTCCATGCGATGGATGGAGAAACCTTCAGGCTGGACCGCTGAGTCTGGGGAGCTAGGGGTGAGCCATGTCTCTGTGAAATAGAACACCGAGCATTTCCTCAGCTCCTTTTGGTAAAGAAGCCTTGCCCTTAAGTCCTGCACTTTGTTTTCAAGGGACTGTACATTGGCCAGTAGGATAGTAGGGAGAGGGGGTCGAAGTCCCTGCGCTTCAGTCTGACCTGAAGTCCTGCCCGCCGGCCACATTTGTGGACACAATGACGGCCTCTCCTTTGTTTCCAGGTACTGTGTTTACTGTACCTGCGGTTTCTGTGAACCTGCGCTGGAACGGGGATTCCCTTGCAGATGGCAGCTCCAGCTCCGTTGCTCCTGGAAGCTCCTGCATATCGGCTCCTGAGGTCGTCCCGGTGTTTCCAGGTACAGTACCTGTGATCCTCAGTCGGGTCGGGTGTTCTCCAGCGATCGAGGGGTCGTTTACAGTCAGGGGCTTCCGCAGCTGCGGGAGATCGCGATATCACTAGTGCCTTCAAGTGCACTAGCAGCTTGTCCATTACAGCGCTGATTTCTGCCGTTTCTCTGATCCAGGTGAGTTGAGTGAAGTTATAAATAATTCTCTTCTGTTGAGCTGCTGGCAAAATGTCACCACAGACAGGCACCATCTTTAAATGATTCCTGGGTCCAGGAGTTTGGAGATGTGTTTGGATGGAGTCATGTCACTGACGGCAGAAATGTAGTCAATAAATAGGAATCAAATGTAGGAGTACTTGGTGTTCAGGTGTTCCAGAGATGAGTTTGCCCTTGCTGTGATGTGGAACTCCATTGTAATTGTTTTCTCACTCTATTGAAACTCAATGTGCAATTCCATTGTAGCAATGGAAATTGTGTTTAACCAAATGGAACAGAATTCAGCATTGTGATTTTGTAACATTTAAAATATGGTATCAAACAACTTAAATAGACAATAGGCAGGGGAAGAAAGGCCCATGTGATAAGATCAAGAAGGGTGGTGAGGCGTGACAAGATATGCAAAATTTACTCATTAGACCATAGGGAAGGCTGGACTACAATTGTTTAGGCTAGGTGGAGCTATATCTCAAAATAACATTTCCCCAACCACCAAGGACCTGCAACAAGGGCAGAAATGGCCAGGTAGGTAAATGGGGCGGCACAGTCCTGACTACGGGTGCTGTCTGTATGGAGTTTGTACGTTCTCCCTTTGATTGCGTGAGTTTTCTCTGGGAGATCCAGTTTCCTCCCATACCCCAAAGACTACAGGTTGGTAAATTAATTGGTTTTGGTAAAATTGTAGATTGTGTGTAGATGTCAGGATGGTTTTAATGTAGGGGGGTGATCGATGGTCGACACAGACTCAGTGGGCCGAAGGGCTCGCTTCCGCACTCTTTGTATGTCTAAAGTGAAAGCTCAGATGGGGCATCTTGGTCGGCAAGGACAGGTTGTGCCAATGAGCCTGTTTCCATGCTCCATGACTCCATGACTCTCATAAAAAAATATGCCTCACTGGATTGGCACTGAAGTTGTGAGGATAAGCAGTTTTTGGATCATAGCATAGAAAGCGAGAGAGAAAAGGAAGTATATCTGGTGGCAGCTTTACATGAACATTACTTTTCCCTCTCAACCATAAGTAAAGGTATTTCACCACAGATGAAGGATTTCTGATCCTCTGCCATTTATTAAATCCCTAGTTGGGGTTCTGCACAATAATTTAGTTAACTGCCTGTTGCAAGCTTAGATTGGCAGAGGAAGACACATTACTTTTATGGATATTTAACAAAATCTCCCCAAACGTGTATTTAAAGGCAAGGCACCTGCTTTATGTTGCAATTCAGCTAATCAAACAGATTTGGTGTGTGGACACAAAATGCTGGTGTAACTCAGCGGGACATACCAGCCTGTCATACTAGTCACATCTTCCCATCTCCACCTCTTTCTGCTTTCTGCACAGACCGTTCCCTCTGCAACTCCCTGGTCAACTCGTCCCTTCCCACCCAAACCACCCCCTGCCCAGGTACTTTCCCCTGCAACCACAGGAGATGCAACACCTGTCCCTTTAACTCCCCCCTCAACATCATCCACAGACCCTGACAGTCTTTTCAGGTAAGGCAGAGGTTCACTTGTACCTCCTCCAACCTCATCTACTGCATCTGCTGTTTGTTCCAGGTGTCGACTCCTGCATAACGGCGAGACCAAGTGCAGGTTCGGCGATCATTTTGTTGAACATCTCCAATCAGTCCATCTAACCTACCTGATCTCCCGGTTGCTCAGCACTTTAACTGCCCTTCCCATTTCTAATCTGACCTTTCTGTCAGAGTGAGGCCCAGCGCAAATTGGAGGAGCATCACCTCATATTTCGCTTGTGGCTTTCACCCCAGCAGTATGAACATTGAATTCTCACCTTGCTTTCCCACTTTCTCCATTCCCTCCCCCTTCCCAGTTCTCCAACCAGTTTTACTGACTCCGACTACATTTTATCGCCCACTCCCCTGACATCAGTCTGCCGAAAGGGTCTCGACCCGAAACATCACCCATTCCTTTTCTCCAGAGATGCTGCCTGTCCAGTTCTTTCCTACAGATTCTGTATGTATGTATGTCAGACTGAAGAAGGGTCTTAACCCGAAACGTCATCTATCCCGTTTCTCCAGAGACCCGCTAATTTACTTCAGCTTTTTGTGTCTATCTTTGATTCCTGTCTGAATTTCACTGAGTTAATATTGTCTACAATTTCATTTTTTGAACATTGGGATGGACATATAAATTAACAAGTAATAAAAAATAACGTCAGTCGTAATCTGGTTCTAGTAAAATTGCTAAAGAAATCTAGTACTATAAGGCAAGAGTGTTGAATTATTCCACTTTATTTACATGCACATACCAGGTTATTTTTTTGAGTAATGATCAAAGACAAAGAGATCGTGTTTCTAATATAACCCATTCAGTTGCCAGGGCGGCACGGTGGCGTAGTGGTTGAGCTACTTCTTACAGGGCCAGAGACCCGGGTTTCTGACTACGGGTGCTTGTCTGTACGGAGTTTGTACATTCTCCCCGTGACTTGCATGGGTTTTCTACGAGATCTTTCGTTTCCTCGCACAGGGAGGTGAATCTGCGGAATTCTTTGCCACAGAAGGCTGTGGAGGCAAAGTCAGTGGAGGCAGTCAAGACAGAGAGAGATAGATTCTTGATTTGTATGGGTGTCAGGGGTAATGGGGAGAAAGCATAAGAATGGGGTTGGGACGGAGAGATAGTCAGCAATGATTGATTGGCGAGTAGACTTGATGGGTTGAATGGCCTAATTCTGCTCCTATCACTTATGACCTTATGACTCCAAAGACATACTTTTGTAGGTTCATTGGCTTGGTTTAAATTTAAAATTGTCCCTGGTGTGTGGAGGATAGTGTTAATGTGCAGGAATCACTGGTCGGTGCGGACTCAATGGGCCAAAGGACTTGTTTCTGTGCTGTTTCTCTAAACTAAATTGTCTGGTCCTTACTGGCGATGGGATCAAATTAAACTTTTCTTGTGGCTTTCGATCGCCTTTGCCTACTTTGTTCACATTTGGACCAGATTCATTTTACACTCAGCTTATTTTTTACCAAATGATGATGATACTACCCAGAGAGATAATAATGCCAGGATCTGCCGGGAGTTGAAAGTCGTTGACGATATACTGAGCCAATCTTTTAAAAACAAGGATGGTGGACAATCTCTGCTTTCAAGCTGAAATAAATCATAAGGATCTATCTATCTCTGTCTTAAAAATATCCATTGACTAGGCTTCCAGAGCCATTAAATCCTTATTTTGCACACAAATAAAATTGTTAAAATTGTGCAAAATTGGCATGATTAGGCTCAACACATCACATGGAAGTCATTTAAAATAGATTTGTTTAAACTGCATGTTACAGTACAGGAGTAATTTTCATTCTAATTTATTGGTGTTGTTTTCTTGACACTTACCAAATTGTATTCATGAACTACTATTGCTCTCATAGCACAACAAGATTGAACACATTAAAAGCTTGTTGTGGTCACAGGACACAGGGGAAAATGTGTTATATCCAATGTGTTCAGCCATTTCTTGATGTCACGTGAAATGAGATTGGCTCTAGACTGGCCTCCGTTACAGGGGTGAACTTGAAGAATCTAAGTTAAATCCACTCAGCATTAATGATTGAACATGGTTTATATTCTTTCAGTTTTGTGTCTCACACTCACACACTGGGCTCTATATCACGGAGGATGAAATTATTCTTGAGACATTCACTTCCTGTGTATGAAAGCATGCATCTGCGTATGAGAATATGCACATGCTCATGAATATGAGCGCGAGCAAAGGACCGTGAGTGTACACGCGATTCTGAGCAGAAGATTGAGCGAGGACGTGTGAGTGTGAGCATCAGTGTGAGCAGTGGGATAGTTTCAGTTTAATCGTGGGCAGGTCATCTTGATGCATCTTGTGAAATCTTATCATTTATTGCAACCTTGCTCCATTTTCCTAAGGTTTGCACTCCGAGAGGAAAACCCCCCAATAATTATTGGCAAATATTATTATTTAATTAATAATATTATTAATTATTTGTAATTATAATGAATGATTATGATTCATTATTAATAATGATGATGATTGTTATATTACAGTCTAAGGGAGGTTTCTGACCTGAAACTACCTGTTCCTTTTCTCCAGAGACGCTGCCAGACCCGTTGAGCTGCTCCAGCATTTTGTGTCTATCTTTAATATGAATTAGTATCTGCAGTTCCTTCCCAAATATGTTATTGGCATTATTGATGCTTGCCTCACCCATCCTCTCCACCAGGTGCACAAGATGTCTATCACGGCCTACATTTCATTTACCAGGGCTAATAGATCCCTCCTGGCAAAACTAAGAAATGTCTTTCCCTCTTTTGCAGTGAAAATCTCGAAACGTGAGATATTGGTCTCTGATTGCCATGGCGATTGCGGCCTTCTCCAATCGTGCACTGGAAATTGATGGCACCTCTCTTCAGTTGCGCTCGGTTCCACGGCGAAACCTTCAAGTCACTTTTTAGCTAATTTTCTGAATGGAAACCATTCCACTGTCATTTCAAACCTTTTTTGACCAATTTATGATGTTTGAGGGAGACTTTGAAACATTCTGGTGCTAAACACCATAGCTTGGTACATAAAAATTAAATGGAACACCATTTCAAGGCACATGGCCTTATTTGGCATATTTGGAACAAATAGTAATGTTTCTTATTAAATTAAGGAAACAAAAAAAAAAGTTTTGTTGCACTAATTTTTTAATTTGTAATCTTAGGGTCACAGCTCTTAGGTACAATTCCATGATCTGTTGGTACATATAAGAAGCATTATAGCAATGAAAATAGTTAAATGTTTTTTTTTTGTTTTTGTTTTTTTTTTTAAAGCTTTTTTTATTGACCATTTCACAATTCTGTGGATTCTCAAAGATAGGGAAGTACATTTGAAGAATATTCACTGATAGTTATTTAGGTCACCAATATTATGTTTTATCTCTTTAAAATTATACATTTTAACAATACAAAAGCAAGAATGAAAATATAGCAACAAAGATTTTAATTATAATTGTCCTGTATTTTCTTTCCATTCAGGATCTCCAGGCTTGCCAGGAATTTTTTTTATTTTATTTTTTTTATTAGAAGTAATGTACAGTACAATAATATAAGCCCAAAATAACATAATACATTTCATGTACCACTTCTTGTTTTAAATAGTTAAATGTTTTAAGGACTATTAATTTTACTGATTAGGTTTGTTCGTCTTTAACACAATTTTTTTTTAAATTTAGGATCAAATTATGAACATCAACTGTACACTTCATATGTTCAAATCTTGGGAAATAATAATTTACTTTGCATGGTCAGTCTGCAAGACAATCTGTGAAATTTTAAAATTATATTTAAAAGTATAAATATATATAATGAGGTTAGGAGGGAGAGATAAATCAGCCATGATTGAATGGCAGACTTGATGGGCCGAATGGCCTAATTCTAATCCTCTCAGATGACCTTATAACCATATTGCTTCTGTTTTTCTTTTTGTTGAATGCAGCCCAATGAATTTGGCATGTAATTACCAAATATCAATGGGTTACTGTGATACTGTTTAACTGGGTACTTCTGAACTAGTAATAACCTTTTTGTTATCAGCACATCTGAGCAGGTAATTAATATGCCCGTGAGGTGAAAATTTCAAAATGCACAGCGAGTAACACTTTAATTTAAATTCTTTATTTTAAACAGATGTTTGAAAAAGAAAGATGCACTTGACAGAACTAAATTATCCACTAATCAAATTAGGTGCAACCTATTGAGCGTACTTAACACGGCTTTAAAGTACATGATTTGAAAACAACTGTTACTATTAGGTAGAACTTCAAATGTTGTATATACTTTACACCATGCACACATTTTGATGTGATAGTTTAATCTTCTTGGTGCCCTGGCCAATATTATCCTTCAACAAACATCATTAAAGTACATATGATATGGTTGTGACTACATTCCTTATGGATGGGAGCTCCTGTCGATACATTCTATACAATGCTCCAAACCCTACACCAGTGTTTACTCTTTACATAGAAACATAGAAACATAGAAATTAGATGCAGGAGCAGGCCATTCGGCCCTTCGAGCCTGCACCGCCATTCAATATGATCATCCAACTCAGTATCTTGTACCTGCCTTCTCTCCATACCCCCTGATCCCTTTAGCCACAAGGGCCACATCTAACTCCCTCTTAAATGTAGCCAATGAACTGACCTCAACTACCTTCTCTGGCAGAGAATTCCAGAGACTCACCACACTCTGTGTGAAAAATGTTTTCCTCATCTCGGTCCTAAAGGAATCCCCCCTTATCCTTAGACTGTGACCCCTTGTTCTGGACCTCCCCAACATCGGGAACAATCTTCCTGCATCTAGCCTATCCAACCCCTTAAGAATTTTGTAAGTTTCTATAAGATCCCCCCTCAGTCTTCTAAATTCTAGCGAGTACAAGCCGAGTCTATCTATACAGTCTTTCCTCATATGAAAGTCTTGACATACCAGGAATCAGTCTGGTGAACGTTCTCTGTACCCCCTCTATAGCAAGAATGTCTTTCCTCAGATTTGGAGACCAAAACTGTACACAATACTCCAGGTGTGGTCTCACCAAAACCCTGTACAACTGCAGTAGAACCTCCCTGCTCCTATACTCAAATCCTTTCGCTATGAATGCTAACATACCATTTGCATTCTTCACTGCCTGCTGCACCTGCATGCCTACTTTCATGATACCCAGGTCTTGTTGCATCTCCCCTTTTCCTAATTTACCACCATTCAGATAATAGTCTACCCTCCTGTTTTTGCCACCAAAGTGGATAACCTCACATTTATCCACATTATACTGCATCTGACATGCATTTGCCCATTCACCCAGCCTATCCAAGTCACCTTGCAGCCTAGCATCCTCCTCACGCCTAACACTACCCCCCAGCTTAGTGTCATCTGCAAACTTGGAGATGTTGCATTCAATTCCGTCGTCCAAATCATTAATATTTATTGTAAATAGCTGGGGTCCCAGCACTGAGCCTTGCGGTACCCTACTAGTCATTGCCTGCCATTCTGAAAAGAACCCGTTTACTCCTACCCTTTGCTTCCTGTCTGCCAGCCAGTTCTCTATCCACATCAATACTGAACCCCCAATACCGTGTGCTTTAAGTTTGTATACTAATCTATTGTGTGGGACCTTGTCGAAAGCCTTCTGAAAATCTAGATATAACACATCCACTGGTTCTCCCTTATCCACACTACTAGTTACATCCTCAAAAAATTCTATAAGATTCGTCAGACATGATTTACCTTTCATAAATCCATGCTGACTTTGGCTTCTTCCTTGAGTACTCTGGGATGCAGACTATCTGGCCCTGGGGATTTATCGGCCTTTAATCCATTCAATTTACCCAACACCACTTCCCGGCTAACATGGATTTCACTCAGTTCCTCCATCTTATTTGACCCCCGGTCCCCTGCTATTTCCGGCCGATTATTTATGCCTTCCTTAGTGAAGACAGAACCAAAGTAGTTATTCAATTGGTCTGCCATGTCCTTGTTCCCCATGATCAATTCACCTGTTTCTGACTGCAAGGGACCTACATTTGTTTTAACTAATCTCTTTCTCTTCACATATCTATAAAATCTTTTGCAGGCAGTTTTTATGTTCCCTGCCAGTTTTCTTTCATAATCTATTTTCCCTTTCCTAATTAAACCCTTTGTCCTCCTCTGCTGGACTCTGAATTTCTCCCAGTCCTCTGGTAGGCTGTTTTTTTCTGGCTAATTTGTATGCTTCATCTTCTGTTTTTATACTATCCCTGATTTCCCTTGTTATCTATGGATGCACTACCTTCCCTGATTTATCTTTTGCCAAACTGGGATGAACAATTGTTGTAGTTCATCCATGCAGTCTTTAAATACCTTCCATTGCACATCCACTGTCAACCCTTTAAGAATCACTTGCCAGTCTATCTTGGCCAATTCACGTCTCATACCTTCAAAGTTACCTTTGTTTAAGTTCAGAATCCTTGTTTCTGACTTAATTATTATCACTCTCCATCCAAATGAAGAACTCAATCATATTATGGTCACTCTTGCCCAAGGGGCCACGCACAACAAGACTGCTAACTAACCCTTCCTCATTACTCAATACCCAGTCTAGAATAGCCTGCTCTCTCATTGGTTCCTCTACATGTTGGTTTAGAAAACTATCCCGCATATCCCACTATCCCACTTTAAAAGTATTTAATCGTCTGTAGGGTGCTTTGGGATGTTTGGAGGCTGCAGAAGGCGTTATTTCAATGCAAGCATAATACTAATAATAATACCACAAGTTATTTCTATTTTGCATGGGAAAGCCCACACAGAGTAGATCCAAACTTCAAACATTTGCAGGAATAAAAGACGACAATTGTGCCGAAAGAAGTGGTAACATAGGCAATAGTTGATTCAAGTGTTTTGATCAGAAGTTCAAACTTAATATTTTATTTTCCTGATTTTTGGAGCAGGAAGCCTGAATGATTCAATGCTGTATAAAATAAAATCTTTTTAATGATTGCACCCCGATGCTGTAGGAATGCATGAGCTGCATGAATTGTTTCATCTGCACCATCATTACTGCACATTATTATTATTTTGAGTAATGGAAGATTTATTTACTTAGAAATTGAATCAATGAGTGTTGTTTTTATTGTGAAAAAGATGCATAAAAGTGACAAACTAAAAGATTAAACATTTTAAAAGGCCTGTCTCCACATTGTCTCTCAAAACTAAAAGGAGGCAGTGTATGCATTGTCTTTTGGGGAGTCCTTCAGAGGGAGAAATTACTCATAAGAAGCCTGCTCATAGAAAGTTAACCCATGCACACAGCCATCTTTAACACCAACATAATTCACCAATAATTATCTAAGAGAGGCCAGATGACAAATAATAACCTTCCTTGTTAGGACCAGCTGCACTGATCATAACACATCATTGAATGATTCCCTGATCCAATTATAGCGATAGCTCATAACAACTGTATTTGGAGTAGCTGCAGTTCACTCTGATGCATCCTGAGAGGATGTGATAGTTATTTCTGCATTGTTCGATTGATTGCGGTTGTCCACCTGGAGGAGACAGCTGGAGCTACCTGGTGCCAGCCTCTTCCAGGAATAGCCCTGGCTGATCTCCCAGCCTCCTTGGCACAGAGACCCACTCTTATACGAAGCATATCTAGTGACGGGGGGTAATGGTGGAAACTATAATGAAAGGTGTGTTCACAGAAGTTATACAAAAACATAACAGAACCAAGCAGAGACAGCTCAGAATGAGAAATCACATTGAATAGATCCTTGAGGATTAGTTCATAAGTTCTAGGAGCAGAATTAGGACATTTGGCCCATCAAGTCTACTCCACCAATCAATCATGGCTGATCTATCTTTCCCTCTCAACCCCATTCTCCTGTCTTCGCCCCATAACCCCTGACACCCTTAATAATCAGGAAGTGACCAGAAGAATTAATATGAAAAACATGTGGATGCGGTCTACTTGGATTTTCAGAATGCAGTTGATAAGATACCACACGGAAAATTGATCAACAAAAAGGTTTGCAAAACTGAAAGCAAAAGATGCATCTTATGCCCTGTAGGATCTTTGCTCAGTAGATGCAGCTCACGCTTTGGTCGAGGCCTTCCAGGCTAGTGACCAAAACATCTGGCGACTCATGGAAACCTTGGGTGGGGTGCAAGGTCTCCAGAGGTTTCCGTTCAGGTTTCCTAAGTGGGACAGGGGTTTTAACATACATCTTTCTTGGGATCATAAGATCATAAGGTGATAGGTGCAGAAGTAGGCCATCCGGGCCCATCAAATCAAGAATCTATCTATCTCTGCCTTAAAAATATCCACTGACTTGGCCTCCACAGCCTTCTGTGGCAAAGACTTGTGACAGTGGGATAGTGGGCTGTGACTATTTGGGCCCAACTATTCACTTTCGAGAGCAATGATTTAACCAAGTGGCCAATATGTCCTCTCGTATGGCAAGGCTTCTGTTGATGCTGATGTTTTGGGGCCTGATAGATTGAGATAATGGAGTAGAATAGGCAGTGGTTCTGTCCAGCAATCATCAATACTGTCATGGTACAGATGATGTGCATATCTTTGTAATCCTGTGCTCAGATGATTTCATTCAAGAATTTAATTCCCCCATCTGGGACACATGACAATAAAACTCTCTTGACTCTTGACTCTTGACTCGACTCTTATACATTTTAACAGTGCTTGGTCTGGGTCTGTAACCTACGTCTTAGTGCCAGCCTTGCAAATTGAACAGAGATGTTTTGTGAAACGTTTACTAATGTATAGGACACCATATCATGAGCGCTAGACTGAAACGATTGTTTGGCTTGGAAGGGAAGAGGTAAAGGGATGGCGTTACCTGTCCTGCGTTTTCACTGGAAAGTGTCATGGGAAGAGTGTTGATGAGATCTCAACACATATAAGGAGTCGTGGATGGAAGGTTCATAAGAAACAAAGGACATGGAGAGAAGGACATGGTAGTGGCATTTCATGGAAGCTGGTGGAAATTCTGGAGGCTATGATATGGTTGATGAGGATAAGGTAAGCCTTGCCCTGGATGAGAGCAGAGGTGTAGAAAATGGAGCAGACATGGTTGAAAGTCTTGTTAACTATGGATGATGGGAAAACCAAATGGACAGAAAAATAAGGTCACCTCAGAGACATTTGTGTAGATAATCAAGACGCAGGTGGGAGTTTGTTGGTTGTATTGGATACTGGTGGCTAATCTGTCCCCTGAGATGGTGTAGAGAAATCAAGAAAGGAAAAAGAAGAATCAGATATGTCTGGGGAAAGTGAAATCAAGGTGTGTGTAGTAATATGCACAGTAAGTTTGCAATGACCTGAAAATTGGTGCTGAGGAGCAAGATAAGGGCAGGTTAAGCTACATTACATAGGTCAATAGTTTTGCAAATGGATGGACTGTTGATTGGAGTAGTTTTATTTGAATTGTCTGTTTAGTTTATTTTATTGAATTTTGCATTTGTTAATGGTGAAGAATGGGGGTAGGACTTGACAAGCATAGGCTTCTTCCTATCCCTTTTCGAAAGAGTCTAATGTGTATTATGTTGAAATTGGCTTTTGATTTTTTAATTTATATATGTACGTATATGTTATGTATATGTGTATGCGTGTATATGTGTATATGTATGTATATATATATGTACGTATATGTATGTATGTATGTGTGTATGTATTTATGTATATATATATATATATATGTATATATGTATATATATATATATATAATTTTCCTTTTATTTATTCATTTTCATCTTTTCTTTTCTTCTCTTTTTTTAATCGTTCGAAATAAAGATAAAGATTAAAAAATAAATTTTAAAAAAGGTAGGGAAGATGGTGCAGAACATGAATTGTACATCGGCCCAAGTGAGCAGGTAGGAAGGCTAATGGGATTGAGCACATTGAAGATAATGAAATTAATGCATTGATTATAACTTCCCACAGTTGATATCTTACCTCCAAGATAATTGATTTCAAAATCTTTGTCTTCTTTTGCGTTTACCTCCACGGTGTTACTGGGTTCAATTCTGCATCGCAACATCACCCAACAATATTAGCTTCCTGTGGCTCAACATGTTAATTAATATTGGCATCCAGACTCAGTCCCCAGAATCTGGAACTCTCTCTTAAAACCATTGTGTCTGGAGACCACTTTAATCTATGGTACTACTGTAAAAAATCTACTTTAAATCTATGCTGATTCAAACCCACTTTAAACCCATGTTGTTTTGCTCTCCTCCAGTGAACTTTCTCATGCACAACAGAACATATATATATTATATATATATATATATATATATATATATATATATATATATATATATATATATATATATATATATATATATATATATATATATATATATATATATATATATATATTAAGTGAAGAAAATTGAAGAGCTTTTCACACAGAGAGTTAGTCTCTGGATAGATAATTTAACAAAAAAACATTTAACAAAAACAATTAAAATAATCATTTCCTGGCATGACAAATTATTAAGATTAAGTAAGAGCAGGTAAATTATATTAGACTGCAACTGTCTCTTCCATTTACAAGGTTTTATGGTAAGTTACTATTTTAAATACAATCCTTTTCTAAATATTGGTTTAGGCTTTCTTATCTCAGAATTCTGAAGCAGTTTAGATTTTGAAAGGCAGTTCAATGCCTCCTGCAAATGACCATTAAAATTATATGCAAATGCACCACAGCGGAGCTCTGACACATCACAGTTATCAGACCCCGCGAGAGTTATTTATACTTTCATAGCTTGGTAGGGTTACACAAGCTTCATACATCACAGATATATTTATAGGTAAAAATAACTGGCTGAATTAAATATATATGTAAAATACTTTGGCACTTGGAAATGAGACTTTGGCATTTCCAATAATTTGATTATCAAAATTCATACGTGTGATGTAATGTTTGAGATTTATTTGACATACGAACAAATTAATAATGAAATAATATTTTCCTCTTTCCCCGTTCCTTAGTGTTATAATGCCAGCTAATATTCCAAGCATACCCTGAGCTGATGTGAAGATATCTGCAGAGGAATAATGCAGCAATAAACCTTTAAACTGTTAGAAACCTGCCTAATTAAAAGTACTGGGATTATACAGGCAAATTTCCACAGTTAATAAATTGCTAAAAAAAAACACATTAAAACCCTTGATTGATTTGCTAATGTTGTATCTTTGTCAAAATTGCTTCAGCCACACAGCAAAGACAACTTCTGCTGAGAGAACTAAATCATCAAAATGCTTCTAAAGTAAAGCACATTGTAGGTATTTAATGTGTTCTGGAGAATGTATTAAGCATTGCAACAAACTTGCATTGGGGCAGATCCTGAGGTTGTGAGCACATTTAACGGGTGATTAAAAAACAGCAGCCGATTTTACAGCTCACCTGATTTTATTTCTTTAATCCATGAACTCCCTTAACCCTAATAACACTAGCCATTTAAATTTGACAGCACAATCATACTCCAAATCTGTACCGGGTACAAACTTAAGCATCTGGAAGTTAAAACTAAGCTTTATTTGACTTTAATGTATTGAAACAATGAAACACCATATAGCTTCACAGCTTGCTGCAGCTCAGAATCCCTCACAGCTCAAACCTTTACCGTTGTTCGAATTAAGGATTTGCCTAGTCTAGGGGTGTCAAACTCATTTTAGGTCACCAGCAAAATGCCTGGGAGAACTGCAGCCCGCTCTGGCATCAGGGAAATCATCCCGAGAGCCAGATTTGGCCCCTTCGCGGGCCGCACCCAGCCCGTGTGCCGCGAGTTTGACACCCCGACCTCGTGCAATCTTTCTAGTATCCTTTTAAAGATTTCCCCTTTCATATCTGTGCTCTTTTCCATGTTAATGCCATTGTGGTTTCCGCTTCCACCATTCTTCCACCATTGTTTCTGGTACCAGTTTCAAGATATCTTCAAGCATACCTTTGTCAAATACAAGAGAAGACACAAAGTGCTGTAGTAACTCAGCGGGTCAGGCAGCATCTCAGAAGAACATGGATATGTGACGTTTCCGGTTGGGATCTTTCTTCAGACCCTTCTTCTGTCCTTGTCAAATAAAATTGGTTACTACATTGTTTTTTGGCTGACTACTGCATTTGTTGCAAAACTCAGCAAAGGGTCCCGACCGGAAACGGATCTTTTGCTACCCTATTATATTCCAGTGAAAAGAGTTCTGGTTTCTACGCTTTCTCCTTATAATTGAAGCACAAAGAGAATGTGAAACTCTTTCACCCCATCTGCTAAATGGGTTGGTTTTAATCAAATGCGATTCTGGATGAAGGTGGTACTGAAAAGTTAGAGGCAGCTGATTGCAAATCTGTTTTCTGTCTCATCTGTTAATCTTTTCCATTCACTGTCATCATCAAAGGTCAATTTTGCCCTTAATAATATCACCATAAACTTGAATGACAGTGGAGATATGACTCATCAAAATATAAGGTCATAAGGAATAGGAGAATTAGGCCATTCAGCCCATCAAGTCTAGTTTAGTGATACAGCATGGAAACAGACCCTTCGGCCCACTGAGTCCTCACTGACCAGCAATCCCCACACATTAACACTATCCTACACACACTAGGGACAACATACATCAAGCCAATTAACTTACTTACCTGTATGTCTTTGGAGTGTGGGAGGAAACTGAAGATCTCAGAGAAAACCCAAGCAGGTCACGGAGAGAACGTACAAACTCCGTACAAACAAGCACCCATAGTCAGGATCGAACCCGGCACTACAAGCGCTGTAAGGCAGCAACTCTACCGCTGCACCACCATGTTGCCCTTGTTATCCCATTTTCTCATCCACTCACTACTCTTGCTTCTATTTCCTCTGCTGGACATTGAAGTGTGCATGTATGTTACATTTAAACTTGTATCAGACAACCACCAGCCGACCAAGATGCCCCATCTATGCTCGTCCTACTTGCCCGCATCCGGCCCATATTGCTCTAAACCTTCCCTATCCATGTACTTTTAAACATTATTATGGCACCTGCCTCAATACCTAACCTCCTCTGGCAACTTGCTGCTGGGGGAGAAAAAAACCCAACTTTGAATCCAAATATCTGAATTTGCTATCTGAAAAGCACCCCATGCTCTGTGGAATGAAAAGATAATCCCACAGTTTATAGTGATTGTAGTATGTGAATGGGAAAAGACAACAGAAGAGCGATGACCAATTGGAGAGGTAATACTGTTACTTCAGACAATGTACTGAACAGTTACAAAGCAATGTGAAGCAGCATTTTAAAATGGTACATAAAAACTTAGAAAATAGGTGTAAGAGTAGGCCATTCGGCCCTTCAGGCCATTCAATATGATCATGGCTGATCATCCAGAATCAGTACCCCATTCCCGCTTTCTCCCTATATCCCTTGATTCCGTTAGCCCTGAGAGCTATATCCAACTCTCTCATGTGTTGTTAGTGCTTGTAACCAGTCCACCAGAATGATTTGAACATATCTTATTCTGCCATCAACTCCCGACTGGTTGCAGGCATCTGCTACCTCTGGCTATGCAGATTCACTCTGCCAAGTAATCCCAAACCAACCGTTTTACTCATTAAATGTAACTTGGTCTAGAGTGTTTTTCCACTTCTAACACGTACGGCTGCAATATTTCACACAACGGTCATTAAGCACAGATAATTCTACCAGCTGCATTGCCAAGAACATATTTTGCTATGCTACATGGGTGTGCAGCAGTTAACAAATGTTACTATTCCATAAGTTGCTGTCAATTTCAATATTGCCTGTAAATCCAGTAGAAACATTTGATGCTGAACTGTGACCCGTTTCATAAATCAAAACATGTCATAATAGTGGTTGCCACTCAAGTTCAATTTCCATAGTATTTCTTGGAAAACCTAACTACCACATAAAAAACTTGCCAATAACCAAGGCATTGCTAACTTGGAGGGAGCGGTTTCTGCCCCTCTCTGCTTGACATAATCTTAAAACCAAAGATTACATACACAATCAATTAAAACACATTGATAATAGCTTTGGAATTTTTTGGAGAACTGTCAGGAATCATTTCTGTGGGTAAACTCAGTTAGCGTGGCTGGATGTTCACTTATTATAACATCAAGTGTTTAACTCTGAATAATGCATCCATCGCTGCAGCATCACAAAGAAACTGATTTAAGATGGCACGACCATGAAGTAGGAAGCTCTTGTTATTGAGAAAAATAAAGAAAACACAGTCAAGAATAGCATGGGGTTTGGAAGGCTGACGGGCAAAATGTTACATAATAGTGTGACATTTGCAGTAGTATGTCCCTCATTTCCCTGAAAATGGCGTCACCGATAAAATGGATGGTAAAGTAGGTTTTTGGTATATTGACCTCCATCAGTCAGGGCATTGAGTATAGAGGTTAGGACGTTAGGTTACATTTGTACAAAACTTTAGTGCAGCTGTATTTGGAGTATAGTGTTCAGTTTTGGCCGCCATGCTATAGGAAGGATGTCAATAAGCTGGAAAGAGTGCAGAGAAGATGTACGAGGATATTGTCAGGACCTGAGGGCCTGAGTTTATAGGGAGAGAATGCGCAAATTAGGAATTTACTCTTTGAAGCGTAGGAGGCCAAGGAGTGATTTTAAAGATGTGTATAAAACCATGAAGGGAATTGACAGGGTGAATATAGTGAGCCTGTTCCCTAGTAGCAGAGAATAAAGAACCAGAGGACATGGGTTTGAGGTGAAAGATTTAATAGGAACCTGAGGGACAACTTTTTCACTCGGAGGCTGGTGCATATATGGAATGAGCTGCCAGAGGAAGTAGGTGAGGCAGGTACTATAGCAACATTTAAAATACGCTTGGATAGATACATGGATAGGAAAGGCTTAGAGGGATATGGGCCTAATGCGGGCAGGTGAGACTAGCTTAGACAGGTCATCCTGGTCAGCATGGATGAGGGGGCAAAAGGCCTGTTTCCGTGCTATATAACTAGGACTCAATGACTCCTATAGTCTGAAGAAGGACCTCGACCCGAAACGTCGCCTATCTCCTTCGCTCCTTAGATGCTGTTGCACCCGCTGAGTTTCTCCAGCTTTTTGTGTAACCCTCGATTCTCCAGCATCTGCAGTTCCTTCTTTAACACTTTGTCTACTCCACTGCGATATCTCCTCAAGGTATGCCTACTTTGAAGTTCTCCTCCTCCCTATAGAGACAGTTTCAGAACCTCCTCTCTAACTGCTCCCCCTCTGTGATACCCCCTTC
This sequence comes from Okamejei kenojei, assembly GCA_035221665.1. Taxonomy (NCBI): domain Eukaryota; kingdom Metazoa; phylum Chordata; class Chondrichthyes; order Rajiformes; family Rajidae; genus Okamejei; species Okamejei kenojei. The sequence continues at coordinate 24,022,368 of CM069144.1, forward strand.
CCTCCAACTCTACGACCACATGCTCACCCAGACTCGATACCACAGCCACATCTGCTTAGCTTCTCATTTTCACACCACAAACAGCTTACAATGGCTTGTTCCCTTTATCAATACTTTTTTGCATATCTTTCATTCATTGTTCTTTATCTCTCCACATCACCGTCTATATCGCTTGTTTCCCTGATCCCTGACCAGTCTGAAGAAGGGTCTCGACCCGAAACGTCGCCTATCTCCTTCTATCCTTAGATGCTGCTGCACCCGCTGAGTTTCTCCAGCTTTTTGTGTAACCCTCGATTCTCCAGCATCTGCAGTTCCTTCTTTAACACTCCTACTTCCTTGTTGCTCTTGATTCATTTTCCTTTGTGATTCATTGAACCATATAATATGTTCTGATATCGGCTTCTATTTGTTCTCTTAAACTAGTTTATTCTCTTAAATCAGCATGCATCAGCAGCTTGAATTCTGAATTGTCCTTCATTATTTTTGTTGTGTATTTTGTAATTTGCAACTACCATACCCGTTCTAATGATCTGTTATTTTTAAGCACACTGTTTAGTTTAGTTTAGAGATACAGCGTGGAAACAGGACTTTTGGCCTACTGAATCTACGTCGCCCAGCGATCCCCACACACGTACACTATCCTACAAATACTAGCAACAATTCACAATTATACCAAGCCAATTAACCTACAAACCTGTACGTCTTTGGAGATCCCAGAGAAAACCACACATGTCAAGGGGAGAACATACAAACTCCGTACAACAAGTGCCCCGTAGTCAGGATCGAACTCGAGTCTCTGGTGCTGTAAGGCAGCAACTCTACTGCTGAGCCACCGTGCTGCCCTTCTGCGTTAGCTAGATTTCCAGACTGATATCTGTGACTCATAATGCATTCATTCTTCCAGACACCTTATCATGCCCAGCTGAATGATACAGCATGCACTCATTACACAGAATGTTGGGGCACCAGTGAATGATACAGTACAACAAGCATAAATGGTTTACTGCTGATGAACGATGCTGTTCCGTAAACACGAACAATAGTGTAACATTTTCATTAATATGACCTCCCTCTTAGCCGTCACTTTTTCTGATTAGTAGGAAAATTCCTCTGGAATTTCCTATACACAACTTCCGCAATCAAAATGACCATAGATCCTCTAGTTTCTTGCTTCAAAAGAGACAGGAAAGATTAGTGAGAGTAATCAGCCAGTTTCGCACCAGATACAAATTGCCCATACCTAATTAGTCAGCCATAATTATAAAGCATAACACTACTATCTAAAATAAATGAAGTGGTTTGCCTTTTGTGGCTGATTTCATAATGATGCTGCCGACTCCGTAGGATAGAACTGTGGATGCTGGTTTAAATCGAAGGTAGACACAAAATGCTGGAGTAACTCAGTGGGACAGGCAGCATCGCTGGAGAGAAGAAATGTTTCGGGTCGAGACCCTTCTTCAGCCTGAGATGCTACCTGTCCCGCTGAGTTACTCCAAAATCTTGTGTCGACCTTAATGATATTACCAGTCTGCTATTGAATGTGATGGTGGACTCATAGATGGTGGAGTCATGCAGAGTGAAAACAGGCCCAACTTGCTCACACTGACCACCGACCTGTCCCATCTACACTGCTCCCACCGGCCTGCATTTGGCTCATATCCCTCTGAACCTGTCCTCTCCATGTGTTTCTTAATCGTCAAAAATGTTTGTGCCAAAAGATCGTATTGAACTACCGTAAAGAACATATAATCCTGTCAGTGAATTAGTGGTGCACATAAATAAGAATCACTGCCCCAGAAGAAAGTCATGGTATTAGGTGGCAATTTTAACAATTCAAACACAATATAGCAACAGAACCAGGAATCCATCAATAAGAAGTGGGTCATCCTTAAATATTACAATATAATTTTCCCCAGTTGATCAAGGAAAGGGGAGATAGCTTAATATTTAAATTACATTCTATTTGCTTTTAGCTTTAGGTTTAGATTTAGGTTTAGTTTAGGTTTAGGATTAGGTTTAGGTTTATTATTGTGACATGTTCCGAGGTGCAGTGAAAAGCTTTGTATTGCATAGTATCCCAACAGATCAGATATACTATACATAAATACAACCGTCAAACTCAAGTATAATCGATAGAGCAAAGCTGAAGATATAGAGTGCAGAATATAGTTTTCAGAATTATCACACATCATTTCCATTGACAAAGTCCAATGTCTACAGTGGGGTAGAGGTGTATCAGACACTACCCTCACTTAGTTCGTTCAGCTTATTGTCACGTGTGCAGAAGTACAATGAAAAGCTTTTGTTGTGTGGTAACCAGTCAGCGGAAAGACAAAACATGGTTACAATCAAGTCATTCACAGTGTACAGATACATGATAAAGAATGTTTTATTCATATTCATTCAATATGTGAATAATGCAATATTAACATTATTACATGAATAATATTTAGTGAGAGATAGTCTGAGGGTCTCCAATGAGGTGGATAGTAGTTCAGAGTTGAGGTAGAATGGTACAGTTGCCTGATAACAGCTGGGTGGAAACTGTCCCTGAATCCGGAGGCATATGTTTTTACACTTCTGTACCTTTTTCCCCGAGGCAGCATGAAGTGTAAATGGACTCAATGGAAGGGAGTTGGTTTGTGTGATGGTCTGGGCTGCGTCCACAATTCTCTGCAATTTCTCGCGGTCTTGGATGAAGCTGTTTCCAAACTATGCCGTGATGCAGCCAGATAATATTGTTTCTACGGCGCATCTGTAGAAGTTGGTAAGAGATTTTGGGGACATGCTGAACTTCCTATGGTTTCCTCCCACATCCCAAAGACGTGCGAGTTTGTAAGTTAATTGACTTCTGTAAATTGCCCCTAGAGTGATGGGAGTGGATGTGAAAGTGGGATGACATACAACTAATGTGTACAGCTGATCGATGATCACCATGATTGATGGTCGGTGTGGATTTGGTGGGCCAATGTGCCTCCTTCTATGCTATATCTTCAAACTAAGCTAAACTAAGCAAAATCATCAGGACCTTGGAACCAACCTCTGTATGAATTCCAAAGATCTTTGAACCTCTGAGAAAAAAATCTAATACTCATCTCAGTCTGAAAAGATCAACTCCTATCCTGAAACCTCAGTTCCTGGTTCTGGGATCCCAGCCAAGTGCCTTTCTGTATCCACTCTCCCAAGGTTTCTCAGAGATCCACACCTTAAATTGTGCTTCCTCTCACCTCCAGAGAATCTTCAACCATTCCCTTCAGTCTCACCACATCCTAGAGAATTTATGGGGCATACCCTCTCGAGCAAATATCTTTCCTTCGGTAAGGATATAAAATACACATAGGGTCATGGAGTCATGTAGCATATAAATAGGTCCTTCAGCCCAACTCATCCATGACAACCAAGATGCCTCATCTAAGTTAGTTCCATCAGCCCTTATTTGACTCATATCCTTCTAAACCTGTCGTGACCATGTATTTGTCCAAGTGCTGCAATAATACCGGCCCCAACTATCTCCTCTGTTCCATATACCCACTATCCTCTGAGTTAAAAAAAATTGCCCTTCAGATTCCTTTTAAATCTTACCCTCTCACCTTAAACCAATGTCCTCTGGTTCTTGAATCCCCGACCTTGGGTAAAATACTCTGTGCATTCACCCTATCTATTCCATTGTGCAAATAAGCTTATTTCCAGAGCAGATTTGTAACAAAAGTCATAGTCACAGAAAGTTACAGTGTGGAAACAGATCCAGCCCTGATTATCAAACACCTGTTTTAGCACTTGGTATAATTGTAAATTGTCCCAACTGTGTGTAGGATAGTGTGTGGGGATTGCTGGTCGGCAGGGACATGGTGGGCTGTATCTCCAAATTAAACAAAACTAATTAACTAGCTCCTTGAAGGAGCCTACTATATACAATATTCAAATATAAACAATGCATACATAACAAGCTTGGATCATCTGTGGCTGGTCTCACATGAATAGCATTAAATAAATACTCATTTAAAATATAAATATATTAATCTTGACAGGAACCAGTTATTGAATCACTTATCATGTATGCATAAATCATCAATACTCAATCTCTGTCTTGTGTTAATTCCAAGTTAAATGTGTATTAAAAAGATTGACTACGTCCTGTGAGAGTTTTAATCTTTTGTACATTGTTAAATTTTAATCAGCTAATCAATTCGAAAACTGACGTTCATAAATAGATATTTGTTTCATGAAAAAAAAAGCTTGAAAATGTGCCCCCAAATGGTGACGGGGAGTGGGAAGATGGGGGACATGTCCTGCAATAAGGCAGCACAGAAGGGGATGTCACAGGGCAATGCAGCACTTGGAAGGGTCCTGGAGATTGTGAGGAATGTATGGCCTTTGCCTAAATACCAAA